>OX155978.1:15137157-15562157 GCA_944548615.1 Micropterix aruncella | reverse complement strand
TTTCAATCATAAATCTCTGCATTCATCACCATCTATAATACGGTAGCCAATCCAATAGGCATACCGATCCTTTCATTCGACACTGAAACCCTAAATAACGTGTGCTACTGTGTCACACCAATTTCGTTGACACCTCATCGAAGCCTCACTTTCCTGCCTAGAACGCTTTGCTGCACTGCTACTTAAATAAAACTTTACTTTTCAGAACGAACGCATTGTCGCATTGGTTCCACTGAAACTGCGGCAACCTGTTGTGTGCACTGGACCCATATTCGATAATGTTCCAGTCTAACTACACCAACCTAATAACAACCACCATATAATGTTTGTGGATATGATGAATAACATCACAACAGAAATTGCTTCATGGATTACATTCGGAAAACAACACTATGACGTATAAAATAATCAAAACAAAACGCTCACTATACAAGTCGCTGAACAACCACCGAATGACAAGGTAAACCCAATTTTATTTAATATTTTAATGAATTATGATCATATTAGATGACAGTCTATTTTAAGGTTATTATTTTTTTATTTTTTTATTTGATTTTAAATGATTACTGCGATGGATCGGGATCCTGAATCTGAATACCTGGGGACCTTTGGGGATCCAGAGTTAGATTTCCAGGGATTTTAAAATCTTTGGCATGATGTGTACCTGCCACTTCTTTCCCCGCCAACGTCTCCAATATATAGACGTTGTCGGATAACTTTTCCTTTACGCGGAACTCTTCGAAGTTTGGGGCGAGTTTAGCCGAGAAATTATTCCCTTTATTAGAAAGGAAACGCGTCTTTTTCCAAATAACATCACCCTTTTGCAGAACCGGAGTACGGCGACCCTTATTGTAAGAGTGCTTATTCCTCTCATGTTGCTTCTGCAAATTGGCCTTAACCATTTGAAAAATGTTTTCCAGCTGACCCAACCTGTCAATTCGATCGTCTTCTTCCGGTGACATGAGGACAGCTTGCGTTTCCGCTGCCGTCATTGCGGAATAAACCTCGCCGGATGTTACCAGTTCCCGACCGAAAACTAAAAAGTTCGGACTGAAACGACTAGACTCGGATTTGGCAGAATTCAACGCATACTGGAACTCAGGTAAATGTATGTCCCAGGATTTATGATATCTACCCACGTAAGCGCATAGCATGGTACTTAGAGTACGATTGTACCTTTCTACGGGGTTGATTTGAGGGGTATAAAATGGGGTGTTAAATATTTGGGGAATTTTATGCTCCTCAAAAAATTTCTTCATTTCTTTAGAAATAAATGGTTTACCGTTATCGGTTAGGATTACCCTGGGGACACCGTGAATTAAAAACACCTTCTCTTTAATTAAAGGAATCATTTTGCTCGACGATGCCTCTTTCAATGGAATTATAATGGTATACTTGCTAAAACAACATGTTATTAGCAAAATATAACGGTTTCCTTTGCTTGATGACACCATGGGGCCATGAATATCCAAGGCAATATATTCGAACGGGCGACTACACTTTTTGGGTGAGTTCATAGTGCCCAATGGACCTGTTGTTACATGTTTAGTGGCCATGCAGGTATTGCAATTCGCTACATATTTGACGACCGTTTGATACAACCCTGGCCAATAGTAATGTTGCCTCAATCGGTTATATGTTTTGTAGACCCCGAGATGACCGGCAGTTGGATTATCATGGTACTCTTTACACAACCGGGTTTGATCTTCTAACATGACGACCTCCTTCCACTGAAATTCTGGATCAACTTCCCCGTCTGCTTTACTATATCGGTAAAGTTTGCCATTTTTAATCGTCCAATTAGGATGAGCGATCGGATTATTTGCCACACCTAGGTATTGCTTCTTGAACCAGGTATCCTCTGTTTCAGAAACGCTGACACTTGCTACGAGTGGAGCTCGAGATAACGCGTCTGGGACCTTCTGCTCACTCCCTTTCCGATGGACTATACGGAAATTGTACGGAGAGAGACGAACCCCCCATCGAGCCAACCGACCTGTAGGCGAATCGATCGACAGAAACCATTTTAAGGCTGCGCTGTCTGTATGAATTTCAAATAATGCTGTGCCTTCTAAATAGCACCTCCACTGTTCAACGGCGTGTAAAACTGCGAGGGCCTCTCGTTCCACCGCTGAGTAATGTCTCTCAGCCGCTGTTAGGGTCCGACTTGAAAATGCCACCGGCCTTTCCTCTTCGCCGTTGCCCTGCGTCAAAACAGCGCCTGTCCCGTAAGCCGAGGCGTCCGCGTATACTCTGAACGGCAGGTTGTAGTTAGGACACGCCAGGACCGGTGCTGATGATATTGCTGCTTTTAATTTATTAAAAGCGGCTTCAGCTACGGGATTCCAGGAAAATTTCGGTGAACCAGGTTTTGTGGACGTCAATTGATTTAACGGGGCAGCTGTTGTGGCGAATCCCTCAATGAATCGCCTATACCAGCTGGCCATTCCGAGAAATCTACGCAACTCCTTTTTAGATTTTGGAGTCGGAAACGCAGTAATTGCGGCAACTTTGTCTGGATTGACTCTCAATCCAAAACGATCAACGACATGGCCGAGATAACTGAGTTCTGACCTAAAGAATTTACATTTTTCAAAATTTATTGATAGATTAGCGTACTTTAACCGTTCTAGCACTCGAGTTAACAGCGATGCATGTTCGCCAAATGAGGTTCCTGTAATGATGATGTCGTCTAAATATACGAACACGCGTCTCTCAAATCCGGAACCAAACAGCGAGTCCATGAGGGATTGAAGAATCCCGCTGCCGTTGGAAACCCCGAACGCGGTTTTAGAAAATTGAAACGAGTTCCGGAATGGTACTGTGAACGCTGTCTTTGGCCTTGATTCTGGTGAAATTGGGATTTGCCAAAATGCAGAACTAAGGTCGATTGAGCTGAGGTACCTGGAATCTCCCAGGCTGTCCAATATATCTGTGATATATGGCAGACCGTACGCATATTTTTTTGTTACCGCGTTTAATTTTCGCGAGTCAAGACAGAAACGATAAGATCCATCAGATTTCGGAACCATTAGCACAGGATTATTCCAGGGGCTTATTGCTGGCTCAATGACGCCTAAACTCAGCATCCTATCCACTTCGTTATTTAATGCTTCCAATTTCGATGGTGAAAGCCGGTAATATCGTTGTTTAATTGGCAACGCGTCTCCGGTATCTATCACATGTTCAATCAGAGATGTCTTTCCTAACCCAATCTTCTCACTAGAAATATCCTGATATTGCTGAATGATATTATCGGCAATAAGCCGTTGTTCTACACTTAAATACTCATAATCGGTAATTATAGGTTCGATTAAACGACAAGTATTGATCTCCGAAGTATTACAAGTTCTTAAAAATTGCATATCATTAGGAATTAGGCCAAATTTTTCCCAGACATCTATACCTAAAATCAATGGTATATTTATGGCTGGAATAATGTAAAATATACACACTATCGTAACACCTCTAATTGTTACTGGTAGTCTTAGTGCACCGCTACAAAAAGATTTAACTCCATTTGCAGACGTCACAAAAAAGGGTTTACAAGGCTCTATTTTGAATCCTTGATTAATTATTTGAATATGGGCTTCCGATCCTATTATATTTAAAGTGGAACCAGAATCTAACAAACCTTTTAATGAAACTTTTCCAAAACATACTTCTAAATATAATAATTTTTCGGCGCTACTAACGGTTTGAGAGCAATTTATTTGAATTATCGATTTCTGGAGCTCCGTAGGAAGATCTATTGATCCGTCACTCTTATACGTCTTGCTATTGACATTTCGAGACCAAATCTGCCTCCCGTGAACCTGATTGCTAGTAGTGCCTATGTCTAGTTTTTTTGGTTTTGATCACTACGATAATTCGTAGGAGTTCCTGACCTATCCTGATTATGGCTATTTACTGCATCTTTATTCTTGCAGTTACTGCAGGTAGGAATTCTTTGTCCAACAGATCCCGCAAAATTACTCTATTTTCTTCCACCTTTTCAGCCAGTTTACCGTCTCTAATCAATATTTCGAATTCGAGCTCTGCTTTACGCAATAATTTATATTTGATAGCCATATTGATTTAGCTGTTGTTCAATATTAGAAGATGATAAATCCTACTTCGTCCGACTGAAAAGAAATAGCTTGAACAATGAGTGACTTACCCACCGGCTTGCGACAGATCTGAAAGGAAAAATTAGGATGTGCTTCCACGTGCTATTAATTTTAAGATTTTAATAAAAAGTTTGAATTTGTTGAAGTTTTATTGTAGAATTTACTTAGTATTTTAGCGTAGTATGCTTAGTATTTTTTGTAGCAGCTATTAGTAATAACTAGATGTAGCATTAAGTAGTATAATTTTGGTGTTTAAGTAGTATTAGGGTAGTATTTTAATAGAAATTTGAATTTTTAATTTTTTATGGTTTTTTAATTTAGATTTACGATTTAGTATAATCCAATACTTAGATAATTATGTTGGGCGCCAATTGTGACATATATAGTTGGGGGATACCTTTGGTGACCTATAGAATCTATAGTAACCTGTAGAAACTAGAATCACCTTAGTAAAAGTCACTTGTTTTTATTAGAATTCGATTTATTGGGATCTTAGTCCCCATTACGAGAATATAAAGAAAGTGGAAACTAGAATCATTGAAAGTAGAGCAAAAGACGTGCGAACCTTATCCAGGGTCGGCTTACCAAGTATTGGATTTTAGAACACTTATTGGATTGTAGCACGTGGGGACACGGGAATGTAGGATGTGACGATCTTCGACGGAGTCGCGTTTCTTTTCGGCTGGCCGATCCCCGTTCTTCCTCTTCCCGCTCTACGCCGTGCTTTCCCACGGGAGACGGCGGCTGATGTACATGCGACGGGCGGCACTCTCGTACGTGCGATGATGTTTACGTTGGTCGCGGTCGACCGTCTTGCGATTCGGTAGGTAGATCGGCAGGAATGGTCCAACGGAGAAGATTAATCCGATAGGAGAATCCCTGTAATTATACAGGAGCAATAAGTGGGAGAGAAGGAAAATGAGGAGTCAGTTTGCCCAATCCTAGGGAGTCGGCTCACTCTTCAATCCATCCCTTCCCAACCGAACGGATAAGGATTCATCTTGTATCTAAATATTGAACAACCGCTTCAAAACTCACCGGGTCAATTTATCTGATTACGTGCACCACGGGATTCTCAATTAATATCGACCGCACCAGCTGAATTGCGAATTCGAAAAAGAAAGGGCGGAAACATGGCCGTCTAATGATGGCTTCTTACTCGACTCGTTTAGGCTTCCGGTGCTTAATTTACATTTATTTTATTAATTTGAATAATTGTTACAGTATTTTTATAAAATACTAGATTTAATTTCTAGTTGAGCGGATCTGATTTAATGTGGCTAAGTGTCCGCGTTTTTACGTACGGAATTTAATTACCAATGTTAATCATGATTTTGTGTATTAAAAATTGTATAATACCCAAATAAATTATTGTATTAATTTTCCTAGCATCCTGGTTTATAATTTGATCTTTCTTTATTTTTACCGACTTAATTAAAATTATTCTTTTTCCTAAAATCCATTTTCATAACTGAATACAAGATTTAAATGTGGCAATCGACTAGCCGACAATAGATTCGTTGTCAATTGTACGCTTGTAGATACTACGATAGTCGTATGTCGTATCTGACAGTCCTAGCTTGCAAGGCTTGTGAATTGCATCAAGATGGCGCTGCATGCATCTCATGCGTGTGTGTATTGTTGTTTACTTAAAGTGCAATGCGAATTTATCGGGGAAAACAGCAATCGTGTCACAATATATATATATATATATATATATATATATATATATATATATAAAATAAAATTAGTAAAAGCTACTTAAAAAGTAGCGAAGGAAATCCCAGCTTGTATTGGGAAATGCTTATGTTTGAATGAGATATACTTACGGATGTGCACGACTTTCGACGGTGCAATGTAAGTTTAAAGGTCCTTTTGCAGTCGACTAACGATCACTATTCATTCATATATCTCATAAATAGGGCTTATCCTTATGCAACACAAAATGCCTTCAATGGAGACGAATTAAGCGAAAAAATAAAAAATTAAACTATTGATCACTTCGGCAAAGCCGTTTTCCAAATGAAAGTGACATTACGAAATAATTGAAATTTCGAATGCTACCAACATTTAAAATATGATACAATTGGCTGAGTTTGTTATCAACAAGCCATTAAATCGAAATAAAAATAAAAAAACCTCCATATGCTCAATGAAATGAAAGAAGAAACTTCAATCTTAATTTCTGGCAGAGAAGGTTATAATAAAGATTGTATAATGTTATCAAAATTATATTTTAGAGTGGATGATTGTTTAGTTGTGGCTAAGTACTGGAAGTAGGCCAAAAACACAGATTCTGAAAAATTCTTGGCGCCTCTTGCATTTCTCCATTCAATAAAATTTCCATAGGCTTTCATATATTTCTCCCGGGATTTTGCAGGTAATAGATAATCAATCACATTTCTTGCCTCAGTTCTAATGCTTTCAGAAGTTAAATCTATACTTTCACTGTCACTTGAAGAACTCATTTTTCAAAACAAAACGATGAATTTCTTACAATCCGTGAAAATTGTCAAAAACGCGGGCGACAAAAACAATTGACGTTCGCGCGTTTTTAATTTCATTTGTTTTTTTATTCAGCCGGCGGCGCGACTAGGGGTCGTCGTACCAGCCAGTCTTTACATCCAGTCTTACAGCCAGCCAGCCAAAAAATATTTGCGTTCGATTTCTTCGGCGCTGAAGACTAAGATGTTCCAAATTCAAAAAGTGCGCCGCAAAGATAAATTGCGGCGCACTTATTCAAAAAGTGAGCCGGAAAGATAATTGCGGTGCACTTATAAAGTTTCTTATAGAAAACACCACTTTTGGGCGCACTTAAAGGCGAACCAAGTCGTCCTTTTCGAATAGATGGGATGAAAAAACCTATACCATTTACGTGCCCATGTGCACAAAAAGTATTTTTTGTTAGAAAATAACAAAAATATCGTATATGCCAATTTTTCTATCAGTTCAAAAATTAAGCCCTAGATCCCTCTGATTTCAATAAAGGATTTCGACGAATTTAAGGACATGGCGGAATTATCGCTCGCAGCCCAATTAGTATCTTAAAAGAGCGGTCGTTTCACAAATCACCCGCGATCGTTAACTGTTTCGTTTCGCAGGGGGAATGAACGCCCCGATGAAAAGAATTAATCGTCCTAGGAAATATTTCACGCTTTCCGTGCGGCCGTCCGCTTTTTTTTTCGCTTCACTTTTGATAATTTACGATTCCCGCGATCAGACATCTGTTAACGTCTGCTGGGCGGCGTAAATATTATCATCTCGCCGACGTTCGCTCTGGCTATACAATAGCTAGAACATGTAGTGAGCGCCTTGAAATACAGGTCATTAGCACGAACGCTAGATCGGTAGTCGAAGTTAGCTACCAATCTGGATTTGAGGTAGGTATCAACCACCATTGATTTTTCTACGCCAATCTATGGTATTAGATTGATCATCTCCATAGGACCAATCGGTAACTTCTCTGAGCCGGCAAAATGCAGGTGGCGATGATAGCATTGACAGCGAAACTAATAGCAATGTATTTGAACATCTATAACATCGATAAAAATGTTTTTTTATAAAGTACTGATTGATCTAATGGGAGGTGAACGGTTTCGTGCAGCTTGGGCCACAAGATCCATTTTGTTCTCGGATCAGCTCAACTCACGATTCAGCTCCTATCTCAGGGCTCAGAGCTGGTGGACCGGTTTCTCCCGGCGGGATTGCATCTCCCGGCGCCACTGGACGGTTGGACGGACACTGGACGGACGGTTTGAGCACCGGTCGGCGAAGCCAATCGGTTGTGCATTCTGACTAATTGCTGAAGGGGTCTGGAGACTATGGAAATACACTGTTTCCTAAGCATCGGGGGTAGGTGTTTCACCTGATGTCATGCCACTCTTGAAATGACCTTGGGCCACTCGATCCCGTGTGGCACTACGGGCAAAGAACGCCCAGGTCCGCGATAAATTCAAACTGAATTACCGCTGTAATACAACAGGTAGAGGTTGCGTAAGCGACTTCGGACCTGTAAACAGTCGGGAGGACGGAGGTATCCTAAAAGTTAATTCCAGACAGAGATATCCTGCCAAAACTGGTAGTTAGGGGGTGAGGCTGCCCGCTGGTTACCTTTCCCGGTGCCTCGCCGTAAGGCGTTGTACTCTAACGGGTTGCTGGTGAACTAGACAGTAGATTGTTATGTACCCAAGTCTTCTACGCTCATCCAACGGCTGAAAGAATATCTATATCGTTATACCAGCCTGGGGTGACAGGTTCGCCTGTTGTAGTCGACACCTCCATCCTGATTGATCTAATGGAGCTAATGGGCCCTGTTTAAGTTTGGTCTTTAAGACCCAGTCGTATAGGGTCGGTCAAACGCACGGGTCAATACCCATCTGGCGGTCTCCACGTTGAAGTGCGAGCCAGGGTAGGACTCTGGCCTGCGGGCCTGGGAGTCAACCTACGGGCGCTCCTGGGCGGTTTGCGCACCGTGCGGCAACAGCCAATCGATTGTGCATTCCGACTAACAACCGGGCGAGTCTGGGAACAGTAATGTTTCCTATAGAGCGGGGGTAGTTGTTAACCTTACGGCAACTGATCTTGCATTCGCATGCAGAGTTGGAGTTGCATAAGGCGTTTGACTTTCACGGGCTGCTGTTGTAGTTGGACTGTGGATTGTTTTACTCCGCTGAGTTTACGTTCATTCAACGGGAGACAGGCACTCATTCAGAGTGTTCTGATGATAACTGCCTGGAGTGGCGCCTGGCGGGTTCGCCCGTTGTAATTGACACCCTTTAATGTGGCAACAGACGCACTACTAACGGCATATACAATCACAAATAGCTAATAATGGCCCGTATTCCGTGTCTCGCAGGCTTAAACTAAGCTGGCACTAAACATTAGGAACTTACACCTTCGTTATTTTGTTGGTATTTCGTTTCATCAAAATGAAGGTCTATGGACGTTCCAAAGCGGGGTCTTAATTTTGACAGCTCGGTCACTCGAGTGTGCTCGCCTGCCCGCCGTCGTCTCGTCACCGCACGCTATTATTGTCGCCACGTTTTCGTTTGTTTTAAAATATACAAATATACACAGCTTTTAAACATACAATGTTCAGGGCTAAAAAAATATATAAGGCTATTTATCACAATCTACAAGAAATATTGGCAAAGGATTTTCAGGGGAAAATATAGATATTAGGAAGTATAACGTTCTATATAAAATATAGAAATATAGATATTAGGAAGTATAAGTTCTATATAAAATATAGAAAATATAACGATTATTTACGATAATCGGCGCTCAACGCTCTTATTTCGATTTAGAAGCGAATACTGAGGAAAACATCTTTAAAATCGCGACAAAAAATCTTCGAAATCACGACAGAAGCAAGAGCTACACGGCTGTCAGATGCAGACTGCTCGATTTAGACCGTTCTTAGTTAAGACCCCGAACAAGACTTATCCGCCATGACACTTGTAGGAATAGAATACTAAAAAGGGTCTATACAGTACTTAGCATCAATTTAAGAGCCTGGTAACAGCTACATAAGCACGCTTCATTTAGGACTCATGAAAGGAAATACCAAAACGTCAGTTCAAAATTAAGCATCGTTTTAGTGTGGTTTTAAGCTCCAAGTTAGGAAATAAAGTACTATTCGCTGATCGTTCTTTGATGTGTTCCATCAGTCGACTGGCTGTGGACCGTTCAGTTTGTCCAAGGTAGGCTAAACTACAAATGTGCACAGAAAGAAATGGTATCTTAGATCAAAGCAATATCCTATTGGTCAAGATAACCCGAGTTTGAGCATAGGAGGAAAACAATATTTTCTTCGAAAGAGTAAATTGTAGTTTCAATTATTTTGTCTTGTGTCAATAAAATATAGTGTCAAATTGAGACAAATGCGTGTCTTCTTGCAAGGAAGCATAAATTCTCATAGGAAGAACATACATTCTCCGTGTAAAACAAATGCTCTTTTCAATCCAAGAATATAAATTATAAAACGAAGAAAATGGTAGCGTATCCTAGAAATTTAGAAACATAGTAACCAAGAAAATTATTGTGTTTTTCCAAGATACTTATTGTGTTTGTCCAAGTAAATGATTGTATTTATTCAAGAAATTGTTGTGTTTGTTCAAGAAAATTATTGGTTTTTTTTAAGAAAGTTATTGTGTTTATGCAAGAAAATTATTTCATTAGTCCAAGGAAATTATAGTATTTATATAAAAGCTTTATAGTATTTATCCGAGAAAATTATAGTATTTACCCAAGAAATATATCTGTTTAACCCAGAAATTAGTTTTGTTTATTCAATAAAATATTGTGTTTATCTAAGAAAATGATTTTATTAATCCAATAACATGATAGTGTTTATCCAAGACTACCAAAATATCTTGATGCGACAATATTATTTTCTTATTGTCAGAATAGATTTTTCTTGACCTAATACTTTTTTTAATTTATTTCATCTTATACCTTTCTTAAATCAACACTAAAATATTGTTAATTGAAGAATATTCCTTTTGCTTGAATAAAGAGTAGATGTTGCAATTTACAAATGTATTTGACTGATGACCGGAAGTAATTTTTATAACGATTGGATTTTTTTTAAAGTGTTGGTTTCACCAAATCGAAAACGAGTGATATTTTTTTACGAGTTGGTGAAACAAATACTTTTTAATAAGTTAAGATCCAAATGCAATAAAAAAATATTTCCAGTCATCAGTCATTTACATTCGTAAATTGAAAAATCTACTCTGTTTTTTTTTGTTTTTTGAAAATCCTCCAAATGGCAATATTTTTACGTTGATTTAAGAAAGATGCAAAATGAAATGAATACTAAAATATATTAGGTTAGGAGAAATACATTCTGGCATTATTAAAATAATATTAAATTATATAATAAAATTATTCTAGCTGTGATGCTTTTCTAGCGAATGTCAATGAATTGGGTATAAAAACAAAAATCACAAATCACATAAGGATTCAGTTAATAAATAAACAATTTAATTGTAACCACTATTAAAATGAAATAAAGAAACTTAACACAAGACTTCACAATATTTTCAAGAATAATGTGGGTATTATTATTGCTATGTTAATGCAAAAATTATGATTGTGTGATATGAAAATAAACAATTTATTACTTTAAAATAATGTGTATTAATTTGACATTAACGCAGGTATACAATATCAAGGAAATTAAAAAAAAACACACACACACACTTATATAAGGCCACAAAATATAACTAAAATAGCGGAAGACATTGTCCAAAAAATCATAACCGGTGTAGTTATGTTTGTTATGGTATTACAACTTTTTTGGTAATAAAAAAAATTACTTGACTGACAATGTAGAATGAACAATGAATAATAATTACTACTGCACATCCCGTCCTTTACTACTGCACATTTTCGACGTCCTCAGCAGTCTGAAAAAAGTAAAGATTACGTTGAACAGAACTATCAGAATGTTTTTTTTCCAGGCATGAAACGGTGTATATATAAGTAGTAAACAGATGTTTGACTGTCCTTTGACCTGCGCATAATATTCTGAATACACTGTACACATTCTAAAAAAAATGATGAAAGAAAAATGTTTATTGTCAATTTTTTTATTTACCAATATTATGATTTTAATAAAACAGGTGCATATATGGTAGACAAAAGGTCTAGCTAAAAACAGCGTCGACCTGGCCAGTATCAGCCAGGAGCTAATTTTAAAAAAGTTCGACAAAATAATAATAAGTGACAATACAATAAGCTATTTGAACCAGATTTCAGAAAAATATAGAATAACTGTTTAAAAAAATTATAGACAAACTACATTAAACACAAATTTAAAAAAAGTACAAAAAAATAACATAATATACATCAAAACAACTGCACAGAAGAACTCGAAACTTCGAACTGCACAGCGATGTGACTCATCACCAGTCGCACCGGGAAGTCACTAAAAAAAAATAATTAAAAAAAAACTTACTGAAACTTTAACTATTAATCCCTCGATAGCTTCAATTGTAGAGAACTTAACATTTTTAGAAAGTCTTCCTCGAGGTGGTAGAAGATGTCCCAGTGTTGTTATCTGTGCTGGAATGTCACCTGAAAGAAAATGTGAGAAAAATAAAATTAAATCATTGCATTGTATTCGCAAGCCGACTGTTCTTCTTACGATTACTCCATTTTCTGCAACAATTGGAAATTATTTTACATAAAAGTTATATAATTTGTCATATACATCGATGAATTCACTTTAGCTCTCATATTTTCGATAGAAAATTAACTTTTCAAACAAAATTAAAATTCCCCTTACTCCCCCTCCCCCCCCCCTCATTAACAAGGGTGTTCTAAATAAATAATATTGCACTTAGGTTATATAGATATACATACGTAGTACTTACCAATAAAATTCGATACGACGGCTTCCGGAATGCTCCAAGAAGACAGCAGCAATCACTGCAGCAATGATGAAGTGTCAGCAACAGACTGTTCCATCTTCGTCCAATACAAACAAATTTGTATAGCCGTCGGCCAACACCAATAGAATTGTGATACTTGTTCACCTTCTGCGTTCGCCCGGCAGTGTTGCCAGACATATCACCCCATGCTTGGCTTGAAAAAATATACTCATTCCCTTAGTAGGTACAGTAGTTTTCCTTTGTTGCAAATAAAACAACTAGATAATTAAATCGTTTTATTATTGAAAAAGACGAAGTGTATATGTATATGGTATATATGCATGCATGCATACATTGACTTTTATTATTATTATTTATATATCACTATTATTTCTTTTATATATTCTTCTTATATACTCTTATATATGCTACATTCAATCTAATTAAACATCTTTGTAGTACTCCAATATGCTCACTCCTACATCCCTAAGGTTAGTTTGAGAAGAATGCTCAAGAGGCATTAAACTCGCCTATTTGTAACCTTTTTATTTGGTGTGCAATAAAGAATACATACATATATACAAGTGGGGACGAGAGAAGCGTTATTCGCAGTACAGGTTTTGGTGCAAACATGTCAGGATATGCAGCAAAATGTCTTTCTATGTTCCATAGATTACGAAAAAGCATTTGACAGAGTGCAACATAATCGTCTTATTGCACTTCTGAACGACATCGGACTGGACAAGAAAGACATCCGTATAATACAAAATCTGTACTGGAATCAGCGCGCCACTGTCAGAGTTGAAGGGGAAGGATCCAAGGAAATTGACATTAAGAGGGGAGTGCGGCAGGGCATGCCCGACTCTTTTTAACATCTACTCTGAAGCCATCATGACGGAAGCTCTGGAGGACTTGAACTGTCGCATTAAAATAAATTGCCGCCTCATCAACAACTTGAGGTATGCCGATGACACTGTTCTCATAGCATCTATATATACGGAAGCCGAGCTACAGGAGATTGTTGATCGAGTAAAAGAGTGTAGTGTCAAAGCTGGTCTCAGGATGAATGTCACCAAGACTAAGTTTATGGTCATTTCTAACAATCCCAATATCCAACCTAGCGTATCTGTGGCGGGTCAAAAATTAGAACAAGTTGATAAATATAAATACCTTGGCACCTGATTTACACAAAACTGGGACTGTGAAGTAGAAATCAAAACTCGCATCGAAATTGCACGCAGCGCCATTGGAAAAATGAAAAAGGTTCTTCGCAATCGAAACCTGAAAATCTCACTTCGAACACGTCTTCTCCAGTGCTACGTCTGGTCCACACTTCTATGTAGGTGTGAGGCCTCGACTATTAAGGAAGATCTCAGAAAACGTATAGAAGCATTCGAGATGTCGATATCTTGAACTGAGAAAGTCACCAATGAGGAAGTTCTACTACGTGTAGGCCAAAAACGCAATCTTTTGCAGACCATCAAACAGCGCAAAGTTGCATACCTGGGTCACGTGTTTAGACACGACAGGTACCAACTCCTGCAACTCATTATGATGGGAAAAGTTGCAGGAAAGAGGAGACCTGGCCGTAGACGGAAATCTTGGTTGCGGAACATTCGAGAATGGACCGGGATTACAAGTGTCGCCGAATTGTTCGCCTGGCAAAGGACAAAAAGAAGTATGCAGAGCTGACTGCCAACCTTCACTAGTTTGAGAGGCACCCTAAGAAGAAGAAGAATTATAAAAAAACTACTTAGCTATGCCCGACCGCTTTAAAATTCGGCTTCGATTTCTTTCGACCGATTGGGTTTAGTAGGTATATCTTGCTTGGTCATTAAAAAATTGCGAAAATGTCAGAATAACTAATACAAAGTAGTAAATTTTACGCTGTTTCCATGCTAAAGTGCAGTAAATCGCGTTTGACATGATATTATGACACTTTGGTAACTATTTATTGACAAAAACCTATAGGGTTTTGGTTATCTCGATATAAATAATAAAACTATCATCGCAGTTTCACTTGTATTTTTGAATTGTATATTTTTTCCACTTCTTTCGATTTTAGGGGTGGCAAATTTGGGGCCATTTTTTTTATGTCTTACAGAAATTAATAACATTCATATTTATATACTTAAATGTCATTAGATCCACACAAACAATTCAACATGTAATATGTTTTTCCAATTAAATGAATTTTTATGACCAAAATGAGTGCATTGTCATCATCAACCCTTACGGAAAAAGCCCTTTTCTCTGAAGAAATGTATCCTAATGATTTAGAGACTGACTTTCTTTTGAAAGATTTAGGTAAAACCAGATTCTGTGTTTGGAATGTCTGTGTGAAAGGTTTGTCTTCCTGTTCCTGAAAAAACATAATTTGCAAAACGTTTATCTAAACTTGCATATAGCAGTTCGCATGGCCTTATGTACACCAGTGACAAATTGTTCAGATGGGGATGCTTTTCTTGCTTAAAACGGGTGAAGAATTATCTAACATCTACCTTAAGCCAAGAAAAACTAAACGCCTTAGCTCTTTTGTGCATAGAGTCAGAACTAATGAACAAGATTTCATACAATGATATAATTGATAATTTTGCGAATAGAAAATCGCGCAAAAAGGTATTGTAAAACTTTCATAACTTAATTAATTGAATTTCATCGTCATCATCAGCCGGATTGTTACCAGATAATTGAATATATTGTTTTTATACTATAAGAGCAATAACAATTATTTTATTACGTCTACCCAATGTACATTATTGTGTAAGTAGTATTAAGGCATATCTTACCCTGCCTTATTAGTAGTACTAGTACATTATTGAGATTTTATTAGCTCAGAAATATACCCAAAAACTATTCCTTGTGGAATCTTAACTAAATCGGTGGGTTGTAAAAATAATCAAGGAACTGATACATCGATCCCCTAGCTCACAATCATACTAATTACGGGGGGAATGTGGTGTAGTAAAGACGTTAGGACATAAATCATAAAGTTACAATTTCATTCACAAAAAAATATATATATAATTGTGAACTAGGGTATCGAATTGTAGAGGTCGGTAGAGACGGAAACATTTTAATAGCCTACTCGCGGCTAATTGTATTGTATGTATTTGCAAAAATGTATTAGCCCAATACCTTAGATGAGATCGCAGAAGAGCCAGATCCGCCATCTTGTTTGAAAATGGCGGCAGCTCAAAGATAAAAAAAAACATATCTTAACAACCATAGGTCCAAACTTGACATGATATATCGTTGGAAAGCTCTTGTTAACCCCTACATTTTTCTTTAAATTTATTTTTAATTATTAAAAAAAAAACATTTTTTTCAAATTTATTTAATAGCTTTATAATAGGTGGCCAAAGAAATCTACATTTAATGGGTGCGTGTCACCGATTTTTTTGGAAGGCAGTGGCTACGCGCCCGTCCAAATGAATAGTTCTTATATGTTCTAACCTAACCTAACATGTTCGTTTGCCTTTCGCAATTACAGAAAGCATACGATAAGTGGACGGGCGCGATTAGCCACTGCGTTTTTGGAATGATCTGGAGGGATTTTGTATAACTGATCTGGTAACACTGACAAAACTAGCATTGGTACCTACAAGACTAACAAAAAAACAAAATTCTCGGGTCAAGACTCGCAAACATACGAATCTTGGGTCAAGACCTGTAACCATACGAGTCCTTGAGTCAAGGCTGGCAATTTTGATTTTCTTGGTATGCATGGCATAACGCGTCCTTTAAATTTTGTGTATAACGGAAACCTAGATGTTTGCAATCTGGCAAGGATCATGCTAGCTCTACTTGCTCAGTAGAAGCAGGGGCGGATCTATATAAGAACTTTTTGGTCTGCAGCCCGTGGCCCCGGGGGTATAAAGGCCCCAGCCTCCATTGAAGACAATGGACAATATTGTAATTTTTAAAAATTCCTACGACAAAGTTGGCAACCCTGACATCAATTAAACCATATGCGCGCGGAAATCGAACGGCATAGGGGATTCCCCGTCGCTTGTTTTCAGGGTATTTATTCGCAAACGCATACAGTCATTCGCAGCTCACTAAGGCCGGCAATACACAATTACAGACATAGTGAAAAATAAAGTGTATTTATTACCCAAATATTACGTATAGTTACGAAGCTATGAACCTTGTGTAATGGACATTCAAATGACGCATCACGCATGCCAAGAAAATCTGAATTGCGAGTCATAACTCAAGACTCGTACGTTTGTGAGTCTTGACCAAAGACTATTACGTGTACGAGTCTTGAGTCAAGACTAAAAAAAATAAAATTCTTGACCTAAAATTTGCTAATTTACAAGTCTTGAGTTTTATTCTTTTAGTCTTGACTCAAGACTGGATTCTGGGGTCAAATTTCGCAGCGTATGTACGTGTCTTGGGGCAAGACTAAAATAAAACTGTTTTCTTATATCAAGAGTTCTTTATTTTTGGCAATGCATAATTAAACTATTAATTTTATTTAAAATTTAGAAGTCTTAGTGTTTCTGGGTCCAAAGTATACATTCAAATAAAGGATAAATACGTAAATCAATTTCAATTTAAAATAAAAACAGATTTAAAAAAATGTACTTTATTTTATAAATATATACCACGGTCAGTCATATTAAATACTACGATGCTTGGTTTATTTAGTTCAGTCCTAGTCCAAATATAATTTTTGTAAATAAATGAAATACAATTACATTTGTATTTTTAGGATTAACACTTGAAATATGTTTAAAAAAACACATTGTCCTTAAAAGACTTGCAGTTATATTCATTCCGATAAAAATACGTTATTACATTATATGGCATTACGAATTGACTTAATTATATACGTGCTTTCAAATCAATTCAGTTAGTATGTATACGATGAACACTCGAAAAGTGCTTAAAAAGAAAACAAACTTGTCTACCGAAAACTTATAGCGGTATCTATTTCGATAAAAATATTTTAGTAAATTAAGTGACGTAACAAATTGACTTTAGAATATATGTGCTTTCAAATCAATTCAGTTGGTGATTCTAGGATAAACACTCGAAATGTCTTTAATAAAGAAAACACATTTTTACAAGGAAAATTGTCAGTGATATTTATTTCGATAAAAATACGGTATTAAATTTAAAGACGCAAGGAATTGACTTAAGAATATATATGCTTTCAAATCAATTCAGTTGGTGATTCTAGGAAGAATACTCGTAACGTCTTTAATAAAAAAACACATTTGTCTAACAAAGATTTGTAATGATATTTATTTCGATAATAATACGTTATTAAATTAAGTGACATAAGGAATTGACTTAAGAATCAATGTCCTTTCAAATCAATTCAGTTGGTGATTCTAGGATGAACACTCGAAATGTCTTTAATAAAAAAAAATACATTTGTCTATGGAAGACTTGCAGCGATATTTATTTCGATTAAAATACGTTATTAAATTAAGTGACGTAAGGAATTGACTTAAGAATCTATGTGCTTTCAAATCAATTAATTTGGTTATTCTAGGAAGAACACTCAAAATGTATTTAATAAAAAAAACACATTTGTCAAACGAAGACTTGCAATGATATTTATTTTGATAAAAATATGTTATTAAATTAAGTAATATAAAGAATTTACTTGAGAATATATTCTTGGTTTTAGAAAAAATATTAAAACCAATTTTGCATTCATGCAAACGTATCGCATGTGTTGGTTCGAGTATATTGACTTAGTCTAAGAAAATATATACTTAAAATAACGAAATTTTTGAAACTAATATTACATTGATACAAAAAACTCACGTTTGTCGATTCAAAAATACTGACTTCCTCTAAGAAAATATCTACTTAAAATAACACTATAAACTTAAAACTTTCGCGAGTCTCAATTTGAGAAATCGTTTCTTTCTGTGTGCGCGCCGAACCCGCCGCCCCACCAACGTTATAATCTGCGAGGTAACAGCAGCAGTTTGCCGCGTATCTGCAGAACAACGAATAACGATTGACAGGACTTCAGTCTAACCTGGACAACGGCAGCTGGAACATGGCCGAAAAGTCGGGTTCTACAACGTTCGAGCTGTAAATTCGTTTTTATCCTATTTATAATATTCCCTTTTCTCGTTTTATTCTTCGATGGGTAGGCCCCCTTCTCCCGGAGTTATACATTACCTAGATATTATAGGAAAAACAATGTACTTACCCTCTGAAGCGCTTCTATTCACTAAACCACGTTACTGACAAACAGGAACTTACCTAAAAATAAAAGAAACAAATGTCATTAATGGAAACTGAGTGTTGGTGAGAGTGAAGAAACTAGCTGGGGAGCCGACCTAGCCACACTCAGCTCTGGGGCTATGCATCTCGGCCGCTCCAACCAGAGCTGTCGACTACAACGGGCGAACCAGTCACCTCAGGAAATTTTAACGATATTAGATCTTTCTCTCTCCTGAGAGGTGAGCATAGAAGACTTGGGACGAAAACAGTCCACTGTCTAGTTACACCACTCGCCCATCAGAAAGGTTTCCTCAATTCCTCTTGAAACCTATCATCAGAACACGATTTTGATAAAAAATGGGACCAATTGAACCAATTCAATTGACCATTTGAATGGATATACTTCCAGTATATCCATTCAAATAAAATAAGAATTTTGCAAATCGGTTCGTAAATAACGCAGTTCTGAGGTAACAAACATTTAAAAATATACATACAACCAAACTGATAAGCTTGTGAGGGACCCCCCTCACAAGACTCCAAATTATTCGATGTGAGGTGGCGGTGTCAACTTACGAGTTATCTCCGTATTTAAAGACGGTTTTGATGAAGCAGAAGATATTTATTGGTTGAATCGATTGAATATTGCCAGTTATAACGCTTGCCGAATTAACGAGTGCCCGGATTACTTTATCGAGACGCGAGGGTTGCGCGACGGCGGTTATGTAGGAGAGGGGATGAGGATTATATGTGTGCTCCTAGTATCTTGTACTGGGCACGGCTAGAGTCTGTGGGATTACAGACTGATGCTTCGAGACTCGAGATGCGCGACCTCGTAGAGGGGTACCGGATATGCCGTCGCAACCTTGGGGGAAGGTGATCAATCGGGGACTGATAATTTGGTTGCTTTTTGGCCGGTTTATATAGGCCGTGCAATGATGCAATTTGAAATATTCTGAGTAAAAGTATTGTTTGTGCTGATTTATAGCTGCACGAGTCACAATAATAGCTGAATTGTGTCGGTGGATTTCACTGGAAATCGATGCATTTGTTGATCGTATGTAGTGGACTTAAGGTCCGTTACAAGCTCCTCCTTTATTGAAGTCGGTTAAAAATAAAATAAAACTCGGATATATAAAAGTGTCTTTTAAATTTGCTAATTTAAACAATATTTCGTGTCTCTCGCGTAATTCGTTTTCATTTTGCATTCAGTATATCGACGCGGCTTTGAAATTTTTGATTAAACGTCGAGTTCGATTCCATCGAATACAATAAATCTTTCCGGTTTGTTTGTTCGCCGCACGCTAATTCCCATTAGGCCGCCGCGCGCGTTTCAATTTGTTTGAAATTCGGGGCAAATATTATTCAGCCATCGGCTCTGGGAGAATCTGAGCGCGTGCCAACTCGGGAATTGACTATTCCATTCCCCCGACCGACAAAACCGTCAGACGTTCACATCTCAAAGATTCCCCCCGCAACACCCCGCTCCATGCTCATGAATCATAATTCGCAGTCGGAAAATAGTGACGGTTCGAATCGCGGGAAAACTGCCGTAATGGGACCGGTCAAAATAGCCGTAAAAAAGAGAATTGTCTTATTTTACTAAAAGTCCGGTAGTTTCGATTTTTGGGAGTACGACTCTTTATGTACTTCCGATTCGATGAATACGACTCTTTATTTATTTACTAGCTGACCCGTGCCCACTTCATTGGGCGGTAAAACTTTTTACTTATGATGAAGTTATGAGTGTGGTTCGGTTAGTACTGAGTGCTATGATTTATTTCCTAAGAAAGGTTATATTTTTACCGCATATGTATATATGTATTTGCATGCCAATTTGACTATATTACCGTTATTTGTGAGTGTCTTCTTGTGAGTGTCTTATTTGTGAGTGTCTTATCTCTTTAACCATGCAGTTAAAGGGAAAAGTCTTTTGTTTTAAACACTTAAAACGATAAATTTACTTATTTTGATATGAATTCATAATTGTTGTCATATAAAATACTACTTTTTTGACTTAAATATAAAAGTTAGACATATGCTGTCGCTGACTTTTTTGTAGGCATTATCAAGCTCTACAACTTTTCTCTAGAACTTAATCATATATCCCGTTAGTTAGAAACGTTTTCATTCGACCGTTTTTTCTCCGACTTGCTTTGCAAATGCGACTACCACGAAAAAGTCATTTCATTTTTCGGATTAATGTATAGCCTATGACATTCACAAATAACGTGGCTTTCTATTGGTAAAAGAATTTTCAAAATCGGTTCAGTAGATCCAGAGATTACTTCCTACAACCTCACAAACTTTACCTCTTTATAATATTAGTATTTTATTTATTTATTTATTTATTTGTAACGTACAAGAACAAAAAAATACAAGGACATGCATACTGTTGTACATGAGGAATAATTAAGAACAAACATTATTATAGCGAAAAACATAGATCTATGCATATAACTATGCTAGCATATCCGAATGAGGCGAAATCGCACAACCAACTAGACCTAGAAGGTCTGTCTCTGGCTGTGCTGTGTTATACCAACTGTATTTTTGTAACTCGCGAACTGACGAAGGTGATCAATTTTATATATTTCTAAATCTAACATATATAGATTATTTATTATAGTTTAATAAATATTATTATTATTATTATATAATAAATCTTATTATTATTATATAATAAATCTATACATAGTATAGATTTATTTATTTTATTTATTTTAAACAACATGATTTACAGACGAATGGTTATGATATTCGGTATACAGTACAATAAAACGTGCAGGAAAAACAAGTTGAACCCATAGCCGTTGACTGATAGCATACCTAACTGAGCAAAAACGCCCGTATCTAGGGATGCAGATATTTAACTTAGCATATTGCGAGCTGACAGGTATGACGTTCGGTTATATAATTATTATTAGAATAAAGTTCAAAACATTCATTCTTGCATAATACAAATACACACACACAAAGAGTTATATCAACATAAAAACAAAATATAGTAGTAAGAATATATTATTAAAGCAACACCAATATATAGTAATACATAAATAAAATAATACATATTTAAAATAAATATAAATACTAATATAAAATACTAATATACACAAAATGTACACAAATAAATTAAATTGAAATACCTCTAGTCTTAAACCTCACATATACGTCTATTATATTTATAAATAAAAAAATCAAAGTATTTGCTTTTTATGTACTTCCGCTTGTCTTTTCTCGGCCCATGCGCCGACGTTCTATGTGTGTCTGTCGCGTTGCGAACGTAAATTTTAGAAAAACACTGGTTTTACGCGTGGGACAACGTAATGTCACCTCCTCCATCTTCACATGCCGACATTGCGTGTCGTTTAAGTCGTTTTTCTGTCTGTAATGTATTTCTCAGTCATCTGTTTTCATGCGAATTCAAGGGTCCAGTTGAATGTCCTAATGCGTTGCGTAAGTAGGATCAACTACAACTACAACGGGCGAACCCGTCACCTCAAGAAGTTTTAACGATATTAGATCGTTAAAACTTCAACGCCTTACCGCGAGATAACTAGGTTAATCACCCGAAAGCATCAGTTGGGCAGCGTCGACTACAACGGGCGAACCCGTCACCCCAGGCTAGTATAACGATATGTGATCGTTCTTTCAGACTTGGGGACGGCAAAAACCTACCTTCCAGCAAACCCACAAACCCGCCAGAGTCCAACGCCTTACGGCGAGGCACTAGCACTAGAAAGGTAACTCAGTGGGGCTACCTCGCCCCCTGGCTACCAGTTTTGGTAGGATATCTACGTCTGGAATTAACCTTCAGGATACCTCCTTCCTCCCGACTGGTTACGGGACCGAAGTCGGCTTACGCGGCTTCTACCTGCCGTAATTCAGCGGTGATTCAGTTTGAATCTATCGCGGACCAAAGGCATCTTTTGCCCGGCTCTGAATTCAGTATCAGGTAGCTTAATGGTCATTTTAAGAGTGGTTGACGACGGTTCAACATCCACCTCCGCTGCTTAGAAGACAGTATATTTCCAGTCTCCAGACTCCTTCAGCAATTAGTCACCGTTCACCTTTAAGCAATCATTGAAAAAGCACTTCCTTTCACAATAAATATGAACCATAAATTCTAACCTTTCCGTTATCCCCTTCCTTTCCTTACCTTATTTTGGCAGTTTATTTATTTATTTATTTGTTAATATATTAAAATATGTATGTATATATGTAATATGTCCAACACAAAAATTTATTTATTCATTTACTTTTTACTCTGATACACACACAATGTATGTATATTATATGCTACAATTTAAAATTTAATTTTAAGCTATATTTTTTTGCCTACTCTTCTTTTCACACCAGCATGTTGGTTGACTGGAAGATATTGTAATGTAGCAATAAGCCCGCCATTGTACCTTATTTTTATTGGGCAATAAAGAGATTTTCATTCATTCATTCATTCATTCAGAGCGCACAACCGATTGGCGTCGCCGAACGGTGCACAAACCGTCCAGTAGCGCCGGGATGCAAACCCGCCAGGAGAAACCGGTCCACCAGCCATGAGGCTTGAAACGCGAGTCTTATCCGGGGTAGCCTTCCACACGAGGAGGCTTTTGAATAGGAGCTGAATCGTGAGTTGGGCCGATCCGAGAACAAATTGGATCCCAAGTTGGAGCCCAAGCTGCACGAAACCGTTCGCTACCTAAAAATTAGAAATAACAGACAGAAATGCTCCAGAGGTTAAAAGACTAAAAACAATTGTATAAATGTTTTGGAAAACACCAACACGGCAACTGGCGGCGCTATTAACGTCCCTGGTAATCCGCCCACCTGTCGGAATTTCGCTAGTAGCTTTGAAATGCTCGCATATTTCGACGAGAGATGCCACGGCTGTCTGCCATAGCTGCGTAATGCCAATAACAACACACTGCACAGCGAAGGGACTCAATCACATAGAGAAATACCAGCAAGATATATTTTTGTGGTTTGTACAACAGCCCACAAAAATTTATAGGATTTTATAGGACTTATTTTTTTCAGTAGTCGATCCTGGGTCAGAGTGAATAGGCTTTTGTGAAGGAGGTTTAGCTCAGGATGATTGTGCCCTCCTCGCTTCCACTCGCCCAAACACTTCAGTCTGTATGCTCATGCTGTAAGTCTGGCGGAGTGAATTATGAGCTTGTCCAGAGGCGGGCAGCAGAGTGCCACCTCTAATCCCTCTGTTGGGGTGGTCTTCATGACGCCAGTTGCAGCCCTCAGGTAGTACCTTGGAGGCTTTTAAGCATGTTTATTGTCTTGAGCCTTTTCACCCTGGACCACCAAACTATTGCAGCATAGGTTAGTCTAGGCAGCAGTACTGCCCTGTAGAGCCATAAGGCGACCCTAGGTTTGAACCCCCGGGTTTTTCCATGGCTCTTTTGCACTTCCACAAAGAGGCATAGAACGTTGTTCCTATGCGCTCGAGGTGGTGCTTTCAATTGAGCTTTGGGTCTAGATAGACTCCAAGGTATTTGACTACTGTAACGTATTCTATCTCCTCATCCCAGAGCTTGAGACACTCAACGGGTTCGGGTTTGTATTTTCTGGCGAAAATTGGAATATATTAAAAAATAAACAATTAATTTTAAGCGACATTCTACATCTCATGTTCGTGTAGCTGTGAAAATTGGGAGTCAAAATGTATATATCCGTCTTCAAATAAAAAAAAATCTAGCTCGTTCACAATACTTTACCTTCTCGTCGGTTAACAGGCCGGCCGGTATAGTAAAATTTTATATGCTAGAACATTTTTAAACGTAAATTCGGATTCTACACACAAGATACGTACCGATTGCTTCATCACATCTCAAAGGCAAAATGGCTGTTGATTAGTGTAATAGAAGACCGCGCATGTCCTCCAAGCAACGCTGCTCCATCAATAACTTGCAAAAAAACCACTATCGCCTGATAACATCGGAGCCTAAAAGCGGGAGCGAGCGAGCGAGAGGCGGGACGCCGTTGCATCTATCCGCGTCTCTTTCCCCGCTTTCTGAATGGACGAGATGAGTAATGAACCATCTGCCGGTCCCTATTAAATACCTCCTCTGATTTATACCCAACTCTGAACACGGAAAAGCGCCGCTGACGCGAGGAAAGCAACCGGTTTGTCTGGAGCCGAATGGGATTATCGGATCCGGGTTCAAAGGGCCGTTCGCCCTTGAAAAGCTTTTTGCTCGAAACGTCTTTAAAATCAGACGCAATCGACGAACCTGCGACCACGGGTGGACGGAGACATCCGGACAAATCTGGCTGTAAAGGCGCGAGGCCTGCCCGATGTTTTCTCTTCCCAGTGACTTGATTAGATTTACCTTTTACGTCATATGCGGCAACAGTAATCTCTCAAGTTTAAAATGTGGAACAAAAAAAAGACAAATATCCTTGCAGGAATCCATAAAACAGCCCATTCGCCACGCATTCCAGTAACGTGAAGCTGTTGACTGCTTGAGTCGCCGTCGCTTTAAAATAACAATGGATTTCAAATCCAACATGTTATCGTCCGCTAAGCCATCTCCTTTCATCTCCGAGCACGCTGAATATTAAAGCACCCTCAGATGCAATTCCCCTCCGTTATTACTTTTGTACCTACTTTCCGAATTAATTACGACACTTTCTTTGCGGAATATTCCGCGAACAAGTTGCAACGCGTCCGCTTTCCACTCCTCCTCTCTCTGATTTAAAGCTGGCGCGATTTTACGTGACTTGATGGTTATGAGCCGCTAATCCCGTATTACAACGAGAACAATCTGTTAGTTAAGGCGACATGAGACCTCAGAAAAATATCCGAAATAAGCGAACTAGCGAAAAAATAGGCGGGGTCAATTTTGTAGGGTTTGACAAATAAAAATCCAGCGTTGACGAAGCGTCAAGCGCGATTCTACGCCCGCTCGCGCCGGCGACTACGCGCATACTAAATGCTCTATCGCAGCGCTAGCACAGAATACCTAATTTTACGCAGTGGTGGTATAAGGGTGTTAATGGCAAAACATATTTAGCGTAACTCTCAGAGCGCTCTCATGTTTCAATTAATTTGTTATTAATTTAGGGCCTAAATAAAAAATGTGGCTTAAAGAATTAAAAATAAGAAAAAAGTACTGCCTTAGAGAATTAACCAGTCAATATAATGATTTAAAAACATAATTAAATAAAGGAATAAAACACACTCACCGCTTACATTGTAGGAATAATCGCGCCTGAAAGTTTTCGAAGTCAGTTTAAAGCCTTAATGTCCAAGGCAATGAGCAACTATTTGTGAGTCCAAAATTTCATTTGGTTTCTTATCGAGGGATTCACTTAGAAACTGTTTTAAATTGATGCTTATATTTTTTTTAAACTTGTAAAATTAAAATTCTCAGGTATCATGTCGCCTTAAATGCTTACACTTTACCATACCTTTGTTTCTCGTATATCTTTAGTCCTTTCTGAAATCGGCAATTAACGAGGTAAGTTCAAGTGCTATAATATTTATTTATTAACAAAACTTTAATCAGGAAGCCAACCTGACAAAACATTCGAGCATGTGTCTACATGTTCAAGCCAAGGAGTCTTCCTTGATTTGAATTTCGCAATCCCTCGAAAATATCGAATGTAACGGTCCCATCTCAATTGAAGGACAGTGGACATTTTTGTATATATTTGTGTACCCAGAGTGTAACAGGATGGCGGTGTCGACTACAACGGGCGAACCCGTTACCCCAGGCTGGTATAACAATATAGATCGTTCTTTCAGCCGTGGGATGAGCGTAGAAAACTTGGGGACAAGACAATCTACTGTCTAGCTCACCAGCAACCCGTTAGAGTCCAACGCCTAAGGCGAGTCACCAGGAAAGGTACCCAGCGGGCAGCCTCACCCTCTAACTACCAGTGTTGGCAGGATCTCCGTCTGGAATTAACCTTCAGGATACCTCTGTCCTTCCGTCTGGTTTCGGGTCCGAAGTCGCTTGCGCAACCACTACCTGTTGTATTACGGCGGTAATTCAGTTTGAATTTATCGCGGACCTGGGCATTCTTTGCCCGTAGTGCCACACGGGGTCGAGTGGCCCAAGGTCATTTCAAGAGTCGCATGACAACAGTTCAACATCCACCCCCGCTGCTTAGGAAATAGTATATTTCCATAGTCTCCAGACCCCTTCAGAAATTAATCAGAATGCACAGCCGATTGGCTTCGCCGACCGGTGCGCAAACCGTCCAGTGGCGCCGGGATGCAATCCCGCCGGGAGAAACCGGTCCACCAGCTCTGAGGCCTGAGACACGGGACTCTTACCATGGGTAGCCTTCCACTCGAGGAGGCTTCTGAATAGGAGTTGAATCGTGAGTTGAGCCGATCCGAGAACAAAATGGATCTTGTGACCCAAGCTGCACGAAACCGTTCACCATCACCCAGAGTGTATCTAACAACAAGGGACTTATAGTTGGGAGCCAGCGACAAAAAAGTGCAAGAGTTTTGAAAAAGCTGATACTTTCAGATAAGACAGTATTTTGGCCATAGAATGTTGGGCTAGTCAGCAGGCCAGACTCCGGGACACCTGGCGCTGGCGCCAGTATATGTCAATAGATGGAGTTTAATTAAGGAGAAGCCGTTGGTTAATACGCCTGCGTTTGCGGTTTGCGGCTTCGCGTTGTTTCATTTGAGAAATGGCTTCGTTTTAATGAAACTTGCAATCGGGAGCGAAGGCAAGTAATCGGTTTACTTGTCATACAAAAATATGGTATTAATAAGATAAAAATCATTTTCCCGCGTGTAGTAGCTGACGTTTGAGCGATGTTGCAACCACCGCCTCCAGGGTAGACTAAAGTGCTGTTAATCGTCCGTCATCCGTTGTTCTGTGGGTAGGCGACCAACTACTGCTATTACTGCGCAATAGCAGTAGTGGGGAGCTAATCGGGGGCTAATGGGGAGCTAATGGGCCCTTGCTGAGTTGGCCACGAAGAACCATTCTGTTCAGGGTTGGTCACACTCACGGGTCAACACCCATCCGGCGGCCTCCACGAATGAAGTCTATGAAACTGAAACTAGCCCTGGCAGAACTCTGGCCTTAGGGCTAGTTTCCCCTAGGAGTCAACCTTCTGGCGCTCCTGGACGGTCTGCTCACCGTGCCGCGTAAGCAAATCGATTTTGCATTCTGACTAACAGTCGGGGGAGTCTGGAAGTAGTACTGTTTCCTATAGATCTGGGGTGGTTGCGGACCTTACGTCGACTGCTCTTAAAACGACCATCGGCTACCCGATCCTGGGTGAAGAGCCGGGCAAAGGATGCCGTGGTCCGCGATAGATTCGGTAAACACCGTTTCACCGCTTCGTAAGGGAAAGGACCGCGCAAGCGACCTCGAACTCGTAACCAGTCGAGAGACCAGAGTAATCTGGTCGCAATTGGAAGTAAGGGCGGCAGTGTAAGCCCGTTGGATAACATACCTGATTATCTCGCGGGTCTTCTGCGCTCACTTCACGGTAGATAGAACGACCAATTGATAAAACTTCCTGAGGTGACGAGTTCGCCCGTTGTAGTTGACAACTCTATTTATTACTGCGCAGATTTTAATTGTGATGGGGCGGCGGATTCGGCGCGCGCGAGTTTTGAAAATCCGTCGTGGACACATAACTTACTGTATCCCATGTCACGACCTTGCGTTCATCGATGGATATTAAGAAAGTAAAATTGTTCTTTAGATAGCACAATCGGTTTTTTTAAACTGCACCCAGTGGTTAGTTCTGCTAACCAATATGTGTTCGCCGATCGCCGATTGCTCTAGCTGAACATTTTTAACAGCTTTGACCCTTGTTACGTCCGAAACGCGACTCTTGGACGCGATTTTAGCGAGACAGAGTCCGCGGAGGAACACGTAAAGCGCTTCGCGCGCGCTACGTATCATAGGGCCGACACCTCGCCTCACGAGCACAGACGTCAGCTCGCTTCGCTGCACACCAGGCCACCAGATGTCCGAAAGCCGTATCCATACACACACACAGACAGAAAGATACACACAAACTCACAGACAAACTTCAGTCACAGTAAATATATAGCTAAAGCAGTATGGAAGCTACGTACAAACGTTCAAAACAAACGCACCCACACAGGCGCATGTCTTTACAATAATCTAAGCGATTGTTGGTTAACTAGAAGATATTGTAATATAGCCCTTATTTTTTTTATTCCCATTGTACCTTATTTTTATTGTGCAATAAAGAGATTTTCATTCATTTATTCATTCATTGTCGCAATGCTGTCAGTCGCGAGTGCTGCTTTGGGAAGAGGGGTTACGTTTTGCGTTTTATTCGGGCATTTACAGTAACATATGTATGCCCTGGATGGGTGATTAGTTTTCTGATGTGCAATTAAAAATAAGTCAATTTATAGTAACGAAGAATAAATACCTCTTAAAAAATTTATGTTTTTACCTAATTTTATTTGTATACTAGTTAATTCATTCGATTATTTGATCGTTATAGAGACCAAATAAATGTTTCCAATTTTTTCATCAGTTAAAAGTCACTTTAAGGAAACCAATAAAAAATCCTATCAGTCCTTTGTCCCTCGTATTTCATATAATGACTATTAATCGCTTGAACAGTTTACATGAATAGCTTTTTTGTAATTTTTTGTTTTTGCAATTTTTTGTTTTTTAAAATGTATCTTTGGTACAAAATAATTAATATTGTATATAATCTCAATGTAAAATTTCATTTCCATTTGTTTTTAGTTCTTTTTCTTTTTCTATAATATTAAATTTGCTAAAAAATGTATATATATATAAATAAGATATAATAACGGAGATATGTACTGTACACATTATAGATAGATAGTGTTAACATATAATTAGTCATAGTTTTATTGTTATATTTTGTATTTGTTATGTATAAACGCTGTTTGTTAACCAAATAAAATAAAATAAAAATTTCAAAATAACGTTCATATTTACAAAACCCTTAATGCTCCAATAGAGAGTAGGTATTTATTTCAACTAATGGGTCTATTTTCTATACTGCTTTAGCTGTATATTTACAGTGCTTCAGTTTGGAAATGGTCTTAATCGCCTCACGGGGCGGAAAAATATAAACATCTGTCTTCGTCTCGAAAAAAAATGCGCGTTCACAATACTTTCCCTCTGCTGGAAAAGTAAAAGGTTTGAAGAACACTATTATAGCTAAGAGACCGGAGTAATCTGGTTGCAACTGGTAGTAAGGGCGCGAGTGTCGACCCACTGGGTGATTAACCTGGTTATCTCGCGGAGGGGCGTTGGCTTCTTACAGGCGTGTAGCGTAACTAGAAGTCTTTTGCGCTCACCTAACGGGAGACAGAACGATCTAATATTAAAACTTCCTGAGGTGACGGGTTCGCCCCTTGCAGTCGCAGCTCTAGTCGCCGGGAAATTAAAAGGGAGAAAAACTTTGTTGTAGTTGGAGACGTCTTGGAGGCGTGTTTGTTGGTGTTAGAGGCGTGTTTGAAAAACGCTGTTGGAAGCGTATTTGAGAAACACTGTTGGAGGCGCGTTTGCTTCAATAGTAATTACTTCACAAAAGGTGATTGCTAGTGGTTGAACAACGAAAGATAAAATCTTAAAGCGAAATGTAAAACGCAAGTGAGAATACTTGTAATTGAAACCGCACCCGGACGGCGAATGACAAATGGTCCTGCGAGCCGGATGGATGGATTGGATGTGGCGGAGCTGCAAACGAGCGACAGCCTTAACTAGGGCAATTTATCAAAGCGAAAATGCACAGTGAGTGTTGAGTATACACGGGCGTTGCGCCGGAGAGGTTTTTTCGCGAATAAAATGTGGTTTTTACTTTCCTAGACCAAGGAAAGTATTGTGAAAGCGCTCATTGTGTGTATTTCACCTAGCGCCTAAGCCAGTGATTCCTAAAATGGTCTATATGAACCCCCAAGGCACATGGTAAATACACGGAACAGAGACAAAGTTTCATACAACCGCGTTATGATAGGTACACTACTACAAGCTTGAGGCGCGTGTGTGCGTGACCACTGGCGGCTTCGTACGTACGGAGAAAACCGGTTTATACCGGCTTTGCCAGTACTCAAAGCTCAGGGCGTCGGCGTACACATTTCGCGTCTTGTTTATTTTCGCCCTACGATTGATTTAATTTATATTTTAATATAAAATAAGTGTAAATATGGTTTACTGTACTATGTAGGGAGCTAATGGGCCCTTGCTGAGTTGGCCACGAAGACCCATTCTGTTTCAGGGTCGGTCACACTCACGGGTCAACACCCATCCGATGGCCTCCACGCATGGGGTGCGGAGCCTGGGTAGGACACTGGGTCAACCAGTCTCCCCTGGGAATCAATCCTCTGGCGCTCCTGGACGGTCTGCGCACCGAGCGGCGCAAGCCAATCGATTGTGCTCTCCGACTAACAATCGGGGGAGTCTGGGAACTGTATTGTTTCCTATAGAGCGGGGGTAGTTGTCTACCTTACGGCGACTGCTCTTGAAATGACCATTGGCCATCCGATCCCGGTTCAGAGTCGGGCAAAGGACGCCTTGGTCCGCGATAGATTCGGTTCACTCCGTTTCTCCGCTTCGTAAGGGAGAGGACCGCGCAAGCGACCTCGAACTCGGAACCAATCGAGAGACCGGAGAAATCTGGTCAAAATTGGTAGTTGGGCGCGAGTGCCGCCCGCCAGGTAACATACCTGGCTACTCGCGGTAAGGCGTTGGACTCCGGGTTGTGGCGTAGCTTGACGGTGGATTGTTATGTCCCAAGTCTTCTACGCTCACTGCACGGTCGATAGAACGAACAATCGTTAAAACGTCCTGCGGTGACGGGTTCGCCCGTTGTGGTTGACAACTCAATATGTACTGTGTGTATGAACAATAATAGAATTAATAAAAATATATTTTTTTTATTACCCAAAAGACTTCACTAGGTAAGTACAGTACCTAACTTGATTATAATATTTATTTATTTAACAGGGAAAACATACAGCGCTACAAAAAATATTACAATTACATTAAATACAATATTTCTGGCCGATGACATGCTTTCAACAATAGTTTTAGTTAGTTAAGTCTCCAATACGCACAGTGCATTCTGTGGGGGTTGGGAGGGGAAAAGGAAGGAATGGGTGTCAATAGATTTTAAGTATTAATGTGCAGTACAAAAAATAAGAAAATTTACTGCAGCACATAAACCTTTTTTAATTTATTAAAAATAAGTTAAAGAACAAAGAATGAAAAATTAAATAGTCCCTAAGACATACATAAGTATCCCATGTGAAATGTCTGTCGCATTTTCGATTAATTTTAAGTATATGCTCTGCTTAAATTTATTCTCTTTCATCTTAAATAGGTCGATATTCTGGAAATGATTATCGTAAGTTGACATTAAGCGGTACATAATGGATTTGTGGCCATACCAAGTACAGACGCGCGGGATTTCGAAGGTACGGAAAGCGAGCCACGCGTGCGTGAAAAAGATTCTGTGGGAAATACAGGTTGTCCACGTTGTTGTGAATAATTTTATGTAATAATACCATGTCTGCCGTGGTACGGCGGTTCTCCAATAAAGTAATATTGAAGTGATTCAATCTCTCCTCGTACGTGTTCAGTCCCATGCATTGACGGTAGTTTAGTTGTCTCATAAATCGTTTTAGGACGCTTTCTAATCTCTCCTTACATACATGATATTGCAGATTCCAGATCGGAGATGCAAACTCTAATACGCTGCGGATGTATGCAAAATAAAGGGTTTTGAATACAGTCGGGTCAGAGAACGACTTGGAGACCCTACTAATGAAGCCCAAGGTTTTTAACGCTTTACTGACAATACCTTGTATGTGTTCGTCGAATGTTAATCGGTGATGGAGGTAACGCCAAGGTCGCGAATGTTCAGCGCGTTGGAAAACGGAGCATGGTTGATATAATAATGAAAATGCAATTTATTTTTTTACGGCTAAACGTAATTTGATTGCATTTCAAAGAGTTGACAGAGAGTCTGTTTCTTTCGCAGTACTCGAACAATGTATTAATGTCGTCCTGGATAAGATGGCAATTGGTGATGCTTTCAACCTGGGCGTAAATTTTGAGGTCGTCAGCGTATAGTATATAGGGCCCATTATTAAAACATAATTCAATATAGTGTAAATACGCGTTGAAGAGCAGAAGACCTAGGTGAGAACCCCGTGGGACTCAAGAGGGTATGGACGCGTAGTTGGATCGGAATCCGCCAATGGCTACAGATTGGTGAATTTATTAATTTTAATGTGGTAGAAAGGTATTTAGTATACCTCAACATCGAAAAACTCAACCCTATGGTGCAAGAAAAATTTTGGTAGAGCGTAAATGGTATACTTTTTTTGTAAATTGTACAGAACAGCTGCCTAACTATTTATCTCGCTAAAATTACAAAAAAAAATAGAGTAATTTGTAAAAACTATTCTATCGTAGGTAAGTGCATAAAAAAAATTTTGAACGTTTTGTTTATTTAATTGTATCCTCCTGTGCCAACCCTACCAAAATAGGTAAACATTTTGTATGCTCTTTAGAAACTTTGTCTCTGTTACGTTTATTTACCATGTGCCCAAGGGTCGATTTTGAGTAGCAAGGGGGTCTATTTCAGCGTTAAAAAAATGGGGGTGCACGAGATGTAAATAGGGTCCACTTTAGCAGACTTCATTAAGGCAGGCCATTATAAACAAAACGGCGTCTTGTAAACGTCGTATCACTCATAAATCAGTTGTGTGTACAGAAGAGTATTTTAAACCTACATTAATCGCAGTAAGCGAACGAGCGCGTCATAACTTTCAAAAAGCTACGAATAAAAATTGTACGTAATTTTAATTGTTTGGAACAATACTGAGCCTCTTTTATTTAGTCTTTGAAGGACCGTTGTATTTCGAACCTTCTCGCCCCACGATATTTTGAGCATTCTCCAATACACCCACATCTCAAATGCTTCAAGGCGCTTGGCCATCCTTTCTGTGTGTCCAGGCCTCAGCTCCATATAGGAAGACGTGCGAGCGAGTAGGATAGACGCGTCACAGAGCAAGCGAGAAAATGCTACAAGTGCAGTTATCTGTGGCTTTCTCAAATGCTTCGTACTTTAGGGTCGTGGCCGATTAGGAAATTATTGCGCGCCGTGCAAAATTTAAGGACTTTCAATAAAGCTATGAATAAAAATGTACATAATTTTAACATTAACAACAGTCTATTTTAGTAAAAAAAACCCTAGTAATTGATCAGTGCTGTGCCAGCAGTCCAAAACACATTTAAAGTTGATAAGTTTATGAAAATTCAATATTAAGCAGGCAAAGGGGTCTACGGAAAACAAAACAAAACGGCATGTGGTCTACGAGACAAAACAGTTTGGGTACCTCTGGACCAGGGTTGTTGATGATGCAGGTTTTTTAAATATCAGCGGATGCTGATGCTGATATTTTTATATAAATATCAGCTGATGCTGATACTGATTTTAATAAATTGCTTTAAAAAATATATCCAACCATGAAATTGTAATTAAAAGCGATAATATTATAAGGTATTTTAAATGAAGTCAGTTATAACGCCCAGTATTCACGGTAAACTTTTGTTTATCAACTTTTGTTCATGACAAAATAATGCAATTAATCGAACTATTTCAATCAAAAGCAATATTAAGGGAAAAATAGTTTGATTAGGTACATACATATCGTTTCTATACTTACTTTGACATGTGAGTCTGATAATGAGTTAATGAGTTTTTGACATAAATGTGGTATAATTTGATAAATCAATTATTTGATACGCTGAACGTTTTATGAAAGAGAACTGTATGAATCTCCAGTTGCCAGATACCGTAACGAGGTATTTGAGGTGAAACTGGCTGACGAATATTTGTTTCGCTTTTGGCTATTGACGGACCAATCATTTCCAGAATTTGTTCGGAATCACTTTTCGACATTCTTGTAAAGTTACTAAATGACCGATCTGTCGTACGTATCGTACGATATGATGTCTGACCGTCAATACGGGGATTAATACTTCTGTAATCTAATTTTTAAAACCAATCTTCTTACATTTTGAATAGGTAAAGTACCATCACCTAACATACAAAAATAAAATACAATAGGCGGTTTGAAATTGAAATTTCAAATTGAAATTTTATTAAAGGTAAGTTATATTTTAAAAACAATAGCTGAGCTGCCTTTTCGGATTGCAGTCGATTACGGGAAGGCTTGTATATAATTCGGGCACTGCTGAATAATTGTTCGCTAGGAATATCAGCAAACATAATAATCAGCATCGGTTAATGCGGATGCTGATGCAGATGCTATATTGATACTAATGCTGATAATCCTCTGATGCTGATGCTGATATTCGCAACAACCCTGCTCTGGACTAGACAATACGCATAAACATTTTTCAAGGATATCACAATAAACTAAACCACAAAATGAGGTTAGCAGGTGCATGCGATGTAGCATCGCTATCGAGACATTAAAACGGCATGCGCTCGACGATAAAGCAATATCATTTGCGTGCGATTCTCCGGATTTTAATGCTGTGAAATTTATCTGATCTTAATGCCATGTGGGTGAAGTTTATGCTCATTAAATGACTTGCAATTACATCGCTTGACTGTTTACGACGGCAGCAAACGGTTTTATGAAAAGTGGCAAAGTAATAAAAAGGGAAATGAGGCCATCGACTTGACACCCGGTTGACAACATCATTGATTATACGACTATAGCGTACTAGTGGTATTACCCGGCGTTGCCCGTGTTATAGCCGTGCTGAAATACCTATGTATAGCAATTTCCATGGCGATTGGTTGAATGGTATAGAACTTGAAGTGCTGCAGCTACATCTAGTGCGAGTTACAACAAAGTGAATAAGATACGCGAAAATATAATCCATGCTTTAATACCTATCTCTACTAATATTATAAAGAGGTAAAGTTTGTGACGCTGTAGGAAGTAATCTCTGGATCTACTGAACCGATTTTGAAAATTCTTTTACCAATAGAAAGCCACGTTATTTGTGAGTGTCATAGGCTATATATTATTCTGAAAAATGAAAAGACTTTTTCGTGGTAGTTGGATTTCCAAAGTAAGTCGGAAAAAACGGTCGAACGAAAACGTTTCTAACGAACGCTGCCTTAACGATAAGAGATATATGATTAAGTTCTAGAGAAAAGTTTTAGAGCTTGATAATGCCTACAAAAAAGTCGGCGACAGCATATGTATAAATTTTATATTTAAGTCACAAAATGTAGTTTTTTATATTAAAAAAAAATATTTAAATCGTTAGGTCATGTTTATTGGTCATATTATCAACAATTATGAATTCATAACAAAATAAGTAAATTTATCGTCTTAAGTGTTTAAAAAAAAAGACTTTTACTTTTTACTGCATATGATTTCACTTTTACTGCATAAATGGTTAAAGGATAAGACACTCACAAATAAGACACTCACTCGAAGACACTCACAAATAACGGTAATATAGTCAAATTGGCATGCAAATACATACATACATATGCAGTAAAAATACAACCCTTCTTTTGGCAGTCAGGAAATAAATCATAGCACTCAGTACTAACCAAACCACACTCATAATTTCATCACAAGTAAAAAGTTTTACCGCCCAACGAAGTGGGCACGGGTCAGCTAGTTGATTATATGAGTATAGCGTACTAGTGCTATTACCCGGCGTTGCCCGTGTTATAGCCGTGCTGAAATACCTATGTATAGCAATTTCCATGGCGATTGGTTGAATGGTATAGAACTTGATGTGCTGCAGCGACATCTAGTGCGAGTTACAACAAAGTGAATAGGATACGTGAATATAATATCCGTGCTTTAATACCTATATATACTAATTTCCATGGCGATAGGTTCAACGGTATAGAAGTTAATGCGCTGCAGCGCCATATAGTGGTAAGTTACAACAAAGCAGATATCATAAAAACCTCCTACATGAAAAAATACACATATGTGCCAAATTTCATTGTGATCCGTCAGACGGTGTCGAAGTCTATTAAGCTCGAACAGACACAGATATGCCAGCATCCATTTTTATATATATATAGATTAGTAAAATGTCACCCGGCGATGCTCGGGTATCGGATTACATCCCCTCCCACTCTTAACTGTCTTATACACCCCTCCTCCCCCCCCCCCCCGGCCATGTAGCCAATGATACTCACCATTACTTCAGCTATATCTATTTAAAAAATCACATCGGTTTATTGGTCCTGTTCAACTTCCACTTAAGCATTTATAAATTTTTCATGGCAATTGGTTAAACGGTATGGACGTAATATAAAATCGAAGACTATCGCGGTAGTTTGACAATAATAAATAGGATAGAAACGAATTTATCGCGTGAAATTTGTAGCACCTGACGTTTCGGTGACGTTACAGCCGCCGTTGTTCCGGGTAGACTGAAAGAGCTGTCAATCCGTTGTTTTGCGGGTAGGCCAAAGCCACATGGCGCCAAGCGGTTCGGTGTTGGGATTCTCGCGGGATGCTCTTGGCGATGCTAGATAGTAGATTGTCTACTTCTTTACGTCGTCTACGCTCATTCCAGGCTGAATGAACGATCACATATTGTTATACCAGCATGAAAGCCAATGGGCCCTTGCTGAGTTGGCCACGAAGACCCATTTTGTTCAGGGTTGGTCACTTTCACGGGTCAACACCCATTAGGCGGCCTCCACGCATGAAGTGCAAGCCCGGGTAGGACACTGGCCTTAGGGCTAGTATCCCATAGGAGTCGACCTTCTAGCGCTCCTGGACGATCAGCGCATCGTGCGGCGTAAGCCGATCGATTGTGCATTGTGACTAACAGTCGGGGGAGTCTGGAAGCAGTACTGTTTCCTATAGAGCGGGACCTTACGGCGACTGCTCTTGAAACGACCATCCGCTACCCGATTCCAGGTGTACAACCGGGCTAAGGATGCCGTGGTATGCGATAGATTCGGTTTACATCGTTTCACCGTTTCGTAAGGGAGATGACCGTGCAAACGACTTCGAACTCGTAACCAGTCGAGTGAACGGATTAATCTGGTCTCAACTAGAAGTAAGAGCGTGAGTGTAAGCCCGCTGGGTAACATACCTGGTTATCTCGTGGATAAGGCGTTGGCCTCGTACGGGCATGCGGCGGAGCTTGACGGTGGACTGTTTCGTCCTAAGTCTTCTGCGTTCACTTCACGGGAGATAGAACGTACATTTCGTTAAAACTTTCTGTGGTGACGGGTTCGCCCGTTGTAGTTGACAACTATAGTTGTTATACCAGCCTGGGGTGACGGGTTCGCCCGTTGTGGTCGACACCTCCCAATATTCCTACTAACCGCAACTTCTGGTTTGGACAGGTTTAACATAAGACCCACTTCTTGCTACTTCAATCCTCGCTTAAGTTGTTTGTACCTTCTCACGTGGTCGTTCACGCCATTTACGACGTCTCACTACCGCCTAAACAAATATGTCATTATATTGGATGGGGTGGATGTGGTAAAACCCTGCTAGAGCCATTGCAAGTTGCGCAGAAATTTATATTAAAAATTATTCTACGTAGACCATATCGCCATACCACTAATGAACTTTATAAAGAAGCTAAAGTCCTCGATTGTAGGCAACTTTTTCTAAAAACTTTCCTCTTAAGGCTATTTTTGGAAAATAACTCAAATCTAGGAATAATTCAGTACCGAAGACCAACGAGACAAGTTATACAAAATAGCCTTATAATACCAAGAATGAAAACATTTTGGACAAAGACATTACTCTTTCATTGCGCCGAGATTTTACAATATGGTCAATATGGAAATAAAAATGAATTTGACATTTAAAGAACTCAAAAATAAATTAAAGAAATGGTTATCGAATCATGACAGACTAACCATACATCAAATGTTAGAAATAATAGTTTAATAAAACTTAGGTGCACAAATTTAAACATATTTTTAAACATGTATATTGAATATATTTTAACATTGAACTAACTACCAAAAATTATTTGACTTTGTTGTTATATATTATTTTGACAATGAATTGTACTTTTTTTGACTAGATATTTTCATATTAAATCCTTTATTACTTAATATATTTTAAATATTAATGACTGTATCTTTTTTTTCTCACATATAATTTTATTTATATTATTTAATCGAATTTTATATTATTGCCGATTATATAATAAAATTGATTTTTCAAATATATTATCTTTTAATATTTTTTTATTATTATTATTTTTTTACTTTTTTTTAATACCCAATTTTAGGGCAATTTAGTGTTATTAGCTTTTTACTAAAACTTGTACATCTGTAAGCAATCAAGCAATCAAGCAAACTTGATTGTAATATTAGAGTCCTGTCCACCTTAGAACGGGCTAGTCCCAGTTGGGTGACAGAATCAAATAAGCAAAAGGTTAAGGTTTTGCCATTCGGTTCCTGTTATTTTTGTAAGCAAATCAATGTTTTATAGTAATTAATTCTTAAATAAATAAATAAATAAATAAGCAAAAATGTCACAGGCACCCTTACGTATTTCCCGCTAGGACAAGGAAGCTGTGGATATTCGTTTGAAGCACTTGGCAAACGATGTATTGTAACGCGCTGCCCATTGTTCTAAGCGTCTGGCACTCCAGCGGCTTCTCTGCATTGTGTCTGGATAAAACTTGTAATTAATGTTTTTGTCACGTCGCCTCGCCGCTCCTTGCTTTAGCGTACAGAAATTGAGTCTCTCTTACTTTTAAGTGGATACTTTTCCCTCCCGTAACTTCCTTTAACCGACTTCGAAAAAAGGAGGAGGTTATAAATTCGGTTGTATTTTTTTTAATGTTTGCTACCTCAGAACTCGGGCGGGAGTCGTATTCCGATATCACGGAGGGGTACTTCTTATTAACCGACTTCAAAATAAATTAATAGTTTAAAAAACACTAAAAACACGCTTTAGGGCTGTAACGGACCGTAAGTCCACTACATACGATCAACAAATGCATCGATTTCCAGTGAAATCCACTGACACAATTCAGCTATTATTTTGACTCGTGCAGCTTAAAATCAGCACGATGAAACAATACTTTTACTCAAAAGATTTCAAATTGCATCATTGCACGGCCTATATAAACCGGGCAAAAAGCGACCAAATTAGCAAAACGGCCATTTTTTCTCGAATCTTTATAACCTAAATTTTTTGTTATATATATTTTAAATCATTTTAAGTCATAAAATACACGTATTGTAGGTAAATCCTATTTGTAAAGTGTATGAACCCAGCAAGTGTTTTTTTTACTGCGAAAAATAAAATTAATTTACAAAAAAACTTTTAACCATAATTAGGAATTAAAATTGAGTTAAAATTGAGTTTTGAAGGCGCGTTAAAATTTTGTATCATTTCAAGGCATTACCCGACTAGGTATCTTTTTTTATGAATAAAGACTACTACAAAAAAAAAAAAAAAAAAAAAAAATTGGAGACACTTTTATAGCCGCTGGCTATATAAGGGTGTCACAGCAAGCGCTATAAGGGCTTCATAAGCGCTTATTCAGCTTTCTTATACCACCAAAGGTAGCCGTTATGACCACTATTCAGCTAAAAGCCGTTTAAAATGCGCCTAATCCGGTGGTATAGACGTTTATATGACTGCTACATGACCAGTTCTTGTGTCTAAAAACTGCGGCGATAAGGTTGGCGTGACCGTTATAGCCACTTTGTGTTACTTGGGAGTCAACGGTGTTTGAAACTTCTTTAACTCAATATCCAGGCGAAATGTGTTATCAACGATCAAAAACTATTCAGCGTGCGAGCGAGAGCAGCTGTTTAAATATCGCGTCGAAAGCAAACTATTACGTATAGAGAGATGCGATGAGCTTCAAACTTTTAGTCTCCAGAGAGTCACGACGTTTTTGTTCGCGATATTCACGTAGCTGTCGGATATGCAGATTCGTCTCCGAAAAAAATCTCGTGAAATAAATTGAAGACTGCCCGGTGGCGTAGTGGTTAGGTCGCCTGATCTTACATTGTAAGGTCCCGGGTTCGATAGTAAAATGTAACTCGCATTGTGTTGTTTTTAGCATACACTAAATAACTGGGATTGGTACTTTGTATTAATTGAAAATATATCGTCCTTATCGCCTGCTTTTGGAGGACGAATGCTTGGTTACTGTCCGTGGGGTTCCTAACATGACCAATATGTCCCCATTTTGGTGTCCACATCTTATAAATCACCATATAGCCCGGCATAATCTACCGTATATTCCGATGTCAGATCCACGGCATTAGTGGCAAATTTATGACTAGACTAGCAGATGATTTACGATACGCTTGGAGCGAAGTGTCAGCCAAATCGCGCAAATCCTCGGGTCTTTTAACTTAGAGATCTAAGAACAGACTGAATTTCACTCCGTTTAAATATTCCCAAATAACTATTTAGTTTAACTAACACTATATAACAACTAGAGTTGCCAACTAAGACGGGCGATCCCGTCACCTCAGGAAGTTTTAACGATTTAGATCGATCTGCCTTCCGCGAGGTGAGCGCAGAAGACTTAGGACGAAACAGTCCACCGTCTAAATACGCCACATGCCCGTAAGAAACCAATGTCTTACCGCGAGATAACCAGGCTAATCAATCAACTTTCTTCCAGTTGTAACCAGATTACTCCAGTCTCCCGACTGTTACAGGCTCGAGGTCGCTTGCGCGGTACTCTCCCTTACGTAGCGGTGATACGGTGTCTACCGCGGACCACGCGGTAGACACCGTATTCGCATTTTAAATTCAAAGTGTCAACATATTTTAAAATTTTCTCACCTCTAAATTATAATTAAATAATAAATTTATAAGAATATCGTGCAATTCTACAGTCTGGATTCACTCGCGGTAAACACGGGACGCGTCCCGAATGATCTTATCGGTCTGAGCTGTTCACTTTAAATATTTGACCAGCGTGTCTATGGACAAAGTCGACCATCGAAAACAAGGGAGCTGTCGTTACTGGCTGGGGGCAGATCGACTTTGCTGAAGATACATCGGACTACTTACTGAAGGTGGTGGTGGATTTGATTGACCAGCCGACCTGCCGAAGACTATATGCAAAGACTCTCAGAAAGAGGTTACCGCAAGGTAAAACGGACGATCAATTGTGCGCTGGAAGCTTAGAAGGAGGACGAGACTCTTGCGGAGGCGATAGTGGTGGACCTCTGCAAGTGACGATAGCTGACAACCAATGCCTCTTCAACATAATCGCCGTTACCAGTATTGGAAAGAGCCCTTGTGGAAGTGCCAAGGGACCTGGCATATACACCGTCGTGAAGAGTCATGTGAAATAAATGGCGTTTTAGGAGAATGTCTACCGCCGGAAAATTGTCCAAAAACGGGGATTTGCCAAAAGGGAAACTATCACAATTTTGTATAATGTCGGAACAAGAGACTGTATGCTGTATTCAACACAGCCCCATCAGCAACAACACGAGATCATCAGAAAACCAGGATAAATCCAATAATGCATCTTCTACATCACCGCCTACTACTACAACAACTACCAATAAGTCACCGGTCATCTCTACAATAGCTCCAAAAACCTTAAACATCGCCACAAGCCATAACTACTAATTTCATAAATGACAGTGTGGAAAAACGAACTAAATCCGAAAAAAATAGCTCTGCAATATTGAGTACAAATTTAACAATGACAGCCATTGCTGTGTTGGCGATTAATTAATTTATTTTATTTTATCTGCATCCAAAATTTTCTCTGGTCGTAACGGTTTCCGTTCCATCGGGTTCAGAAGAGGGAGGAAGAGAGAGTTCACCCGTGGTCGCGCGCCCACCTGTGCACTATAATATAGCCTGCGCACTTGACTGCTTCCGAATAGTGGACTCTGAGAAGACTAAAGAAGTCACTAGAATCTACAATGCAGTCGCTATGGCCGAACACGCGGCTAGAAGGATATATATAGACACCGTATCACGGACCATGGTCGTTTCACGAGCAGTTTCCGTAAGGTAAACAACTACCCCAGCGCTATACTAGACAATACTGTATGCAGACTCCCCCGGCTGTCGGTCAGAATGAACAATCGATTGGCTGAAGGGTCCGAAAGTCGATTCCTAGGGGAACCTGGCCCAAAGGCCATAGTCCTACCCTGGCTCGCACTTCTACGTGGAGGCGGCCGGATGGCTGTTGACCCGTGAGTATGACCGACCCTGAACGCATGGGTCTTCGTGGTCAAACTGCAACAGGGCCCATTAGCTCCCACTAACTAACATACAGATATGTAATAAACGACAAATTGAAAAAACAAATGTTAGGTTAAACCGATCGGATACTTGATCGCCCATTTTACTTTACCGGCATATCAACAGACGTGGAGGTAAGTATTGTGAACGAGTATAATTCCTCCACAGTCACCAACACGCTTCATCCGAATGAGCTGAAATTTGGCTTGCTGGCATCGTTTGGTCATGGCAAGAGTTAAAAAGACTGTGGTTGAAATCGGTTCACAAGACGGTTCGCTATTCAAACTTCAATCACGAAATATTGAACTAAGACTTGGAATTCGGTACACAGGTACACAGGGGCGAAATCACATTGTGAAATTTCGGTTGCAATATCTCATATACAAGCGACAAACGATACAAATAATATTTAAAGTTCTCCATATATTAAATATAAATAGTAAGGCCCTAAAGCCCTGGGTGGCCACGCCCGCCGATCGGCGTTTTTCGTATTATCAGTATTATTCGTATTTATGCAATTATCGGCCCTATTTCTCCATCCACTGCGGGAAAATCCTGCCATTGAATAAGCTACCGGTATATATTAGTATGCTTGCACACACCTTTTACAAGCAAATTTTCGAGGGCTTTGAAAATTTTGCGTGGAACGTCTGTTAGGCTCACGGCGACCTGCGTTTGCAATTTCATTTTTAAATTGAACGAGATGAAGCGAGTTCGAAATTCAACTGTTCATTGCGTTGCATCGCATTTTAATAGGAGTTTTCGCCCACTGCTTAACGACTTATTTATGAAATGGATATTCAGATAAAAAAAAGTCCCTGGATACTTGTCGGGAAAGTCTTAGAGTAAGACAGCCGATTTTTTAAAAGTAAACTGCAGAAGCAGCGAAACCTCAAAAATAAAACATACTTACCATCCTAGAATGTTACATGCCATAGGTATTAACCGACCCACTTCTATTAAAATAAACCAAGGACACTCACCTGAAACAATAAAGAAATAATAGATTATTATCATGTGACGATATACTCGTACGTAGAATAATCGTTAGTGCATACTTGAAACCAAACGGCAGATTTGTGTATTGATAGGGTCCAATATTACTATTAAAAAATAAAAACCGTACATAAATCTCAATTTATGCAAAAAATATATATTTTATCATTATCATTATTCATGGTTGCGGAAGGAATCGGGAAATTTTGAACGTTAAGGTGACATGATACCTGGGAACGACCATATCTGAAGAACTTTAATTTTGTTTTTTTTTTTTTAATATAAACAAAAATTTAAAAAAAAATCTAAGCGAATCTCTCGGTAATGAACCAATTCACAATTTAGACTCAAAAAAGTTGCTCATTGCCTTGGACATTAAGGCTTAAAACTGATTTCGAAAACTTTCAAGAGCGATTACTCCTACAATGTAAGAGGTGAGTGTGTTTTATTTTAATTTTATTATATTGAGTGGTTAATTGTCTAACGTCGCGCTTAGCTATTTAGGCCCTAAATTATAAAACAAATAATTAAAACGTGAGAGCGCTCAGAACGTTACATTAAATATGCTATACCCTTATACCTACACTGCACAAAGACTGTTATTCTGTGCTAGCACTGCGATCGAACATTTAGTATGCGCCCGGTCGCTGGCGAGAGCGGACGTGGAACCATGGCTGACGCATTGTCAACGCTGATTTTTTATTAGTTAAATCCTACAAAAATGACAACGCCTATTTCATCACGTGTCCGCCCATTTCAGATATTTTTCTGAGTTCTCATGTCGGCTTAATGTTGGTAACACTGTAGTGTCGGTAGCTGTTCCGTATTGTTGCATAGTTGTTGTGAACGCGTTGCCATTTGGTAATCATGGAGAAATGGAATGGTGCGTAACGTGTTACCGCTGTTATCAAAGAGCGTTTAACAAGTAGGGTGATAGTGTGACCGCTGCGCGATGGGTATTTCGAGAGCCTTAACAGATAGTACGTCATGGACGTGTCTCATCTTCTCATGCGAGTACAACGTGGATGCGTAATTTTGAAGAAACTGGATCAACCTTGAGAAAAAAACACCAGGTGGTGTTCGAACAGTACGTACCCCACAGAACGCCGCAACTGTTCAAATTTCCATCGAGAGGAGCCCTCGCCGCTCCGTTCGACAATAAGGATCTGCGCTAGAGATTGGTTGACAAGGCGTACAAAAAATACCTACATAATACACGAATATGATTTGACAAGCATTCAGGATAACTATTTACTACGGATGGGATAAAGAGGGGGTCAAGAACGATAGGTTTTCACTAACATGGATAAGGAAAGGATTACAGGCAAAATAGACATGTAATTATAGTATTTAGCATGATTCGCATTATTGGGGAAAACGAAATAATGAAACTGACGGAGAGCAATCGCTTTTACGGAATAATTCCAATTATCCGAATTTTCGATTATCCGAATGGGGTCCGGTCCCAATTGATTCGGATAATTTGATGTTCTACTGTACTTAAATATACTTGTATTGATATTAAAATTGTAACTTTTATTCCAAAGCTCCACAAAATGATTGTTAATATTTGTATAGCAGACTGAATACTGATATTACTTATGCTAACAATGTTTCTGAAGAATAATACATGTGCTGTCATCTACGTATATTACTATGTTACGAAAAGTTATTTAATTTTGAAATATTCTGCTTAGATAGCGCTAACAGGATAATACATATGCTGCCATATATTGTCAGGTACGTATATTACTATGTTCCAATTAGGTATTTAATTTTGAAATATTCTGCTTGGATGGCGCTAACAGAATAATACATGTGCTGCCATCTATTATCAGGTACGTATATTACTATGTTACGAAAAGTTAATTTTGAAATATTCTCCTTAGATGGCGCAAACATTATTTCATTTACAAAAACATAACGCTTTCTGTTACCGCTTGATTTTACTAGCCATGAAATTTTCGTACCGGGGACTTAAATAAATTAAAATTCAAATAAATAAAAAAACCCCAATAAATAAAGTCTTATCGTTAATAAGAACATTTGAACCAGTTTTTACCATTTAAATCCGATTATATAATGGAATTACGTTTTTTTTTAGGACTTTATTTTAGGGCAATTTATTTTTATTAGCATCTTACTAAATATTTTACGTAATTTATTGTAATATAAGAGTGCAGTCCAAAGTGGAACGGGCTAGTCCCAGTTGGGTTACAGAATCAAATAAGCAAAAGCTTTTGCCATTCGGTTCCTGTTATTTTTGTAAGCAAAAACAATGTTTTATAGTTATTAATTCTTAAATAAGAATAAAAATAAGAATAAAAAAAAAATATTTTCAAAAACTTGATCTGGGTATAGAAATTACATATCAAATAAAATTGGTATTTCTACAAATAAAATTACATTTCAAATTATAAAAAAGTCTATAAAAAACTAACATTGAAAACAAACATAGAAATTAAAAATAACAAAAGCCATAAAAACTAGAAAAATAAAAATAAACAGAAATAATGAGAAAACATAGAGAATCAGCAATACAATAACAAAAATATATGAAAACTAGAAAAATAGAAAGCATCCAAAGAGTTCTACATAAACTACATTTAATAACGATCAAACTATCAATCAACAATCATGAAATAGAAAAATGCATCGACTCTCCAAAGAATAAAAAATCAACTGGTCTCGATGATATACCTGTTAGCGTAATTAAAATCCATAAACGTGTACTGGCACCCTGTCTAACATATCTTTACAATTTAAGCTTTTTAGAGGGAATATTTCCAGATTGTTATAAAGTAGCCAATATTACACCGATATATAAAAAAGGGCGATCCCACGAGCGTAGAAAATTATCGACCCGTAGCCCTGCCGAGTAATTTCTCCAAAATTTTGGAGAAGGTCACCGAAAAACGACTAAGTAAATGGTTTCCTTGAAAAATTTTTGGTCATTTCAGACAGTCAATATGGATTCCGGACAAAAAAAAATCACACAGGATGCCGCGCAGTCTGCATGTTTCATGATTGAGAATAGTCGAAATAAATAAAAAAAGAAGATATTTCAAATGTATAACAGTATATGTCAATATAGCGCAATGCTAATCGCCTGGTTATTATAGGGCAGTTTTCAAAACTATGTCCTTAACCCTTCCTAATAATTGGCCACTTTTCAGTAAAGCGTTTGTCTTCGGTCGTAAAGAGTCAACAGAAGTAATTGCATGGTCATTCGAACAGCATTAACTTCACCCTCCCTAGCACCAAAACGCGATAAAGTCGAAAGCAATAAAATCCGGAGAATCTAACGCAAATAATATAATTTTATCGCCCACAATTCGCCGTTTTAATGCCCCGATAGCGCGATTACCATCACATGCACTTGTTAATCCAGTTAATAGTTTAATTTATTAAAGTATTCTCGGACAATAATGTGCGTCATACCATTGATTATATAACGTACTAGTGGAAACGTATGGGAAACGAACCCGTAACCAATCGGGAGGACGGAGGTATCCTGACGGTTAACTCTAGACGGAAATGTTCTATCAAAACTGGTAGTTAGAGGGCGAGGCTGCCCGCTGGTTACTTTTCTTGGTGCCTCGACGTAAGGCGTTGGCCTCTAACGGGATTGTTGGCGGAGCTAGACATCTCTAAGTCTTCTACGTTCATCCCAAGGCCGAAAGAACGATCACATATCGTTATACCAGGCTGGGGTGACGGGTTCGCCTGTTGAAGTCGACACCTCCCTACTAAGAATAGTAGGCCTGTCCTTAAATTCAATGTCAATACAATGCGCTCCTGGCCTTAAATTCATGTCAATACAAGTACCGATGACTCACACATTTGATAAACGGAAAAACATGTCTCGGCCGTTCAAGGGTACAACATGTATTTCGAGGACGTTTCTATACGTCCTACCCATACTAGAAACCGTGTATGTTTGACGTATATTTAAGTCATGCTCGGTTAACAGGTTAAAATAACATATGCATAAACAATAGGGGGCAATATTTATATTAAAAAAATATATATATTTCATACAAATTTTTTGGCCATACTTTTCTTTTAAGGAAATAAAGTAAGGCCAAAAAATTTGTATGAAAAATATATATTTTTTTAATATAAATATTGCCCCCTATTATTTCCAGTTCTTAACAGTACATATTTACGGTAACTGTATAGCAAGACTGCAAGAAGCTGTAATGGAAAACACCGGTACAGCATCTCATATTGGAAAATAATGCAAATTTTCAACTTTACTATGGATGCACAAACGAAAATATTTGAGCAAAAACAATCGACGGAAAGAAAAATAAACAACTGATTCTTAAAGAAGAATAACTTGGCCTTGAATTAAAATTTATTTGAATTTTAAATTAAAACACAAAACCAAGTTATCCAAGTTAAAAGTGGCCAGTGTGAAAAAACAGCAATTACATAGGTAATTGTAAAACGTTACATAACATTTGCCAAAATTAATCTGAACTAGAATACTAATACGACGGTTGATAGATAAATGTAGCGTTCAAAGGTGGCGCCTGAAATAAATCGCGCGCGTTTATTAGGAAACGCGTGGCCACGCGTCGACAGGAATGTCGTTAAACCAACCGAAACACGAATGCAGATGATACTTACGAGTGCGCCCGCTCGAATCGAGCAAATACTAGATGTGAGGCGTTGACACTCTAAGCGCCGACAAACAACCTCGTAACTCCTAGAGATGCGCGTTATTACGCGTTAACGAGCGCGCATAAGCCGAACGTGTAATTGGAAATGGGAGTGGGGCGAATGGTGACACCTTGAGGGACGCCGCAGATGTGCATGATGTATGTAGGTCGCACGTTGGATCGCCTGCGTTTCTCCCTGGGCCAGAGGCTGATGACCAAGATGCTCACTTTTGTCTTCCAGCTATGATCTGTTTGTTACCCTGGCTCGGCTCAACTCACGGTTCAACTCTGATCCGGAGCTTCCTCGAAGAGTGACGAACCTGGAAAGGACTCGGATCCTCTAGGGGAAGAGCTCGGGCGCTACTAGGCGGTTTGTAGATCGTGCGACGTCAGCCAATTGTTCACTCCGGCGAATGACCGGAGCAGTCTGAAAACGTACATTTCCTATTCGGCGGGGGTTGTTGTTGACCTGACGTCAGCCACCTTTGAAACGATCCGTTGGCCACCCAGGCAAAGGGCGAAACGGACCTCAATAAATTCGAACTGAATTACCGCTAAAATCAAGTAGACGCCGTGCAAGCGACTTCAAATCTGCGACCAAACTGGAGAATGGAGATATCCGTGCGAGGTTGGCCCGTTGGGTCCTGTTCTCAGTGACAGCTAGACAGTGACTTATTTTTGTCCGCTATGCCTTTCATGTTAACTCCATGGGAGACAGAACTAGCCGATCCAGCTATAAATTCCTGGGGTGACGGGTTCTTTAGTTGTGACTGACGCCCCCCCCCCCACTTGCATGAACGATACACAAACCTTAGTTTAAATTTCAAGTTTTGCAGCATTTTGCAAATAGTCTTCGGCGCATGGCCGCAGTGGGGTAACGCAAGAACGAACATTCGTAATAACGATGATAAACGATTTTTTAAAATACAATGTCACGTGCTTTTGATTTAGCTGTAACTTTTTCCCCACAATGATTTGAGCCTGACCGCCATAGTAACAAATGGCAGCCATGAAAAGAGCTTGTCGACGACATGTACTGACGTTGTTGGTCGGTGGGGAGGCCGTACATTTTTGCCTATCCTCGATAGAAGACTGATTTAAAAAATTAATATTTCATTATATATTCATATAAATGTCAAATTATATTATACAAATGTCAGGCATAAAGAAACAACGCCGAACTTCATCCAGTTCGTAACAAATAATCGCCTGCTCACTCTAGCATTTCCCTGATATTTTGAAGAAGGGGTGGACACTGAAAAAAGATCAATTAAGTCGCTGTTATTGTGTTACCCTACAACAGCCATGCGCCAAAGATTATTTGCAAAATGCTGCAAAACTTGAAATTTAGTTCGCAGTTCGCTGCAGTTCGCCGATCCTCAAGCGACAGCATTTTAATATGCTGTGCATTTTAATATGCTGTCGCTTGAGGATCGGCGAACTGCTTCGGATATGACTGCGCTACATGACATCGTCAATGGGACGCTGGATAGCCCAGACATAGTTTCGAGCATCGCTCTGAAGGGGCCGCAACGTAAAACCCGATCCACACAGTTATTCGAACCCCCGAGACGACATTCTAACTACACGCGCAATTCAATGCTTAACCGATTGCCACGTACGTATAATCATCAATTCACAGGGATTGACATTTATAGTAGAAACAAAATTAGCTTCAAATCGGCAGTACGAACCGCCCTTGAAGCTGCAACGACAACTGCCACTAATTATTGATTTGTAATATGTATGTATAAATATAATATAACTTATATATGTATTCCCATTTACTTATTTTGAATTTATGTTGTAAAAGTTTATATGTTTGCGGTTAACTCTACACATTTTGCGGTCATTTGATTAATAAATATTTACGGATATATTGTATTTCTTGTTTCATAATTTAGTTTGTAAAATATTTTCAAATAATTTCGAAGGGCGTAAGTTATAATCGGCATAAGAGCATGTTTTTTTAAAGAATTATGTATGTAATTATAAGTTCATGCTGTTACTTACCTAAATAAATAAAATTAAAAACAAATTAAATTAAACTCAGGTTTGTGTAGCGTACATACAAGGCGTGTCAGTCACAACGGACGTTTTGTTTCATCCTCCTTTATAAACGTTGTTGTATAACAGAGGTTACCGACCGACTACGCATTTCAGTCGTATTGCCTTCAGCAGTAATTTCTGTTTTCTTTGTTCTTTCTATCAAATATTTTCCTATTTTAACTTCTCTCTTTCCTTTGATATTACACGAAACTCCAATTAATACACTTTTATTACCGGATAAAAGTGGAATAATATCGCAATTCCCACACGCCAGAGAGAGCGGCGCCGGGCTTTTCTGTCAGCTTAAAAAGACTAGCCAAAAGAGTGAGCCTGAAGACACGCATTTCCACTCTGAGAAACAAAGCGCTCGTTTTAATAGCGCGCTTCGTAATAAATTATCAGGACGTGTTGAGCCTCGGCCAATCTCTCCAATTGAGATAATTTTAGGGATCTTAGCATTCATAGTGACTGATGGAATTTAATAGAAGAAACTCACGAAACAGGTTAAACAAGATCAATTGGTGATGCGGAAAGACCTATCTACCGATGCTTGCCAATTTGTGAGTCCATAAAAATTGCCTCCCGCTCCAGCCACGATAGCGCAACAAAGAAGATTTGCACTTAGCAAATTTTTGCCGGCGTTTTCTTCTTCTTCTTCTGGTGCACCAGGAATGCTGAGATTGGCGAATTGTTCGGATGGCGCAAATTCACTCGATAGGCGCGGATAGCACAAATTCACTCGTTTGACAAACGTCGCGAGCGAGATTAATAGACACAAAAAAATACGTGCGTGCGGGAGAAATATTACTTTCACTTCCGAATGACCCGCATTCTTTCCAGCGAGCGCTAACCCAACCTCTACCACAATTTGGTACACAGAAACCTGTGAAAAGTTGGTTTGAATATCTCATATACAAGCTGCGCTAATATTTAAATTCTGCCATAAGTAAAGTAAAGTAAAAGGTATTTATTTCCAATTCAACCATACAATTGTGTAGGAATGACAGTAATTAATCTTAAATTAGTTACTCAATTTAGACAAGAGATGATATACAATATATAGTTTTAAACTTACCAATTTACAAAAACATAGACTATATGATAACAGTTTACAACAAAACAATTAACGGTAAATAATATGTATTAGATTAAATGGGTAGATACGATGCTATGTATTTTCAAAATATTTTAAGAAGTCGTTATGGGCATACATGTTGATTTTAAGCAGATAGACTCGGATGGATCTCTTGAAAATATCGATGTTTTTAATTTCTTTTAATCTTTCGGGCAATTTATTGAAAAGTTTGAGGCCTAAGTATCGACTAGTCGCCTGGAACTTGGCAGTACGTGCTACGAACGGTTGGAGATACAGGGTTTTATTCCTGGTGTCATGCCGATGTACTTCCTCGTGGGATATGGCCGAGCTCTTATTGCAATAGAATTCGCAAAGAGCTTCTTGAGCAAAAATCGCATATACGGTCAATATCCCTAGTTTTTGGAAGTGTTCACGACATGACTGCCGTGGACCAATACCTACTATCGCACGTATGGCTCTTTTCTGGAGAGTGAATACACTGTTGATGTGTGCTGCATTACCCCATAAAAGAATACCATAGCGCAGGTGTGACTCAACTAGCGCGTAATAGGCCGATATTACTTCAGTTCTCTCCAAACAATTTCTGATGCGTAATAGAGCATAGCAGGCTGACGAAAGTTTTGACTTAACATGCTCTATATGTAGATTCCATGACATACAAGTGTACGAGGGAATCAAATAGTTAAATTTGCGGCGTCGCGCGTTTGCGATTGTATTTTTTAAATAAGCGGCGACGCACGTTCGAAATTTAAATCTTCACCGGGTTGAGTCGCTCGTTCGAAATTTGTTGTTGTTGACGCGCGTTTCTAATTTTATTTAAGTGAATGAGGTAACGTCTGTAGCTACTTGCCGGGGAAGTCTTGAGGTAATAACCGATTTCTTTTTACACGACTGCCCGATAAAAAAGGTGTGTAATGTGTTCAGGGTTCATTTATGTTTGTTTTCCGTTTCTTTATTTCACCATAACTTCTAAAACTTTGATCCGATTTAGAAATGTACTTATGGCATTGTTAGAATCTTTATGTCATCCTGAGTGTCATAGGGTACCGTGAGTGTCAGAGGGTACGTTGTCTAAATGTGCAAATATCAATAAATTAACATAAATATATCGTGCTTAGTGTCAAATGTCTAGTGTCTGTTTAGTGTCAAATAGTGTCTGCTTGAGTACATTCTGGAAATGTACTGGTATGTATATGGATAAATACATAAACCATAATATAAAAAAATATTACAAGTAAAGTACTACAAATGATTCCAGAAGCTAACGGAAAATCGGGTACCTCAATGAAATACATATTTTTGAATAGCTTAGACCTTCAGGATAATGGTTGATTATGGGCAAAAATCGCTCAATACATGGGAAGGGGGTCAAATCGCTCTCATCAATTTTGTTTACACTAATAAACACTAACTTACATCAAGCGACCAGAAATGGTACTAATGTAAAAAGATAGTTCGAAAGAGTACATACAAATGAGTATAGAGGGCGTTAAATTTTATATAATTATTTGAGGTTTCAATCAAATGTCATTAAGAGAATGAAAGATGCATTGCATCAATGTATCAAATATAAAGAAGATATTTAATAAAATCAGTCTTATTTCGTTCTTACGTTCAATACTTTACTCGTCCTCTCTACCTTGTTTTAAATACAATAGTTCACTTTCTGTAATGGCAGTCATGTTTATTATTCTTTTTAATATTTTACTTGTTCTGTTCTGGTTAAGGTCAAATAAACACCAGTGTTCACGTTCCAGAGTGATTTGTGGTAGGTTGGGGTAGCGAATGGTTTCGTACAGCTTGGGCCATAAGATCTATTTTGTTCTTGGATCGGCTCAACTCACGATTCAGCTCCTATTCAGAAGCCTCCATGTGCGGAAGGCTACTCCGGGTAAGACTCTCGCGTCTCAGGCCTCAGAGCTCGGCGACGCTTATCGGTTGTGCACTCTGACTAATTTCTGAAGGAGTCTGGAGACTATGGAAATATACTGTCTCCTAAGCAACCTGCTCTCATGCCACTCTTGAAACGACCTACGGGCCATCCGACCCCGTGTGGCACTACGGGCAAAGGACGCTTAGGTCCGCGATAAATTCAAATTGAATTACCTCTGTAATACAACAGGTAGAGGCCGCGTAAGCGACTTCGGACCCGTAACCAGTCAGGAGGACCGAGGTATCCTGAAGGTTAATTCCAGACGGAGTTAGGGGACGAGGTAAATAGGGGGCGAAACTGGTAGTTAGGGAGCGAGACTGCCTGCTATCCCGTTGTCTCGCCGTATGGCGTTGGCCTCTGACGGGCTTGTTGGCGGAGCTAGACAGTAGATTGTCTTGTCTTTAAGTCTTCTACGCTTATACCAATAATAAATCTTATCCCTTAATAAATAAATAAAATTCCAAGTAGTGTAATCCCAATACTTCCGTGCGGCATATTAAAAAAGAAAATGTCGAATCTAAAAAAGACTTACAAAGCAATAATGGAAGTTTTAATAATTAATTGTAGCACGACTTAACGATGTATTCTGTCACGGAAAATAGTAAGTTACTTCACCCTTCGCTCAGGTGTCAGAAGGGATCAATAAAAATTCCAAAGGGCACACGCGCTACCGCCAACCTTAATATGAACATACAATATTTAATTCGAGACCTATTTCCCGACCGTAGGGTTTATTAAAAATACCTACTATCAAGCAGATAAGGAATAGACAACTGGTAGATTAACATAAAAAGCCAAAAATCAACCATGAGACAGTAAATTTCCAAAGAAAAATTGCCTTCGGCTCTAATTATAAAGTACTATTTTATTTTATTTGGTATACACTTGGTTATGTCAAAAACTAACAAGTATAATATTTAAATATATATGTACCTATTAAGGTATAAGGTATGAACGTCGGTATTGCAAGGTATGAACGTTGAACATCCAAGCGCAGATTTTCTAGGTTATATAGAGGAAACAACATTTTCCAATATTTTCAATCAAAATTCTTACATAATTTCGTAGAATTTCCACGTGGACAATAATACTAAATAATCAAAGAAATATTGGATAATTTCACAAATTATCGTACGGCAAGATATTTTAAAGAAAAAATACAGTTACAAACAACCTAGGAATAATTATAGATAATCGTCTAAGTTGGCAGGATCACATCGAGTTACTAGCTTGCAAAATCAGAAAATTGGCTTATGTCTGTAAAGAGGTGAGGAATGTCTTTAGTCCAAGAACGCTAAAAAGCGTTTACTATGCTCTTTGTCAAAGCCTTCTGTGTTATGGGATAATTGGCTGGGATGGATGCGCACAAACCATCATATCTCCCTTAAATGTTGCACAAAAATGCATTTTAAAAATTGTTTCGCGGAAACCGTATCGATATCCTTCAAAGGCACTTTTTAAGGAGTACGAGGTTCTGGATACTATACAATTATATTTAAAAACTGCATTATCATATTTAAAATTTAATACAAAATTGATCGCTACCCAAAAAATAATCAATACTAGAAACTCCTGTAATGGGAATGTAATGATACCCAAAATGAAAACCACGTTTGGACAACGATCATTTCGATTTTGTGCCTCAAGATTTTTCAATGCCCTTCCGGAAAACATTAAAACTGAAGAAAATGGGAAACATTTTAAAAAACTATTGACAGCATGGTTTTTAAAAGAGGAAAATCAACACATTCAGAATGAATTAAAGATAATTATTTAGTTAATAATTGCGATAAGAATATTTAAACATACGTTTTTTTTTTATATTTGAATTTTTCAACAATATTGTACCTATTCATTATTTTATTTTATTTTATTTCATTTAATTTAATTACGTATTTGATTACAATTCCATTTTAATTATATTTTACGATTATTTGTTTGATTTAAGTTTATATATTTATATTTCTGATGATTATTATTATTATTATTTAGCACTAGTTTAATTAGTTTTAATTTAATTTAATTTAATTTACATAATTTTAACATTAAATATTGAGATACTTTCCATTTTTATAAATTGACAAAAATACGAAATTATACCATTCTAAAATTTTTCATTTCTATTAAGCAATTGATATTTTAAAAAGTGACAATCAATTTGCATTTTTATTAATTATGATTATTCTAATGTTAATTTTGTTTTATTTATTATTTGGATTAGATTTAGTTTTATTTTATTTTATTTTTATTTTAAAAAGATTTGAATTTTCTATTTTTAATTTAATTTTTTGTAGACTATTTTAATAATTAGTTTTATTTGATTGTCTCTAGAAATATATGCATTGTTAATAAATAGTAATCATAATGCACAAAGAAAATTGCTCAAGTCTGCCTTAGAACAGGCTCAGGCCTAGTTAGGCGACTTTCGGTCATAACCATGTCTCAGTCACAATAAGAATCAGTTTTCTGCTATTGCCTCATTTACATACAGTGTGACATGGTAAAATGTACTAGTTAAATTTTGTAATACCTACTCTAAATAAAAATAAATCAGTAATAAAAATAATATTCAATAGCCCATGTTGTATTCTTGTTGTTTCCTGGTTTTTTCTTACTCTGTTTCTTTGTCAATTTCTTTCCTTCTTTTAAAGTCTTTTTCTTTTGCTCAATAAGGTCCTTTGTTATACTATTTTTACAGCTTCAGCCATTTTGTCTTTATTCCAATGTTTACGTATTACGTTTGACAGTGTAGACGGCATTCTGGAAAAACAAGTTATTGAAAGACCACCACCACTAAAAATGGTCAACCCAACTACCTACCAAATGTTGACATCCCAATTATGGAATATTCCATATTTAGGCACCTAGTAGGTGTCCATATTTGGAACTTTAGACCGGCTCAAACTAGTTGTCGTGTAAAATAAATAGCACCATTTGCGCAATAAAACTTAACGAAAATATCAAGAAAAACATAACAGCAATACGTTAACCCGCTCGGCACTTAACATCCCTTGCGGGATATGTATGGCGGCCGGCTGAAATCCAAACTATCCCATACGGGATATCGCGCTCGCCGCTCAAGAAAATGTCGTTTAAATTTCGAAATGCGATTGTATATTCTATCGAATGATGCCATAATATAGCCAAATATGCAACACTATGAAATTGCTCGATTGCCGCATGCGATGTTAGAAATATGAATTACTACATCCCTTACAAAATCGGTGACCTCATTTCTGACGACAGTCGCGAACTGCCCACCGCTGGCGGTGTATAATTCCGCGACGTGTTGTGTTGTGAATTGTTTTGTGTATATAAGTGAAGTGTATACCGGATAAAAGTAAGTAATTTCCATTTTTAAGTAGTTTAGGCCTTAGGATTAAACAATTTACACAGCCCATTTGCTGTTTTTCACGAATTTTCGAAGAAAACACTTTGGCGAAACCAAACGGCTCTCGAAAAATGGCCGTCTTTATTTTGTAATGTTTGTGAAATATCCCGTTATATCGCGAAACATGACGTAATGTCGCTTTAATTTACTAATAAAATAGGTATTGCTTCATTTACATCCTAAGTTATCACATAATTATGCGTATTTTGAACATTATATGTTGTTTTCTAATATGGCTCGCAAAAATGAAACTTGTTTTGATAATTACTATGAGAGAAAAAAGTGCGATTTTCCATAGTTTTTCGATGAAATGTGACTCTTTGGAGTATAGTAATTAGTTATTAGACATATAATAAGTCTATGATAAGACAATATAATTGAAAAAATCTAACGAATTTTATATTATGGGCATTCAAAGTTTATTATTAGGTTCGGAAGTCGGAAACTCTCAAAACTTTAGATTTTTCTATAATATCAGACAAAGCTCAAAGTTCTGGTGTGATTTCTAAGAAGAAGTGATGTAGTAATAAAGTTATTTTGAAAGAATTTCATATAAAAAAATACCATAAGTAGTCACAAATTAAAAATTAAAAAAATTTTTTTTTACGAGAATACATACAATTTTTCTTGGCTGAATAAATAAATATTTTTTCCGTATTTTTGTATGCAAATAAGTAAAAAAAAAATATCGTTTAGGTAAAGCATTTAATAAAGAACATAACTGTATTTACAATTTTTGATATTTACAAAAACTGTATTTACAAAAAAATCGAAATGATTTTATAGGCGAGTTTTTTCAGTTTGCCAATTTTGTAATATTTATTCATTATTATCTTAATTGTTTTACGAGATAAGGTTATAATGTTTTATATGTCAAATTTCAATGCGATCATTTTTCTATTTATATTTTTTTAATCCGATTAGTGGTTTATAAGTTATGATCGTTTTTCTCAAGGCCGTTGACTCGCGTCGATTTTTTGCGCGAATATGTCGCGCGCAAAAGTGATGTTTTTGGGCGCGGTGAGTTTTTACCTCGCAACGTGAGGGGTTAAAGAAGTAACAATCCCATTTTCAAAATGTAATTATCGAGAAACCAATATTTTATTACATACCTTGTAAAGTTTTGAGTCGCCGACAAAACAAAACAAACCTGCCGTTGCAGTGGCGCTCGCCAGACTGCCGTGATTGATTGAGTGCGACACGCCGGTGGGTAAGTGAGATGGAAAATAGTCGTGCATTTCGTCTTGACTTGACAGTTAGAGAGAAACAGGGGTATTCCATATTAGGGATACTATTCCATATTTGGTTACTTTCCTCTAAGATTGGCAGAGAAAGCTATTCCGAACGTTACTCAGTCGCACCTTAAAATGACGCAAGTCGTTCTTATTTCGCGTATTATGCGAATGAATATTTGAGTTAATTGAAGTAGTCTCGATATTTTTTCCCGTATACGCAGCGTATATAATATATACGCAGCGTACAAAGTCACGACAAAGTTTGTTGAGGTCAAATATTGCAAACTGAATTATAGTTACTTTCTCTTATCGTATGAAGTTGAAATTTTACGTCTTGGTTCAGTTCCAATGATAATGCATATCTATGGTGAGAGTAACAGCAGCAGATTGCCGCTGACCCACAGGACAACGCAGACGAATGACAGCACTTCAGTCTGTCCTGGTTATCATGATGACATCAGGCCATTTACAAAAAAAAAACCTTTCTCCAAAATGGGTTGTGCAACGAAAACCAAGATGGTCAGTGCAGTAATTTAAGTCTGGTTTCACGATGGTAAATTCAGTATTTCAGTATTCAGTATTCAATTTATTCATTCAGAATATGCAATAAAAGCATGAATTATGAATTAAAGCTAATTATCGCATATTAGAATTCGTCAGTGTATATGTAGATATAAAACTATTAAAGCATAAATATTAATTCGACAATAGCGTTGACTAAAGTCGACTTTACAAGGCAGACAAATAACATTAAAAAAAATAGAGCTGAATCCATATACATGAGTATACATATAAAATAGATAATTATTATAAGAATATTAATAGTTATCTTAAGCACTTTACACAAAAAATAATCACACAATAGAAAGTATCAAAACAAAATTGGAAAAAATAACGTATGTATATGATTGTTATCTACATATTAAATATTAATTTAATTGTAATCTAATATTAAATATTATAATAATTGTAATCTACATATTAAATATTAAATATTAATTTTATAAAATTATTATTAAACAATAAGAACTAAAATGAGGTACCTGAAAGTTACATATTACTGTTATTCCCATTTGAAAGAATTGGCATGCTCAAAAGAAACACCCAGCTTATAGAAAGCATGTGTGGATTGCCGCTTTTGTTTAATAAATCTTTTAAACGCTTTTGTTTCCATCTTTCTTGTGGAGAGTGGTAGCTGGTTAAAGAGCTAATAGCTCAAATATCCTAAGGACTTTTGTGTCTGCGTAAGGCAGGATAACGTTATCACGTCTGCCTGTATTGTGGGAGTACATATTCCCGTTTACTCCTTGCTCGTTAATATTTGATTTGGTAATAGTAGACATTTTAAAATATATTCAGACGTAAACGTCAGTAGTGAATTGAAAGGAAGCTAGCTGTCAAAACATGGTAAATGTTATTCCTACAAGAGTGAAGACGTTACAACGCAAAAGAAGGACACATTATATACCCTTCGGCTCCGTAACGACCAAATTTGGTTGCACATCAGAACACCGTTAATTAACTACGTAACGACCAATACTGGCGGCTTGCTCCCGGAGCGCATAGTAATATTATTTTCTAATTCGAACGCATCCTAAAATCCATACCAAATATCTTATTATTGCCATAGATACATAAACGGCCGCTGAAATAATTTCGCGCGTCATTTCGCGGATATTTCTGGTAAAATTCCATTGTCAAACATCATGTATTTTTTTTCTCCAGAAATCATCAAAATTTTTATTGGTTTTTATGAGCTAATATCTAAATATTTTTGTATGTAAATAAGCAAAACGAAATATTACATTTCATAGAGAATCTAATAAAGATCACGATAGTATTTACAATTTCTATATAGGGTTTCGTATTTTTCCGTAAGACAAGTACAAGTTAGAAATGCCGAGTTTTTTCACTTTTTCGGACTTTCTCATATTTATTCATATTTATATAATTGTTTTACAAAATGAGATTTCAATATTCTATATACGAAATTGCACAGTTATTCTTTTTGTGATTGCTATAGTAGTTCCATAGTTATAGTACTTTTTATCGAGCGCGGCGATATTGCAAGAAATTCCAATAAATTGCCGCGGTCTGCCATGAAATATACGATACTCAAAGGGTTAAAACTAACAATGTATAACTACCAGTTTTGTTATTGAATGTTTATGTCCAATACAGTACTTTTCGAAGAAAAATAATCTGTTCCAATTAATTTGCACGGTACTGTATTTCGAGGTAGTCCTGAATATTTTTGAATGCACCGTGTATATATATCGCACGTCACATAGAAAACTGACACAACTCAAAAAATGTGCTTTCTCAGGAGAACGAAGAAACAAAAATAATATATTTTGGACTAGCTAAAAGCTCGAAATACTAGTATGATATATTAAATCTTCTTGAGCTCTACAACTACACGCTCAGGTCACACGTATTGCATTTATTGAACACCAATACACTAAAACCAAAAAAGGGATAGGCATATTTTATACATGTGAGAATGTATGGATCGACGGAGAGAGGTTGACTTTTCTTTCTCATGTGCAGTTTTGATGAGCTTGTGTTTAATCTGTGTAAGCATTTTTGAGACTGTGGTTGCGAGATCAAGAAGATTGACGCGGAGGTAAATATTACAATTTTAAGAATGCAGGTAATGAAATCATATTATTCTGCGTTTTATATAAAAAATGTTCGGAATTTTAATTACTATAGTAGCCTTGGTAGCTTAAATTTCATAGTTTGCACTAATTAAAGGGGCGAACAAATTATTGGACGCGTCCGTCAGCCGGCAAAGGTATCTGATCTGTGTTATGAATGTCTATTGAACCGTGCACATTATCGGACGTAAGTCGCGGACGTGACCTTGAGGCTTCGAACGTCCGATAGAGATCCGCAAACCGCGTCCCAAACGACTGTGCATACTATCAGTCGCGTCCGTAATCCACGGCTGATGGACGCGTCCGATAATATGTTCGTCCCTGCGGCGTCCGTAAGCCGCGGCTGACGGACGCGGCCAATAAATATGTTCGCGCCTTGAAGTGACACTACCGCTCTCCAACGGCGGTTTTTAGAAGTACAATTGTGACTTTTTTCTGCCTTATAGAATTGAACCTTGCTCATCTAACTGCATTATCAACTCAAAATCACCAAATTTTGAGTTGTGTCAGTTTTCCATGTGACGTGCGATATTATAGCTGAAAGTTTCGATGCAAAGCCGTTCAACTATTCAAAGCTGCAATAATTCATGGTGACATAAGCGTCGCTTGCATTTCGTTTCTGTTACAATGCGACCAATTTAGACTGGGGCGGTTGGTGAGATTGGTGAGCCAATTAGTGAATTTCAACTGCCGCGTTCTCAGCGGATCACACTCATTTTACAGGCATACACGCGCCAACTTTGTATATATTGGCAGAGAGGTGCTAGCGGAATATTCGTCCCAGCGCTGCGCTTCCTCTGCCAAATCACTCTCTACTGATATTCATTCTGGACCCGCTTGCTAATGGTACAATACACTAGCCTCAACATTTAACCTTTTTATTGTAACATTGATAAAAACAGTTTATCCTTATGTTTTCAAGGGCGCTGAACACGAAAATGATAATGAAAATGCAAGTTTAGCTATTCTTGAAGGTTTTTTTTAACGTGTCCGGGCCTTTTTAGGACATGTCTCTCCAAACATATGCCGCCCCGATAGCCGATAATAATAATAATTTGTTTATTGTGAACTTTAAGTAGGTCGTACAAAATGGATAGGTACCATTTTATGTGCTACTAATACTATAAAGAGGTAAAGTTTGTGACGTTGTAAGAAGTAATCTCTGGATCTACTGAACCGATTTTGAAAATTCTTTTACCAATAGAAAGCCACGTTATTTGTGAGTGTCATAGGCTATATATTAATCCGAAAAATGAAAAGACTTTTTCGTGGTAGTCGGATTTGCAAAGTAAGTTGGAGAATAAGCGGTCGAACGAAAACGTTTCTAACTAACGCTGCCTTAACGATGAGAGATATATGATTAAGTTCTATAGAAAAGTTGTAGAGCTTGATAATGCCTACAAAAAAGTCAGCGACAGCATATGTCTAACTTTTATATTTAAGTCACAAAAAGTAGTATTTTATATTTAAAATATAATTTAAATCGTTAGGTCATGTTTACTGGTCATATTATCAACAATTATGAATTCTTATCAAAATAAGTATATTTATCGTCTCAAGTATTTAAATCAAAAGACTTTTCCCTTTTACTGCATATAATTTCCCTTTTACTGCATAAATAGTTAAAGAGATAATACGCTCACAAAGACACTCACAAGTAACGGTATTATAGTCAAATTGGCATGCAAATACATAAATACATATGCAGTAAAAATATAACCCTTCTTTTGGCAGTCAGGAAATAAATCATAGCACTCAGTACTAACAGAACCACACTCATAATTTCATCACAGGTAAAAAGTTTTACCGCCCAACGAAGTGGGCACGGGTCAGCTAGTGTGCTATAAAGTTTACCAATCAGGCGTACAATATTTATTTTTCTATAATTAAATATATTTTCACTTCGCAAGTTAAAGGAAAACAAATCCGAAAGTATCACGTTTTAGACATAAAAACAAAAATATTTATTACAACTATTATCTACAAATTTAGTAAATTCTTATTACTATATATAAAGTAAATGTTAGTTTGTTTTCAAATTAAAATGTCAAACTGGAATTATTAGGCTATCTACGGTTTGTCAGATTTAGAGCTAGAATAAAATATAAATGTTTAAAGTTTAAAAGCTTTGAGAATTACAATAAGAATATGTTATATTATTTATTTGTCATTATCGTTTAAAAAGTCATTCGCGCTATAATATCATTTATTTTTGAGCCAGTCCTGGTTGTTGCACTGATTATATGTTATGTGGAATAGGGTTAAAATATTTAACACAACAGAACTCATGTCTCTTTTTACACATTTCTGTCCTCACTGAGGGACAGTTTATGAGGTTTCTATTCCTCGTAGCCCTTGAATGTACATCTCCTTGTGAAGAAAGGATATCGAGATTATTTTTAATAAATTCACAACATTCCAGTACATACAGAGAGGGCACAGTCAACATAGACATGCTGGTGAAGAGAAGCCTACAGGAAGTGTCTGGCGCTACTCCGTTTACAAGTCGAACACAGGACTTCTGTATTTTAAATATTCGTTGGAATTATGTTGAGTTGCCCCACATTATAATGCCGTATTTTAGATGCGAATATACGTGGCCATAATATGTTGCTAGGCGAGTCTCTACTGATGTTAATATATCGTATCGTATCATATATAATATATCGTATATAATGATATCGTTTGCCTCTTGTAGAGGGAGCTAATGGGCCCATGATGAGGTGGCCACGATGACCCATGTGTTCAGGGTCGGTCACACTCACGGGTCAACACCCATCCGATGGCCTCCACGCATGGGGTGCGAGCCTGGGTAGGACACTGGGTCAACCAGTCTCCCCTGGGAATCAAACCTCTGGCGCTCCTGGACGGTCTGCGCACCGAGCGGCGCAAGCCAATCGACTGTGCTCTCCGACTAACAATCGGGGGAGTCTGGGAACTGTATTGTTTCCTATAGAGCGGGGGTGGTTGTCTACCTTACGGCGACTGCTCTTGAAATGACCATTGGCCATCCGATCCCGGTTCAGAGTCGGGCAAAGGACGCCTTGGTCCGCGATAGATTCGGTGCACACCGTTTCACCGCTTCGTAAGGGAGAGGACCGCGCAAGCGACCTCGAACTCGGAACCAATCGAGAGACCGGAGAAATCTGGTCACAATTGGAAGCAAGGGCGCGAGGGTCGGCCCGCCAGGTAACACTGGCTATCTGGCGGTAAGGCGTTGGCTTCTTGCGGGTTGTGACGTAGCTGGACGTTGGATTTGTTTCTGTCCAAAGTCTTCTACGTTCACTGCAGGGCGACAGAAAGAGAAAATCGTTAAAACGTCCTGTGGTGACGGGCTCGCCCGTTGTAGTCGACACCGCAAGTTGCCTCTTGTAGATCCTAGTGTGTGATACAGGTTGACAGTTGTGGGTAGGATTGGAGGTGGTCTTCATCCTGCAGCGTTCGACATATGCATATAGGGTTCTCTGTAGCCCCAGCAAGCGAGATTAGCCCGGCATCTTGTCACACCCACCCTTAGTCTGTTGAGACTGCGCCAGGTGGCGTAGGAAAGACGGAACCCCCGTGCTATCTGTTCCTTAACATCCTCGCCGAGTGAAGCCCTCTATTGAGTTATGCGATTCGATGATTGACTCCCATGGAGGGGATGTGTTCGGTTCATGAACGAGTTTCGCGATTTGAGGCGATTGTGATGTGACTCCTGTCGGTGAAGTGGGTGTCGTGGGTCATCTGTCACCTTTAGGCGTTCTGAGTCAGCCAGGACATCGCGACGTATTGCAGGGGGAGCGATGCCGATTATAGGATAAACCTTTTCGACGGGAGTAGGTTTGAGGCAGCCGGAGACAATTCTTGCAGCATAGTTCACACCAGTATCAACCATTTTACGTGTGCTTGTTAGTTAATAAAGGGAGCTAATGGGCTCTTGCTGAGTTGGCCCCGAAGACCAATTCTGTTCAGGGTTGGTCATTTTCACGGGTCGACACCCATCCGGCGGCCTACAAGCATGAAGTGCGCGCCCGGGCAGGACTCTGGCCTTAGGGCTAGTTTCCCCTAGGAGTCAATCTTCTGGCGCTCCTGGACGGTCTGCGCACCGTTCGGCGTAAGCCAATCGATTGTGCACTCTGACCAACAGTTAAGAGTTTCAAGGCGATAGGTGAGGGCAGCAAACCCCGCCCACCGCCCGGGCAGTTATAACGACGAGGGTCGTCTTGTCTGCCCGGGATGTCGTGCTACGACAACCCTGCGCGTACCAGAAGGGTAAAACGCGCAGGGGGTGAAATAGGGTAAACCACCCCCCCCCCCGTACCGCCCCGAGAACCCATTTATTCAAAAAATAAAACTTATTTACAAAAAAAAATAAAAAAAATTACAAAATATTACAAATTTTACGAGAAAAGAACAACAATATCGTAAATTTAGGAGCCGGTAAGCGGGGTAGAGGACGCTCCAGAACAATGAACGTGAAGGCGCGCTGTCCGTGGGCAGGTCTCGGAGCAGCCACGGGGGGGAGGAATCCCTGGATCCTGCAAAGAACGAAACGCCCCTCGGGGCGGTAAAGAGACGGACACAAAGACGGGCACTTCGGGCTGGAAGTAGCCGCCGAATCACGCCACCAAGGAAGAGGGTACCCCCTGGGGGGTATCCCGAAGCCTCATGCTTTCCCAAGAAGCCACCCAGAGCCCCACAAACTCGCCAAACGACTGGAAGCAGCTCCTACAACTGACCAAATCCGGGTACCAAATCGGAGAACGCCCAACGCACGCGCCCACTGCATCCATCAATTTCTCCCGTGCAGCCGCTAGAATTGGGCAAGACCAAATTACGTGTTCCGCAGTTTGGCGACCATACCCACAGGCGCACCGGAAGTCATCGGCAAGTCCAAAGTCAAATAGTTTGGCTCTGAACTCTCCGTGGCCCCCAACCAGCTGCGTGGTATGGTGGTCGAACCGCAGAAACGAATTTGCCATCCGCACTGCAACAGACGGGAAGAGAAGCAATGGGTGAGGCGGCCCGTACCCCCGGCGTCCCATCTAGCCTGCCAGACACGCAAGGACTCCACCCGAATCAGGCGGGCAAACTCCCCAGCTCGGTGCGCCACCGGGTCGATCGATAGGCCATGAAGGACTACCGGCTCGCCCCGGCGGTACCGCGACAAGGCTGCACGCTCCAGAATCTCCAGGTCAATCGGCAGAACGCCAGCGATGACGGGTAACGCAAGAGTGGACGTCGTTCTGTACGCCCCGGTCAGGGCCACGAGAGGGATGCGCTGTCCGCGCAGCAGCGCGACACGCGTCGCCTCAGGAACAGCAGACTCCGTCCAAGCGCGTGCGGCATAAGTCGCACGCGGGACGAAGACGCCCTTATAGATAGTCATGACCGCCGGGAAACGAATTCCCCAGTCGGCCCGACTCACTCCGCGGAGCGCAAAGAATAGATCCCGGGATTTTTCGGCTGTAATCTTTGCGTGCGAAAGAAAGGAAAGGGAAGCCGTAAGCGTCACCCCCAGGTATCGAACGGTGGCCGGGAAGGATACCGGGCGACCGTTCATCCTGATAACAGGGTTCCGCTTAAGATGTCCCTTCAGGAGAAGCGCCTGAGTTTTCGTCGGAGAGAAGGTGGGTCTGTTTCGCTGACCCCATCCGAGGATCAGGTCCAGCGAGTCAGCCACCCTTCTATCGACCTCTGCGCGACTCCTGCCGCCCACCAGGAGGAGAGCGTCGTCTGCATAAGCGCTGACGGTGCACCCCTCCGGGTAAGGTAGACCGAGGAAATCATCAAAGAGAATGTTCCAAAGGCTAGGACCCAACACTGACCCCTGTGGACAGCCCATAGTCGGGGTTTTGGTGACGCTGGTCGGGCCGTACCTCAGAGTGACAGATCTGTCTGAAAAGTAGCTCCTCACTACTTTCAACAAATTGTTCGGGCACTCTGACCAACAGTCGGGGGAGTCTGGAAGCAGTACTGCTTTCTATAGAGCGGGCGTGGTTGCGGACCTTACGGCGGCTGCTCTTGAAACGACCATCGGCTACCCGATCCTGGAACAGCCGGGCAAAGGATGCCGTGGTCCGCGATAGACTCGGTTTACACCATTTCGCCGCTTCGTAAGGGAGAGGACCACGCAAGCGACCTCGAACTCGTAACCAACCGAGAGTTCGGAGTGATCTGGTCGCAATTGGAAGTAAGGGCGTGAGTGTAAGCCCGCTGGGTAACATATCTGGTTATCTCGCGTTGGCCTCTTACGGGCATGTGGCGAAGCTTGATGGTGGACTGTTTTGTCCGAGATCTTCTGCGCTCAATTCACGGGAGATAGAACGAACAATCGTTAACACTTCCTGAGGTGACGCGTTCGCCCGTTGTAGTTGACAACTCTATTTGTTAGTTATTAAAGCTTTTGCCCCAATAACTAAAAAAAAACAATTGTCACTGCTAGCGCAATCGCTTTGCCTGCTATTAGTATTTTGTTGCTGATGATTCCCTAATGAGCGTGCAGCATTAATCCGCTAACATTGATTCACTCCACTTTCCCTGGTATATTTCTACCATTCTTCTTCTTCTCGAAGTGCCTCGCCATTACTGAAGGCTGGCGTTAGCTCTGAATACTTTTGTCGGTCTTGCGCCATTTAGAAAAGCTGTTCCGTACCGGTGATCTCGGTCCACTCTCTGACATTGCACAACCACGACTTTTTCCTCCTTCCACGGCGTCGTTTACCCTCAATTTTGCCAATCAATATCAGTTGAAGCAGCTGATATCTGTCATGCCGCAGCACGTTCCCCAGACATTCAATCTTGCGCTTTTTGACGGTGTGCAACAATTTTCGGGTCGTATCAGCGCGCTGAAGCACTTTCTCGTTGCTAACTTTATGGGTCCAGCTTATACGGAGCATTCGACGGTAGCACCACATCTCAAAATATTCTAGCTGCCGGCTGGTGTCTTCTTTTATGGTCCACGCTTCGCTGCCGTACATAACCACTGGCCAGATGTAGCAATGCAGGATCCGAGTTCTAACTCTTAGATTTATTTTGCGACAACACAAGACTTTTCTCATTTTACTGAATGATGCACGGGCGATTTCTATCCGAGTCCTAATTTCTTGATCAGAGTCCCATATTTCATTCACCCATACACCGAGATATTTGTACTGCCGGACGCGCTCAAGAACTTTACCTGCCACCGATATAGTAGGTTGTAAATCAGGATCCCTGGTAATAACCATGAGTTTGGTCTTTGAAATATTGATTGACAAGCCAGCTTTTTCACTGCTCTCATTAACTTTGTCAACCAACCTTTGTAGGTCTTTCTGAGTATTTCGTCAACCTTTGTATTTATTATTATTTATTCTGGACAGGCAGCTTTGCTGATACGTCCAGATCAGATCTTGTAAAGGTAAACAATATTAACAATATTATATAAACAATATAAACAAGTTTTTAGGTACAAATCGAATCTGTTTTTAAATTGATTGACAGAGATTGCACTAATCACTTCAAATGAGAGTTTATTCCACATGTCCACCCTCTATTTGGCAGAACGTTCTTGAGAGGATAAGATTTAAATTTTCTACGGTTGACTTTTTTGTTGTGACCCTGAAGATTTGTGTTGACGTTGAATTTGTAAATATTCTTCAGTGCAGGTACATCGTAATAGGTCAGGTCCCCTCTTTGTCTTCTTTGTTTGAGTGTAGTAATTCCAAGTAATTTCAAGCGATCTTCATAATTCCTATTCTTCATGCCCACTGGCATTTTGGTTGCCCTTCGCTGAACCTTTTCCAGAATACCTACATCTTTGCAAAAGTAAGGGTTCCAGATCTGATAGCCATACTCAAGAATAGGTCTCACATATGCCTTGTATTTCTTCCATAACATTTTTTTTCGTGCAAGCGTTCGCCATGTTCGTTGCTATCAGCACCGCAGTTTTCAGGGTGCACTCTTGCACTTTTATGTCGCTGTCTTCCCAGCTATGACTTGAGTCGACCCAGATAATGAGCATGTTATAGTGACCCAAGCGGCACAGAACCGTTAGCTGCCAAATTAGTACGAAAACAGTAAACTTCCATAGTATTAACGCTCGTACTTTCACCTCGTCGTAAAGGGCCATTGTTCCAGGGGCGGCTGTATAAGTGAATTCGTTCGTGCATATTAAAACACGTATTGTGGCTCGCCACCCCGTCCGTCCGTTTGTCCATAACAATGACGCGCCCGGTCTGTATGAATTTTTGATGGCCTTCATACCGTTTCTGTCGTGCCGTGTATTGGCCAACGGCGTCGATACGGTGGCCATACATAAAACCTAATGGGGCTTACATTAACATGCGAGTGGAATGGCGGCCGATCGATGTTCTAATTATTTTCGACGCATTAGCCTCTTTTAATCCATGTGATGGCATGCGCAAGGCGCTTAATTACTTAATTAATTATGTGACACATAGGGATTTTAGGCTTTTTTAATAAACATTTCGTTTAAATTGAAAATATGCAGACTTTTACCTTCCTACCCATTCGAGACAGCAAATACTTTTGGATATCATCCCCAGAATCCATACATTTTCTGTGTTAAAATAAAAGCACATACCTAATTAATTGAAATAGCATTTATTCGAAAATAGTCAAGTAACATGAAATCGTTATTTTATGTCCAAAAACCAAGAAAATAATATAATCCATATAATCAAACACAGGCTGTTTGGTTAAATTTCCAATTTTTTTTAAAAATGTATTTTTTTTTTTCAAAATCCATGCTGTCGGATACTGAGACATATCAATCATGATTACCACCAACATTCAAATAAATCGTTTAACCCTTCGAGTAGCGGCATAATTTCATGGCAGACCGCGGCAATTTATTGAAATTTCTTGCAATATCGCCGCGCTCGACAAAAAGTACCTACTATAAATATGGAACTACTACAGCAATCATAAAAAGAATAACTGTGCAATGATCGCATTGACATTTTGTATATAGAATATTGAAATCTCATTTTGTAAAACAATTAGATAATTATAAATAATATGAGAAAGTCGAAAAAGTGAAAAAACTCGGCATTTCTAACTTGTACTTGTCTTACGGAAAAATACGGAACCCTATTCAGAAATTTTAAATGCTATCGTGATCTTTATTAGATTCTCTATGAAAGTTAATATTTCGTTTTGCTTATTTACTTACAAAAATATTTAGATATTAGCTCATAAAAAGCAATAAAAATTTTGATGATTTCTCAACAAAAAAAAAAGATGTTTGACAATGGAATTTTACCAGAAATATCCGCGAAATCACGCGCGAAATTATTCTAGCGGCCGTCTATGTATCTATGGTAATAATGAGATATTTAATATGGATTTTAGGATGCGTTCGAATTAGAAAATAATATTACTGTGCGCTCCGGGAGCAAGCTGCCAATATTGGTCGTTACGTAGTTAACGGTGTTCTGATGTGCAACCAAATTTGGTCGTTACGTAGCCGAAAAGTTAAGTAGGACTAGATATCATGTCAACTAGCTCGAAAAAAGTACTTTCGAGAAAAAAGCGTTTAAAGTTCGAGAGAAAGTTTCGTGAGCGTAACTCAGGTAGGTAATGGTACTTAATTCTCACATTTGGTTCTACTTCAAAATTAACATTTTCTGAAGTTCTTACAGCTAAGTGAGCTGTTCTAGCTTCATAATCATGAAGTCGGTGATTACATTATAGTACGAGGGTCTATTGATCGATTCGTTCCGGCACGATCGGTTAAAGGATGATTCATGCTACACCGGGCCGGGGCCGGGCCGGGCCCCGGCCGAGTCGTTTCCAACGTGCTCCGTTTATTTATCCCACGGCCGTGTCCGCGATAACTAGTGTTGTATCCATCTATTTTGGCGATAATAATATTTTTTCATTTCTATTTTGGATTGATTGATAAGTGTGTTATTAACCCCTAGAGCCCCAATTGGCCGATATCGGCCACAACAAGATTCAGCGTGACTTTAATTTTATTTTAATTTAATTTGTTTTATTATATTATGTTTTATTATGTTGATATGTTTTATTTTAATTATGGGTACAGTGGTTCGGCAGTAATTAATGTTTTGGCGAGACAATGTCATAATTCATTTTTTTTACTAATTTTTACTAAAATTTTTTGGGACATCAACTTGTCAATCGGCTGAGGGGCGGAGGCCTGAAGGGTTAATGCAATTTTCACAACTTGAGTTGGCAGCTATTGCAATTGCCATTGAAGACGAAGTACTGGAAACACGAACTGAATCTAATAAAAGAAGATGGAGTGTACATCCAGCCTGGAGAAAACGACAATCGGAGGGAGAATTCGCCATGAGAGCAAATTTTACGGTTATTTTAGGATGTCTAAAGAATGCTTTAGTATATTTCTTGGAAAAATAAAACGTGATTTAACCAAACAAAATTCAATATTTCTGAAGCCTATCTCTCCCATTGAACGATTAGCAGACCGGAGCCGGGAAAACAATATCCACCGCCATTTCGACGCCGTGCTCCGGTCGTGGCACGGCCGGTCACGGCCGGAGCACGGCCAAGCATGAATTGCTTCATACAAAAGTATACTATAGATATCTGACCGTGTCCCGGCCGGGGCCCGGCCCGGCCCCGGCCCGGTGTAGCATGAATCATCCTTTATTTGCCTCGCCACAAAAGTCGCATAACTCTGAAAATATTTCGAATTTTGAAAAATCCTCTTGAGGACATATTCTAAAAGGTCTAATCTTTGAAAATATGCAAATAAAAAAAAAAGTTTATTTCAAATTCCTAGACCAGAATACCCCCTTGAAGTGCGGCTCTCTGCGAATGCTGTCGTTGAAATCAGCCGCAAAGGGCTTAAAGTCTACCGTGTCGGATAAAGGCGAAGTAGACGCGCGTGCGCAGAGCGGTTAGGTGATCGGACTCGGGTTCAGATTTCTCAAAATAGATCGAGTAGCCGATTCGGTCTGGTCGTCTTCCCAGCAGTATAGCGATTGTTGTCGGTGTTTTACACACAGAGGCGCTTCGTAAGTCTCGCGCCGCCAATTTTATACCATTGTCTGAGCGGGTGCTATTTCTGAAAATACATACTGAATGCCAATCTATTAAACGATCTAAGGGCGGAGATACACTTATGCGAGGGGATCGGCTATAAAATTTCCAAGTAAGAACAGTTCGCTAATACCGCTAGTTACTACATATAAAAACCTAGGTATTCTCTTTGATGCAAAGGACAATGGACAAAAATGTATGGGCACTGGGCCCACCTCTCCAATAACAATAACGTATTGGAGAGGTGGGGCAATAACAAGACTCTTACAATATTACTCTTATTTATACCGAACGTTGGTTTTACCCATTCTTCTTTATGGATCGGAAACGTGGTAGTTACTAAAATCGGACCTCAAAAAGTTCGAAGTCTTCCAAATGCGATGCTTGAGGCAGATTCTCGGTGTCTCACTCCGCGACCGAATTCGAAACGAGACCATTAGAGAAAGATGCGATCAACTAACAACGATCGAAGAAGAGGTACAAAAACGTCGACTACGATGGTTTGGCCATGTTTGCCGAATGAACGATAATCGCTTGCCACGTAAACTTCTTTGGCGAGACCGTCCGACAGAATGGAGAATTCAGCGATCGGCACCGAAGAAAACATGGCTAAATAACATCAAAGACGACCTTAAGAATCAACGATTATCGGCTCTCAAAAAGAAAACAAGTTGTACAATTAGACGACTGCACAGGTGGCGTATTGAAGAGAACCATTTCCGATGAGTGTGAAACGAAGAGCGGTGTTCCTCAGGGAAGCATCCTGGGACCGACCCTTTTCATTCTATATATTAATGATCTCCCATCTATAGTAGCTCACTCAAATATAACTTTGTATGCAGATGACACCAGCATAAGCTTTGCAGATGCCAAAATAGAGAATGTAGTGAAAACGTTAAACCATGAATTGGCTCTGTTGAATACCTGGTTCGAGAAAAATAATCTGTCTCTTAACACATCCAAGACAGTATCCATCTTCCTATCTTGTAGAAAAAATAAGGTTATAAACAGTCAAAATATAATTATCGGTGCAAACACAGTAGCCAATATTAAAAGCCATAAATTTCTGGGTTTAGTTTTAGATGAAAATTTAAGGTGGAATGCTCACGGAGAGGAATTAAGCGACAGACTATCCAGCGCCTGTTTCTTACTAAGGCAAATAAGGAAACTAATCAGTGTTAAACACACCAAAATAATATACTTTGCCTATTTCGAGTCAATTCTTCGTTACGGGATTCCCTTCTGGACACAGTGTACAGTAGTTTTAAGGCAACATATTTTCTCTCTCCAAAAACGAGCCATAAGAATATTGATAAACCTTAAACATAATGAATCATGTCGTGGTCACTTCAAAAATCTCAGTATTCTAACGCTACCATCACTATACATATTTGAATGCATAAAATTAATATTAAAAAACATAGGAAAAATGAAGACCCAAAAAGAAATTCACTCGCATTTCACCAGATGTAGGTACAATTTAGCATTACCCCGTCCATCTCTGGAATTATTCAAAAGGGATCCAAATTACGTTGGAATGGCGTGTTACAATAAACTGCCTGAGAATATCAAAAGTATATGTAGAAACGGAAATATCACCCAATTTAAATCGAAATTAAAAGGCTACCTTATTGCGAGAGAATTATATAATATTAACGAATTATAATTAGATTACTGACAATTTCCATCTCGATTTTTTTTTATTTTTTTTATTTAACTTGACATTTGTACCATTTTATTGATTATTATATTATTACTATTATTTTTAATTGTCTCACATAATCAATTATAATTCTTACTTACAGGACCATTTAATTTTAATATTATAATTTCATGACTATCTGTAGTTATAAATATCTAATATAACTCAATTATGTGGTGAGTCTCTAATGAAATATTTAGTATACATTTTAAAGTTATTTTAACATTAAGCGGCTATATAAAATGTCTAAACAACTATGTAAAGTTTTTTGAAGACAATAAATGCGATTTGATTTGATTTGCTAGGGATGCTCGAGCCGTGGCAAAAAATCGTCAAGAATGGAAGTGAATCGTGAATGGAGTACGAGATCCAGCGGCACCGACAGCAGCGTATTGGCTGCGAGGGCGACCCCCTCCCCAATCGCTGGCTACGGAATAAATAATATAATAATAATAATAATATGACTCTTACAACTTACCTCAATATGAGCCGTTTCCAAGTTTTGGAGTTCAGAATTTTCTAAAATATGGCTAATTACACGAAAACCCCAGTGGCAAATATTTATTTAAAATATATTACTTGCAGTGAAGATCTATTAAATATAGTATATTATGATGTACGGTCACTGGGCACACTATGTTGTCAGCTGACCTTAGCATATTACATACTTCAGTAAACAGAGGGGCAATGAAATCACGTGACACATTACAGAGTTCAAGGAACACGTTCCAGTATTTCCCCTCCATATACTGCTGACAAACAAGAGCATTCTTAGGAATCTGTAGTTTGTACTCACACAACGTTTTGTACTTTATCTTTTCGAGTATTCTGCGATGGTTTCGTTTAAACAGTTATTAAAAATACAATGCCTGGATGTGTTAGGTGCCCTAGGGGTATCAGGTAATTAGTCATATTTTATCTATTTATTGGAATTATTAAATTAACCATTTACAATAAGTATAATATTAAAACAAATGACAAAAACTTTCCTCTTTCATTCACTGGCTAGTGCTGCCCAACTGGGATATACCCGTTCCAGGGCAAGCAATTTATATTTTTACATTTAAAACGAGGGTCGATGAACCAACCAAACACAATAATAATAAAAATATTTAAAATATATATATATATATATATATATATATATATATATATATATATATATATATATATATATATATATATATATATATATATATATATATATATATATATATATATATATATATATATATATATATATATATATATATATATATATATATATATATATATATATATATATATATATATATATATAATAATAATAAATAACTATAATAATAAAAATTATAATATTATACAGGAAATAGAAATACTAAATATATTAGAATACACATATACACACATACATACATATATACACAATATATGTTGAGTCAACTTCAACTTATTCTACTACATCGATCACGGCATGGATAGATAAACGCTCTTCTTGCAACAGCCATTTATTTATTTTGCTTTTAAACAACTGACAATTGGGGCTGTTTTTATGTCACTGCTTAAGTCTTGTAGCTATGAAAGAGTAGTGTCGCTGTCCGAAAGTCGTCTTCATCCTAGGTATATTCAAATTATCACTCAGGAGTTGTCTAGTGGGTTTCGTGTGCGTAATAAAAGATTTATTTTGTTTGGCCACGAAAACCCAAATAGGATATAACTTAGAAACGGTTCATAATTGATATCAGTCGTTCTAGTAATACATGTTCTACATAGAGAGATCTTTCCATTGGTATATGATTTACAGCTATTGGAAAAGTGGGCTCAAAATGACCATTCTCTTTTACATTTACAAAGGAATATGTGACAAAGCGTCCCAATAACGGCCGGATATATGTCGTTAAAAAGCTTTTTTATGACAAACTAATCGTCTAATATTATAACTGATAATACAAACATAATAACACATACAAAATAAAACGTTCACCTTAAAACAGGTCCTGGCCTAGTTAGGTGGCGTTGTCACTGAACTATGAAACGTATTCATTTTCTGCTATTTATTCAATGTTTAAAATATTTCTGTGCATAGTTCCTAAGATAAAATTGTTTTAAAATATTTTTGAAATACTTAATAAAGTCGTTTCCTTTCCGCAAAAAAGGTAAGACGACGCGAAACGTACTGGGCGGTTTGCGCACCGTTCAGCGATGTCAATCGGTTGTGCTGCTGCTGACTTATTGCTGAAGGAGTCTGGAGACTATGAAAAAATACTGTCTCCTAAGCAGCGAGGGTGGATATTGACCTGCTGTCATGCCACTCGTGGCACTACGGGCAAAAGACGCCCAGGTCCGCGATAAATTCAAACTGAATTACCGCTGTAATACAGCAGGTAGAGGCCGCGTAAGCGACTTCGGACCTGTAACCAGTCGGGAGAACGGAGGTATCCTGAAGGTTAACTCTAGACGGAGATACCCTACCAAAACTGGTAGTTAGAGGGCGGGGTTGCCCGCTGGGTACCTTTCCCGGTGCCTCGCCGTAGGGCGTTGGCTTCTAACGGGCTTGTTGGCGGAGCTAGACGGTAGATTGTCTTGTCTCTAAGTCTTCTACGTTCATCCCGCGGCTGAAAGAAAGATCACATATCGCTATACCAGCCTGGGGCGTCGGATTCGAACGTTGTAGTCGACAACGCCCAACTATTTCTGCATTCTGTGATATTATTACACATTTCGGATCATAATATTAAGTGCGCGATCGCCTCTGAAAGTGACGTTTTGTCAGTTAATGACCGATCATGCAGCGCGACGACAAGATCTCATGGAAATAAATGTCACTTTCGCCGGGCGGTGAATATGATTGAAATTCACGAGCTCGCGTCCGACATCTATGATTTATACAAGAAGGAAAAGCTGGACGCTTTATGAGTTCATTTCTATAAGCATTGACTATCGTGCGGTCGTATTGTAGTAAGAGAACAGCTGAAATGAAACAAATGCCAGCGCACGGCTTTTTTATCTTTGATATTAGACCGTGCTTGATATATTAGATGACAGATTAAGCTTTCGGGCTCATATTGCAGCTATTGCCGAAAAATCTAGTAGAATGCTTGGCTTCATAATTCGCGCATCGAAACCATTCACCGATCCATTAATATTGAAGGTATTATACAATGCGTTTGTTCGATCTCACCTTGAGTTTGCTTCTCCAATATGGTCTCCCTATTATCAGGTCCACATTAACAGACTGCAAAATATCCAAAATAAGTTCGTTCGATACTTAAATTTCAAGACGAAAAGTTATTGTAATACTACTAATGAGGCGGCCTTACTATTTAAAATAAATTCGCTATGTTATCGGCGCAACTTGAATGATGCTCTGTGCCTCTATAAAATAATGAACGGTATATTCGATTGCTCTGACCTGGTGGGAGCGATCAATATTAACGCCCCAATGAGGACCACACGCCAATTTGACCTGTTTCGATTGCCGCGCTTTAAAACTAATGCATCAAGGAATGGAGTACTCACACGCTGTTGTGAGCTTTATAATACCCATTTAAATGGTATTGATATGTTTAATAATTCCATAATCACTTACAAATACTCCGTAAATCAAACCCTAACCGATACAATAAGCTTACTTGGTTTTTAGCTATTTTTATTGATTATTATTATTATTATTATTATTATTATATTTTATACACGCCATTACTAATATCATACCCGCTCACACTCCACACTTACACGCTCAAGACACTCCCACAAACACATACACACACACCCTGCATACTAGTCTTATATAGTTCTAAAATTGAAGGTACGTTAGTTTTATTAAGTAGTTAAAAAAAAACGTAATTTATGTAATTTTATTGAAATCCGTAACCGGTTTTATTTGTTGTAAATCTGCATACATTTAAAAAAATATTATTACCTACTGTAATACTGTGTGATTTCTCAATAAAGAATTGAATTGAATTGAATTGAATTATGCTGCAAAGATTATTTTTAAAAAGGGAATCTTAAATTTATAATGTACAAACAGAATTCTATTGGTAAGGCGACACCTAAATGTCAAAAGCCAACGACTACTCAGAAGAAGAGAATGGGCATTTTCCAATAGCTGTTAATCATATACCAATGGAAAGATCTCTTTATGTACAACATTTATTACTAAGACGACTGATCTCAATGACTCGTTTCTGAGTTATATCCTACTAGCTGACCCGTGCCCACTTCGTTGGGCGGTAAAACTTTTTACTTGTGATGAAATTATGAGTATGGTTTGGTTAGTACTGAGTGCTATGATTTATTTCCTGACTGCCAAAAGAAGGGTTATATTTTTACTGCGTATGTATGTATGTATTTGCATGCCAATTTGACTATATTACCGTTATTTGTGAGTGTCTTATTTGTGAGTGTCTTATCTCTTTCACCATGTATGCAGTAAAAGTGAAATTATATGCAGTAAAAGGGATAAGTCTTTTGTTTTAAACACGAGATGATAAATTTACTTATTTTGATAATAATTCATAATTGTTGATAATATGACCAATAAACATGACCTAACGATTTGAATTATTTTTTTAATTTGAAAAACTACTTTTTGTGACTAAATATAAAAGTTAGACATATGCTGTCGCTGACTTTTTTGTAGTCATTATCAAGCTCTACAACTTTTCTCTAGAACTTAATCATATATCTCTCATCGTTAAGGCAGCGTTAATTAGAAACGTTTTCGTTCGACCGTTTTTTCTCCGACTTACTTTGCAAATCCGACTACCACGAAAAAGTCTTTTTATTTTTCGGAATAATATAATATAGCCTATGACACTCACAAATAACGTAGATTTCTATTGGTAAAAGAATTTTCAAAATCGGTTCAGTAGATCCAGAGATTACTTCCTACAACCTCACAAACTTTACCTTTTTATAATATTAGTATAGATGTATTATTATTATTATTATTATTAATAATAATAATTTCTTTATTGTGAACTGTAAGTAGGTTGTACAGAATGGATAGGTACTATTTTACGTGATATAAAATAGTACGCTCACTTGCGGGAGACAGAACGATAGGTACATTTCTTTAAAACTTCCGTTGAAGTCGACAGCTCTAGTTGTCTGTATACTGTAGTAAAGTTAGCCTGTTTCAGAGACTTCAGTGCGCACCTACATGTATGTGCATACATACGCACACATCCGCACATGTATGAATGTGTAACGGAATGGTAGAATTAAAACGTCATGCGTTCCGCGAGTGATCACACGTCTCTCTGGCGTGATGGTGCAGCGGTGGCTCGCTTGGGAATAGATTGCAATTTATTTTCTGCCCGTATGCGAAGTGCTCATACCCCCTTTATGGGAAAGGCTCGACAACCAGACCGGCGACGCTCTGCCTCCCGGATAGCGGCTTCGTATTGACCGCTAAAAAACAACGTCATTAAAATACACGAATGCGTTTCTTTGGGTACTAAAACTGAAATTAGATCAAGCGAACGAGATAGACCAATACGTTAGAGCGGAATATGAAATGAGCGATCGTCGATAAAAACTACATGTTGAAAAACTTCCCTCTTAAAGCTATTTTTGGACAATAATTCAAATTTAGGAATAATTCAGAACCGAAGACCAACAAGACAAGTTTTAGAAAATAGCTTAATAATACCCAGGATGAAAACATCATTTGAACAAAGAGATGACTCTTTCATTACGCCGAGATTTTACAATCTGATCAATTTATGGAAATAAAAATGAATTTGACATTTAGGGTATTCAAAAATAAAATAAAGGAATGGTTCTCGAGTCATGACAGACTGACCATATATCAAATGTTAGGAATTATAGTTTTATAAAACTTAGGTACACACATTATTAATATATTTTTAAATAGTATGTATGTTGATTATATTTTAACATTCAACTAATTACCAATTCATTTTGTTGTTATATATTGTTTTGACAATGAATTGTACTTTATCTTATATTAATTTTTAAACTTCCCAACATATATTAAATATTATTTATTGACTTTTTTATTTTATGTATTAAAGATTTATCTTACTCTTTACTTTAGTTTTATGTAAATTCTCTGATTGTCTCGCTCTATTTGATTGTTTTATTTTTGAGGACCATTTTTTAGGGCAATTTAGTTTTATGAGCATTTTAATAAAACTTTTACATAATTTATTGTAAAATTAGAGTCCTGTCCATCCTAGAACGGGCTAGTCCCAGTTGGGTGACAGAATTAAATAAGCAAAAGGTTAAGGTTTTGCCATTCGGTTCCTGTTATGTTTATAAGCAAAAACAATGTTCTATAGTAATTAATTCTTAAATAAATAAATAAATAAAACTTATACTAGTTCGAATAAATTTGAACACTTTTCGTGCATGTTAGATTCAGATGCTTTATCTTTTGTGGGTAGTTTTAACGCGAAAAAGTGACAACCGCTCATTTCACGTTTCGCTCTAGCGTATTGCCCTGTCTCGTTCACACGGACTAACTTCCGATTTCAGTTCGCGAAGAAACGCAATCGAGCCCATTATTTAGGGGGGACAGACAGTTCTTGAGGCACGGAAGGGCAATGTTTCTAATAGGAGAAGCATATTCAGCATGGAGACAACTCTGGAGACAAGAGATTAGTAGTAAACGTTTTTTTAGGACAAATTTGTGCCCATTTTAACATATTTTAAACTTAAGCAAATGTTTTTTTTGTTTTTTTTTTTGTTTTTTACCTACAAGGCATACGCTTTTTCGTGGAACCCGGCTTGTTGCCTATTAGCACCATCTTCATGGTGGGCGCATTTGTAGCATCACGCAGTCAAACACTCAAGCGGTCACCCATCCCAGTATTGACCGCGCCCGCTGCTGCGTAACTTCGGTAACAACGAGGAAAACCGGTGTCAACGTGGCTACGGACGCTACTAAATTATTACATTATGTGTGTTTGTTTATTACATTTATTTATTATTTATTTATTTATTTATAGTATTACACAAGTTCGTTTGTACAGTTTACCATATCATGTTGTATATATATATATATATATATATATATATATATATATATATATATATATATATATATATATATATATATATATATATATATATATATATATATATATATATATATTTATATATATATATATATATATATATATATATATATATATATATATATATATATATATATATATATATATATATATATATATATATATATATATATATATATATATATATATATATATATATATATATATATATATATATATATATATATATATATATATATATATATATATATATATATATATATATATATATATATATATATATATATATATATATATATATATATATATATATATATATATATATATATATATATATATATATATATATATATATATATATATATATATATATATATATATATATATGAGACGTTAGCAAAAAACTGATTCTCGAGGAGATAGAGTAATGAATAAAAGTCGCCTAACTAAAGCCAGGGCCTATTATAAGGCAAACTTTATACAATATTGTTTAGATGTATCTAATCAAATTACTAAATAATTATTATATTAAAAAAAAAATAAAAAATAAATTAAAACAATTAAAATTTGTAGAAATTCTATTACTTTGATAATAATTATTAACTTGTAGAGTAAAAGTAAAAATATGTTTGAAAGTAAAAATATGTCTAAAATTGAAGAATAATGCGAAAATTTAATATACAAAAATTAATATACAATATTCAACATTCCATTGATGTTTTCCCTGCCTTCTGTAATAAGCCACCTAGAAACCGATTTTTTAAATTTGTTTTTGGTTTCAATGCGTTTAACGACATCAGGCAGGTAGTTGTACATTCTCGGTGCTATGAAGTTGAAATGTCTCTGTCCGAAAGTCGTACGAGTTCTTGGCACTATCATATCGTCATTCTTTGCAGCTCTGGTGAGTCTCACTCGTGCGTTATTAATAAGTGGTATTTTGAATTTTTCGTGTATCAAGGCTATCTTAATGTACAACAGTCTTGGGTCCAAAATATTACTATCTTTATATAACTGGTTCGTAGGATATCGATACGGTTTACGCTCGATAATTTTTAGTATACACTTTTGCGCTACTTCAAGAGGCTGGAGGAGAGTTGATGCACAACCACCCCACCCGATTATGCCATAACAAAGAATGCTTTGGCATAATGCATAATACGTATTTTTTAGTGCTCCCGGGTCTAAAATATTTCTCACTTCGCGGAATACGTAGGAAAGTTTTCGAACCTTGCTTGTCAACATCTCAATGTGCTTTTGCCAACGCAGCATATTATCAATTATTATTCCGAAATATTTTACGTGTTCTGTCCTTTCCAGGAAAGGGCAGTTACATTGCTGTGTATTTTTACATGAGGGAATAGTTACGGTATGATATGGTGATGGTTGTCCTTTATTAAATTTGTATTTAAATTATGAATGTTTAAGTGGAAACATGTAATTATGTGTGATTGTTTATTAAATAACAATATGAATAAATAAATAAACAATAATACGCATGTATTGCGAGTTATAAATCTCTTGTTTTATTTATTATTACCGCAAACGCGATTTAAACAATAACAAAGGTATTTTAGCGACTTTCCGGTACTTTGCGCAACATAATTTTGACTTTTAGGTAAAAATGGTCACTTGGGTGTTTCGTAACGTTTAGGTAGGGGGAGGGGGTACAGAAAAATGTTACGGCGCGTTACACAGGGGGAGAGAGGGTCAAAAATCTTAAAAAATTGCGTTACGTAATTATTTTTTTATTTATTTTATTTTATTTATTAATTTACAATAACTTTATACTGTCAATGATTTCTCGATAACAAAAAAAAAATCAATCCGGGATCTAGGTGTACTTTTAGATAGTAAGTTATTATATAACTCCCACATAGATAACATCACGAAAAAAGCATAGACATAGTATGTTAGGATTCGTACTTCGAACTTCAAAACATTTCGTAGTTAAAAATTCTCTATTACTCTTGTACTACGCTCTCGTCCGCAGTCACCTCGAATATGCTTCTTAAATATGGTCTCCTAGCTATAATGTTCACATAAAGAGAATTGAACGTATTCAAAATGTGTTCCTGAAACATTTGAATTATCGCTCGTTCTTGTCCTTTCCTAATTACAACGAAGCAGCTACCTTTCATGGGCTTCAATCCTTACAATCAAGAAGAAAATGCGCAGACGTGGTGTTTTTCCATAAAATATTGGCAGGTTGCATTGATTGTTCTGATCTTCTTTAATGGTATCTTTCGGTTAGTACTAATTATGCACAAAACTGTTTCATGTATAGGGTATGTAAAATTTGTAATACGCAGCTCGGTGATATTGACGTATTCAATACGTCATCATTCGCTCTTAAGAAAGCAATTATTAATGACGGTATTGATTTATCATTGTAATCGCAATATATAACATATTATAAATAATATTTATTCAAGAATATCTTTAAATAATATGTATGACTATATTATGGAACGTGTATTTACATAAAATTTGATTTACTTATTATGACTCCTTTTTTCCCAGTTCCCACCTCTCCCTATGTGTGTATGTAACTTATATTGTTGTATTTAAATTATGAATGTTTAAGTGGAAACATGTAATTAGCTTAATTTTTTATTTTAACTTAATATTTTGTAACAAATTTATTGTAACAGCTGTATGTTTCCTTAAGAATAATAATATAAAAAAATAAATATGTCATATACACACCATTAACATAATATGGTTGAGTTGGGAGAGATTGAGCACATCCTATGGTGAAAATGTTTATCCGCATTCCTAACTAGGTCAGAGACCCGTATCTAGGGATGCTGATTTTTGTTTAATGGTATCGACGAGCTGACTCTTTTGATATTATGAACTTACGTTGCATTGCATGATACATAAGAATATATACATATATACATACACATACATAAATATACATATACATATCCATATAATTGAACGCCCCTTTTGATGCGATATTATTACGCTAATATTAGCCCTGACGCTGGTACATTTCTTATGCATATCCTGATATAGCATTGCCACCCCCCCCCCCTTTCCAATCTTGTTTCATGGCGTCAAAGGACTCGAAATATCTCTGATGACATATCGCTTGTCCGGTCTATTACGGCGCCTGCCGCCGACAAGTGTGCGGACGCGCGGCTGTTCAATGCCGCGCAAAACGACTCTTCCAGTCAAATTAAATCATATAGAGATCCCCTGCTGAGCAAATTGGATTTTCACGCCAAACACACGTTCAGTCATCTCATCGCAGTGCACGCTGCAATACGCTCCACTCCACTCGCAAGACAATCGCTAAGAAAAAGAAGAAGAAGATCGCACAGAATATTGGGTTTTCGAGATGTCCTTATAGTACGTTGGGTACAGCAAAAAAAAAAACACTTTTCGATTGGAATACTAGAGCTGTCAACTACAACGGACGAACCCGTCACCTTAGGAAGTTTTAATGAAATGATCATTCTATCTCCCGTGAAGTGAGGGCAGAAGACTTAGCACAAAAACAGCCCACCGTCAAGCTCCGCCACATGCCCGTGAGAGGCAAACGCCTTATCCGCGAGATACCCAGGAATGTTACCCAATGGGGTTACACTCACGCCCTTACTTCCAGTTGCGACCAGATTACTCCGGTCTCTCGACTGGTTACGAGTTCGAGGTCGCCTGCGCGGTCCTCTCTCTTACGTAGTGGTGAAACGGTGTCAACCGAATCTATCGCGGACTACGGCATCCTTTGCCCGGCTGTTCACCCAGGATCGGGTAGCCGATCGTCGTTTCAAGAGCAGTCGCCGTAAGGTCAGCAACCACCAACGCTCTATAGGAAACAGTACTGCTTCCAGACTCCCCCGACTGTTAGTCAGAATGCACAATTTTTTTTATTTTATTATTATTAAGGAAACTTACAGCTATTACAGTAGAAATATCTGAATTTTATTTACAGACTACAATGCCAGTTAAAAGTTTCCACTTAAAAATCGTAAAAATATACAGTCGCCTAGGAAGGGGATAGGAGGAAGTGGAGGGGAATTAAAGTTATAATTTTATTATTTTATTATTAGGGAAATTTTATGGTTTATTTTAATATTAAAGAAAGAACAGAAAGAAGAAAAGAAAAAATATAATATAATTATTTCAGTCGTCCTTGAATATTGCCTTTCAGAAGACCCGGAATAAGAGTCTTGAGCGCAGTCGCAGTTGTATTAAACAGATCAATTTCGCTTAGCTTGGTATTGCAGAAATGAGATACTCGATAAATGTAGTTATTTTGGGCGTAGTTTGTGCTTACTTGAGGTAGATGAAATAAGTTGAATTGGCGGGAAGGCCGTGGGGGTACATGGAAATTAGTTGAAGCAATTCAGAACAGTCGATAATATCTTTATTATCGACTGTTCCATTTAATATCTATTATCGACAATAAGCCATTTAATATCTTTTAAAGGAATATTACATCTGAACTAACTCTTCTCAATTCTAATGGTATAAGCCCATGATAGTCACCAGCTTCGTTATAATCTCAAAAAGTTACATAAGACCGATTGGGTTACGCCGCACGGTGCACAGACCGTTCAGGAGCGCTAGAAGATTGACTCCTAGGGGAAACTAACCCTAAGGCCAGTCCTACCCGGGCTCGCGCTCCATGCGTGGAGGACGACGAATGGGTGTTGACCCGTGTGACCGACCCTGAACAAATGGGTCTTCGTGGCCAACTCAGCAAGGGCCCATTATATGTCACTTTCTGTGGTAATAGTATATACCAATACATAACTTTCCAAATAGGGAGGCACTTGAAAATCCGTGCAGGAAACAAAATAGCGACCGTTAAAAATGGCTGCCATTAGCCGCACTATTTTTTTTTTGTATTTCAGCTCCTAATGGTTCGATTTTCATTCAGTTTTTTTTGTTTGAAAGCTATTCTGACAATGTACTTTTTTGTCTTTAAATATTTTTCTCTAAAATGTAAGAATTTTGCACAATTTCCAAAACACTAAAAATTTCACTTTTCTCTCGAATTTCTCTGAAAAGTAAGCTTCAATTATGCTCAATATTTTATCTTCTCCACAAAAAAAAAGGTTTATGTCTGTATAGTTTTGTATATACGATATGCCATATGCCAAGAAAGATTTATTTTTGATAAGCAACAGTGATTGTAATTATTTTAAAACTTTATTAAATTAAGGAAAAAACTTTTAAGTACATAAAAACAACAAAATCCTAAGAGACATGCATGCAGATAACTAACCGGTTCTAAACAGCTTTTATGACTAGCAGATCGAGGCGCTCACTGCATTGAAAACCGCTATGATTTTAATATAAGAATACAATTCAGTAGCTTGTTTTCAAAACAAGCTATGTCCACTTTTTGATATTTTGAGTAAATGGCAAATGTTTGTTGCCGACTATTGAGAAAACCCATACATATATATATATATATATATATATATATATATATATATATATATATATATATATATATATATATATATATATATATATATATATATATATATATATATATATATATATATATATATATATATATATATATATATATATATATATATATATATATATATATATATATATATATATATATATATGGAGTTATCTTTAGGAAGATATAATGATACTGAAATGCTATAAAACCTGCAAGATTTTCCTGTGTATTACGAGAAAATTAAATATTTAGTTTGGACTTACCTTGTTTTAATAATAAGGTATGTACTTGACTTGTTTTGTAAATTATTACTTTGGACTTGACTTGTTTTGCAACTGCAGAAACAGGACTTGCCTTGTTTTGGCACAAAGTGAATAGCGGCTTATATTGATAGGGTTGGCACAATTACAATCTATTATTTATGTTATTAATACAATTATTTATGTTATAAAATTATTCAAAAAAAAAGTAACAGAATTTTACAAAAAAAAAAAAAGGTAACAGTTTTTGAATAAACATATTTTAACATTTTTTTGCGATGCAGATTTTTGTGGATTTTATAACCCCACTCAATTCTATGTCTGTTCTGGGGTGATAGTATTTAAAATATAGTGACTTCACTTTTATCTTTTTTTTCATTTATTCAGATCGTTAATTTATAGAGAGAGACCTAACGTGATTTATTTAACTGAATAAATAACTAACCGACTTATATTAAATAAATAAATGATGAATTAAATAAAGAAATCTACAAAATAATTTATTATTAATTATTATTATTAATTATTAATTTATTAATACATATTAACACTTATTATTTCATATATAAATATATATTAATTTTTATCATGTTTTAAAATAAAATAATATTGACGATTTTCATGACATTTTCTTACGAATTTTTATTAGGTAATTTAGATATTTCTGTTACAATAAGTATGATTTTGTTTATTTATATAAATATAATATTATAGATTTCTTATGATAATTAATTTAATTGTCTACTTGGAACAGGCGGCTGCCTAGTTAGGTTAAGACTTTTGTATATTGAATGTACCTACTCATAATTTGAATTCAATAAATAATTTGAAATTTGAAATAAATTAATAAATAAATTTTATATTTTAAAAAGGTTCCTTAGTATGTGCACATAGCTCTTTATTAATGACAGCCTTTTAATTTTAAATCTAATTATTTAGTAAAATCATATTAATTTCTTTTAAATGTAGTCAAGTAAATATATACTCATATACAGCATGTTTTAATTAACCGGCATCCTTAGAGAGGTGAATCAGTACGAGCAAATAAGCAAATTTTGGTTTTAAAAAATGTGGGAAAATAAATAAAAATTCATAAAATGTCGTCAGCCAAACTACTTCGTATCTTATTGGCAAGATAACCAGCGGCGGAGAACGCCCGCTCAGCCTACGCTTCTAGACTTAAGGGCATTGTGTACTATCGATCCACCTGATTTATAAAGAGTCATATCTTTCTTTACGATGGTTTCGATAAGAGGAATTTGAGCGGGCGATGGAAGAAAACTTGTCATGGCGGAATTTAAAGTTTGCTCTAACTCTTCTTGCAATGTCAGAGCCCGAGTAGCCGTGCTCTCTTCCGTGTTAGCAGCATCAGCAGCTTGACTCTGAACATTATTTTCAACCACAACAGAAAGATTCACTTCGTCATCATCAGCTTCGACAGATGATAAACTTTAATAAACTGCTTAATTTCCCTTAGAATCGCACTTTTTGGTGGGATAATTTTCAATCCCGCAAATCCCGCGGGATCCCGTCCTCCAATCCCGCAGTGAGCGGGACTGATGAAATCATGCGGGATCTCGGTTTACCGAGATTAGAAGCGCTATTATCAAGTTTTAAATACAGCAAATATCATAGTCTACGTCTACATCAGTCTACATCATAGGGAGCTAATGGGCCCATGATGAGGTGGCCACGATGACCCATGTGTTCAGGGTCGGTCACACTCACGGGTCAACACTCATCCGATGGCCTCCACGCATGGGGTGCGAACCTGGGCAGGACACTGGGTCAACCAGTCTCCCCTGGGAATCAAACCTCTGGCGCTCCTGGACGGTCTGCGCACCAAGCGGCGCAAGCCAATCGACTGTGCTCTCCGACTAACAGGTTAAGAGTTTCAAGGCGATAGGTGAGGGCAGCAAACCCCGCCCACCGCCCGGGCAGTTATAACGACGAGGGTCGTCTTGTCTGCCCGGGATGTCGTGCTACGACAACCCTGCGCGTACCAGAAGGGTAAAACGCGCAGGGGGTGAAATAGGGTAGACCGCCCCCCCCCCGTACCGCCCCGAGAACCCATTTATTAGAAAAATAAAAGGTATTTACAAAACAAAATAAAAATTTACAAAATATTACAAAATTTACCGAAGAAAAAAAAAAGAAAAACAACAATAGCATAAATTTAGGAGCCGGTAAGCGGGGTAGAGGACGCTCTAGAACAATGAAGGTGAAGGCGCACTGTCCGTGGGCAGGTCTCGGAGCAGCCACGGGGGGGAGGAATCCCTGGATCCTGCAAAGAACGAAACGCCCCTCGGGGCGGTAAAGAGACGGACACAAAGACGGGCACTTCGGGCTGGAAGTAGCCGCCGAATCACGCCACCAAGGAAGAGGGTACCCCCTGGGGGGTATCCCGAAGCCTCATGCTTTCCCAAGAAGCCACCCAGTGCTCCACAAACTCGTCAAACGTCTGGAAGCAGCTCCTACAACTGACCAAATCCGGGTACCAAATCGGAGAACGCCCAACGCACGCGCCCACTGCATCCATCAATTTGTCCCGTGCAGCCGCTAGAATTGGGCAAAACCAAATTACGTGTTCCGCAGTTTGGCGACCATACCCACAGGCGCACCGGGGGTCATCGGCAAGTCCAAAGTCAAATAGTTTGGCTCTGAACTCTCCGTGGCCCCCAACCAGCTGCGTGGTATGGTGGTCGAACCGCAGAAACGAATTTGCCATCCGCACTGCGACGGACGGGAAAAAGCAATGGGTGAGGCGGCCCGTACCCCCGGCGTCCCATCTAGCCTGCCAGACACGCAAGGACTCCACCCGAATCAGGCAGGCAAACTCCCCAGCTCGGTGCGCCACCGGGTCGATCGATAGGCCATGAAGGACTACCGGCTCGCCCCGGCGGTACCGTGACAACGCTGCACGCTCCAGAATCTCCAGGTCAATCGGCAGAACGCCAGCGATGACGGGTAACGCAAGAGTGGACGTCGTTCTGTACGCCCCGGTCAGGGCCACGAGAGGGATGCGCTGTCCGCGCAGCAACGCGACACGCGTCGCCTCAGGAACAGCAGACTCCGTCCAAGCGCGTGCGGCATAAGTCGCACGCGGGACGAAGACGCCCTTATAGATAGTCATGACCGCCGGGAAACGAATTCCCCAGTCGGCCCGACTCACTCCGCGGAGCGCAAAGAATAGATCCCGGGTTTTTTTTACTGTAATCTTTGCGTGCGAAAGAAAAGAAAGGGAAGCCGTAAGCGTCACCCCCAGGTATCGAACGGTGGCCGGGAAGGATACCGGGCGACCGTTCATCCTGATGACAGGGTTCCGCTTAAGATGTCCCTTCAAAAGAAGCGCCTGAGTTTTTGTCGGAGAGAAGGTGAGTCTGTCTCGCTGACCCCAACCGAGGATCAGGTCCAGCGAGTCAGCCACCCTTCTTTCGACCTCTGCGCGACTTCTGCCGCCCACCAGGAGGAGAGCGTCGTCTGCATAAGCGCTGACGGTACACCCCTCCGGGAAAGGTAGACCGAGGAAATCATCAAAGAGAATGTTCCAAAGGCTAGGACCCAACACTGACCCCTGTGGACAGCCCATAGTCGGGGTTTTGTTGACGCTGGTCGGGCCGTACCTCAGAGTGACAGATCTGTCTGAAAAGTAGCTCCTCACTACTTTCAACAAATTGTTCGGGCACAGGCGGGCGCGAAGCTTGCATATAAGCATCGGCCACCACGCGTTGTCGAATGCACCGGAGATATCCAAAAATACGCCTACCACGTAGCGGCCGTCGTAGTTGCGGACCCAGTTCTTCGCAAACAGGATGGCGTCCTCCGTGCTTTTCCCTCGGGTAAAGCCAAACTGACGCTCGTTCTGGGGAGACTCTCCGACTAACAGTCGGGGGAGTCTGGGAACTGTATTGTTTCCTATAGAGCGGGGGTGGTTGTCTACCTTACGGCGACTGCTCTTGAAATGACCATTGACCATCCGATCCCGGCTCAGAGTCGGGCAAAGGACGTCTTGGTCCGCGATAGATTCGGTGCACACCGTTTCACCGCTTCGTAAGGGAGAGGACCGCGCAAGCGACCTCGAACTCGGAACCAAACGAGAGACCGGAGAAATCTGGTCACAATTGGAAGCAAGGGCGCGAGGGTCGGCCCGCCAGGTAACACTGGCTATCTCGCGGTAAGGCGTTGGCTTCTTGCGGGTTGTGATGTAGCTGGACGTTGGATTTGTTCTGTCCAAAGTCTTCTACGTTCACTGCAGGGCGACAGAACGAGAAAATCGTTAAAGCGTCCTGTGGTGACGGGCTCGCCCGTTGTAGTTGACACCGCAAGTTATAGTCTACGTCAGGATGTAAGTAATCATTTCTTCACACTCACTTGTACTTTTCGCTATGAGCCATATGTTGACGTATTTTTACAGTCACCCTGCTGATTAAACTCTGCCTTTTATCCTCCGCCAACGAAAACTAGAACAAATTATACAGACGCGGTGCCAGAAGTGCGTACCCTAATGTATAAAATTACGTGCGCATCTTATTGTAAAAGAAAAGAATCTACCCTAGTACGGGCATTAATAGAATAGAATAGAATAACGTTTATGTGCTATAAAAAATAAATACGTGTGTCACTCGGGGACTGCCACGGTAAAGCTATTGCATAGCATTATTAACAACTTATGCAATTATAATTATTTATTTATTTTATTTTTTTCCGATATCAGATAACTGCGCTCTATCGGAAAACGTTGAAATTATTCCGAATCATTTGCGGCTGCGGAAGCAAATGATTCGGAATAAATTAAACGTCTTCCGATAGAGCGCCGCGCACGAATTTTATTCGATAAAGCAAAAAAAACGGATATTATTCTTTGACTATTCGAAAAAATTCGTAGATAAAAAGATAGATAATTAAATTATCTTTAAAATGGTGCAGGTTTCATAATAATACGCCAGATAGTATTTGCGTAGTAGTCGTTTTTGTGTTCGGTTAGACCTAATTTCACAAATTAATTACACTATGTAACATAAACAAAATCTAAAATATTCAAAGCTAAGAATATTAGGAAAATGTTCTCGTTTAACATATATTTTTTTCGAATCGTAAGCAGTACTCATTTAGACGTAATTATCAGATTAAAATCGTTAAGAAATTTCTTCATTCGGTCGCCGCGCTGGCCTAGGCCCGCGATAAAAGCTATGCAATAGCTTAAAAACATAACGTAATGAATATTACACTGGTTTTATAAAAAACACAATTTATGCACAAATGGCGGACTTATCGCGATAGCGATATCTTACAGTCAACCATTGCGATATCTACTGTGGCAACGCTATTTTCAAACCAGACTCATACTCATACCGCTCTGTGCAATTAAATCAATAGTTAGTGAATTACCGCGAATCCGAGCTGCATAGTTTCACCGCCTACAAAACAATTCACGGGCATTTTGCTGTCGAAAAAATCTCTGCAATCGGATGAAAAACGGGTGAGATAAAGGATTTTTTCATACTTGAATACATCACGATTTCATAGATCTCGATAATACCCGCTCGTTGACATCATACCTAAAACTCAACGCTCACTTCTCATTGGCGATCACTTGTCGACGAGTAATTACCGCCAGATCCGTGATTGGGGCCTCACACACCTAAGGACCACCCATTATTAACGGAGTTGCCAGCGTCGTTGTAATTTTTAGATACTACGCTACCGTAAAAAAGGATTACTTTAACGATCAACATAAATCTCGCCGCGCATCACTGTCATACTAAAAATAGTGATCCCATTAACATACAGTACCATTAACATACAGTACCTACGGATTAGAACAATAACACTGAGAACCATGAATAATTGCAATAAATGCTCGAAGGATGTCGCGACTAAAGACAAACTGTCATGCGCAAATTGTCGTGAACAATTTCATTACGCCTGCATAAATATACTGAAGATGAACTATCAGAAGATGAAAAGCCAACAGCACGCCCAGTGGTTGTGTGCCGCCTGTAAAGTCATCGATCCCAGGCACTTTCGTCCTGCTAGAGTCGACGATCTGACTCGCACTCCTAATCGGTCGCGGTCGCTAACTCCCACATCGCCCTTGAAGGCTGTCCAACCCACTCATCTCACCCCGAATGGCACCGAGAAGAACTTAGCACCAGCGGCCACGTCTTCTCGGGAGACACCTTTATCACAGGATTATATAAGCAATAAAATCTTATCAGCCATCGAAGAACTGCGAGACGATTTCAAAAACAGAGGGATGATTTAACACAGATAAAAACTGAAATGAAAGATTTCAGAGAACAACTGCGTCATACTAAAGATTCGGTTGAGGACTGCAGATCACGAATTTCTAGTGTGGAAGACAGGGTTCAACTGCACAACAATAAATTGGAGAAGATGGTCCATTATGAACAAGAGATGGCTCAGATGCAATCCGAAATCATCATGTTGAGGTCTCAGTACAACAGACGAGAACAGTGGGATCGGTTAAATAATCTAGAGTTAATTAACGTACCTGAAGTAGCTGGTGAAAATAATACTGACACCATAATAAAAATTGGCAAATTAGCTGGAGTCAATCTTACTTCAGCTGACATTGAGTTCAGCTCTCGCGTCACGCCAAAGTCCATTGTTCCAGGGCGACCGAAAACCATCGTAGCCAAGCTGAGATGTAGATTGAACAAGGATAGCATTTTATCGGGCATTCGTCGAAAAGGGATCATTACGACAGCAGATCTTGGTATGCCTTGTGCACGGGTAAATGTGTACGTGAACGAGCATCTTTCTCCATACTACAAAAACCTATTTATGAAGGCACGCGAACTTTGCAAGCAACACAATTGGCAGTTTTTATGGGTACGCCAAGGAAGGATTCGCGCGAGAAGGATGGAGAAAGCACCGGTCCTATCAATATCCACCGAAACCGATCTGAAGAAAATCGCAGGACCTGCATAAATCTTACAGTCACGGACTACGATACTGTCTTAATGTTCTTCTCTTTTTCTTTTGCTTTCTTTTTACTTTTAACTTTTTTCAATCACAAAGATTTCTATAATTTACTATTGGTTCACCGGTCATACGTTTTTCTTAATCTTAAACGCTGTTATACCATCATGCTCTCTCGTACTCTACATCCACATACACACAACATCTCACATTCGCACAATTTCTCACAGATACACTCATATATTCTGTTGCTATTCTCGAGGGATGATTACACAGGTTACTTTTTACCAGCTCGGTATATTATAAATTCTTGTAATTTACTGTTAAAGGCGAGCTGAAAATATATTACCAAAATGTAAGAGGTTTACGTACGAAAACCTCAATATTTTTACAAAACGTCATTAGCGAAGACTACGATATAATTGCTTGCTCAGAGAGCTGGTTGACCAATGGTATATTAAAGGGTGAACTAGTGGATGACCGTTATGAATTATTCAGGGCTGACAGGGATCCTATTTATACAGGCCACGCGATGGGAGGTGGTGTTCTTTTAGCTATACATACTAAACTAAGTCCAAGACTGTTGTCTGCCTGCAGCAGGGATATAGAATGCATTTGGGTGACGATTCCCTCGATGGCTTTAGGCTCACCGCATGCTCTCCACATTGGATGTGTTTATTTTCCAGGAGATAAGAGCTCGCACCATCAATCCATTTCCGAATTTTCAAATTCTCTTACAGATATGCGAAGCCGTTATCCGCATGATAATTTTATTGTGATGGGAGACTACAACCTACCGAGAATAAGTTGGCAACCTCTTGTAAACGAGGCTTATCTAAGTTCCATAAACGTTTCTGACAGGACCAGTTCCGTCCTTGTCGACAGTCTCACATTATCTGGACTCCGACAATACAACGGGGTTAGGAATTTCTACGGTAGATCTCTTGACCTAATACTTAGTAACACTGATATTTCGGTTAAGAATTCTAACTTTCCGCTAGTGAAAGAGGACATATACCACCCATCTTTGGAAATTGTCTATCCTAATGTCATCCTTCCTAACCTACCCGCACAGCATCGTATAAAGTCATTATTCAGGAAAGCCGACTACGCTAGTATCAATAACCTTCTATCTTCAATCGACTGGCCGCACTATCTTGACGGTGCTGACCTAGAAACATTAGTAGCAAAATTTTACGATATCTTGTACACCGCGATCGAGCAGTTCGTGCCGCAAACCGACGTCCGTAACTCGAGATTCCCAAAGTGGTACTCGGTCCCTCTAATTAAAGTAATTAAGGAAAAGCGTAAAGCTCATACGAGGTGGAAAAAATATGGTAATCCTCTTGATTATGACGAATTCACGTTACTGAGGGCTCGTCAAAAACGATTACAATCTGAATGTTTCAATTATTATACTCAGGAATGCGAGTCTACAATTCGCAGTAATCCAAAGTTTTTATGGACTTATATAAAGTCACTTCGGAAAGACAGCAATATACCTAGGGAAATGATTAATAATGGAGAAACGTTCAGCGATGGCACACATATATGTGAAGGTTTCAGTGTCTACTTTAAATCAGTGTTCATAGAATCGGAAACCGATTCGAACACATGTCACGCAACGCCTAAAAGTGGCTCGCACAATTCGTTGAGTATCGGAGGCATCGAAATCAGCCAAGATATTATTCTTAGATACTTAAAGAAAATTGATATAAATAAGGGTTCGGGCAGTGACTCCATCCCTCCTATATTTATCTATAATTGTGCTCAGTCCCTCTCTGTTCCACTGGCCATTCTTTTCGACAAATCACTTAAGGCGGGCATTTTTCCGGCGAGATGGAAAGAAGCGTGTGTCGTTCCAATTCACAAGGCCGGCCCAAAGAATGTAGTATCTAATTACAGACCGATATCTATTCTTCCGGTTATTAGCAAGTTATTTGAGAAGGTGGTATACGATTCCCTGCTGCCCTCGTTTAGGACAATTCTCCCTGAGAATCAGCATGGTTTCTTACCAGGACGCTCGGTTACATCAAATCTATGCCAATTTCTTGACTTTGTCACGGTCAACATGGATAAGAGACTGCAAGTAGATGTAATTTACACCGATTTCTCGAAGGCGTTTGACCGCGTCGACCACGGTATTCTACTTGGAAAATTAGAATCTGTGGGCATACACGGCGACCTACTGCGATGGTTCTCATCGTACTTGAGGAACAGGCGACAGGCTGTTGTACTGGGTGGTTTTCGGTCGAATTATGTAAACATTCCATCTGGTGTACCCCAGGGCTCTCATCTTGGTCCGCTGCTGTTCAATGTATATACGATATTCAGGATTGTTTCCAACACTCACACTGCATTATGTACGCTGACGATGTTAAAGTTTATTCTGTGGTCAAAGATATTGCACAGTGTCATCGATTACAGGAGGACCTTGCTCGCATGTCAGACTATTGCTCTCTCAATAAATTAAGTTTAAATGCGGCGAAATGCAGCAAGTTATCCTTTACTCGTAACCGATCAAAGTATGATTTCGACTACAGGATAGGAGGAGAGATTATAGTAGAGAAGAGTGTAGTGCGGGATTTGGGGATAATGCTGGACAACAAATTAATGCTGGATACACACATTGAACACTTGGTGGGAAAAGCTTACAGAGCTCTCGGTTTCGTATTGAGAGCATGCAAACCATTCTCCGACATTAATGTGCTCTTCACTCTTTATAACGCCTACGTTCGCAGTATAGTGGAGTTTGCGTCACCTATATGGTCACCGCAGTATAATGTACACATTGACCGTATAGAGCGTATTCAGAAAACCTTCGTAAGGCACTTGTGTCATCGAACCCTCGCTGAATATACCTCATATTCTGACGGATTGGCAAGGTTCGAAATGCTGAGTCTTCAGCAGCGACGTAAAGTGACTGATATGACGTTCTTCCACAATATACTTTCGCATCATATCGACAGCCCACAAATTCTAAGCAGAATAGCCTTAAACGTCCCATCGCGCCGAACTCGTCACCCAAGGGTATTCAATGTACCCAGACTCCATACAAATCAAGCAAGGAATTCAACTCTGCATCGAATTATGGAAGCCTACGACGAATCGTTTCAGGAGCTTGACATTTTCTCAATGAGCAAAAACGAGTTTATCAGAGCGGTAATAGACCACACCTTAAAAGCTTGAACAGACACATACCTGTGCAGAATCACACACTCTCATATATACACAACTGACACATACACGTAGATGTACTTACACACACCCATTAAACACACATTACAATCACACACATAAGCACACTCATCCTACTCTATCGTACACACTCAGAAATCGAGAGAACATGATAATATAACATAATATATAAATATTATTACACATCACGCACATTAACTGTATATTACCAGGAGACTATTTTGGCCGTAATATTGTTATTATTATTTATTAACTTAAGACCTGTGCGCTGTTTTTCTCTTTTGTTGGAATAAAAAATAAAAATAAAATAAAATAAATCTAAAAAATATGTCTAAAAACTATCGCTATCGCGATATCTTACAGTTAACCTAGTTGGGTAGTTTTTAGGACATAATTTTTGTACTACTTTCTCTTAAATAAAGCATTACTAAAAAAATGCCTTTGTCCAAATCTAGTATTCACTCGTTGGTGGGCTTGCTTACTTTTAATTAGAGTATTTTGAAGTATTTAGACAGTGGTTTGGTTAAGAATGACGGTCAGTGCTTCTATGGTAATGCGTAATAATATTTTGCACGTATAATTCTCTTTTAACGACAAGTTTTGTGTACAGGAGGCAGTTTGATTAGGAAAAGTTTGGTTTACCCTAATTTATTGGCGCTTATATACGAGTAATATCATGGTCCAGACTTCGGTTGATGAATTCCATAGCAGCTCCGTTTGTATCTTATTCTGGTCAACAGATCATGTTTGAAAATTATTACTCGTTTTCAGATTAATTTGCACACTACTGTATAAGCGGGTAACGTTTTGTGACTTGGTTTTGACGATGGCAAGATACATGCCATCTTCACCCAGAGTTTATTTCCAGAGTGGCCCATCCTCCCCCCACTGTTCGAAAAGCCATCGCTCAATCGGCTGCCACTGGAGGTGGCACATTTGTCCGCGGGGGCTTCGCACAACGCAGCGTCGTCGCCATCCATTAATCTCAAGCTAAGCGAAAGCGTTCATTACTCAGCGATTATTATATAGGATTACGCCACCGTGGCACCGACGAGCGACCCGGGATCGATGCATCATCTACGTCTTACGGGGCTGGGATTTGTAACACTATACGCCACTCTTCACTGGCCTACTTATGTATGTCGGTACTATACGACAAACAGAGTGAGAGGGTCCAACTGATTCCAACTTCATATTCATATTCATATTTATTTTATTAATATACTGGTATACAAGTCAGATACAGATTAGCAAACATTCATACATATTAGCAAACAAACATTTTTTTTATCGTAAAGAAAAGCTAAAATAAACAAAACAAAACGAAGAAAAAAAAAACACAAGAATAATGTAAAAAGAAGAAATACAAGAAAAAATGCAAAGTATTAAATACTTTAACCACCAAAGCATTTTAGACTTCACTCGAGTAATATTCCTCCAGTGAGTAAAACGCCTTATCTGTAAGGTATCTCTTAAGGCGTCTCTCAAACACGTCAAGAGATTGCGCCTGCCTAATGTGCTCGCTGAGTTTGTTGTAAACCGCTGGGCCGGCGATATAGGCTAGCCGACTTACCGAACGTAGCATGTTACGGGATCTTGTTGGATAGTGATGATGCACACCATTCACTTCAAAATCGGCTAGATTTCTGCGAACGAACAGCGCTACTTCCATTATATAAATGGACAGCAGCGTCATGATGCAGAAATCTCTAAACAGAGGCCTAGCTGGCGTATCAAGCGCCACACGCGCTATTGTGCGGACTGCACGCTTCTGCTTAACGAAAGCCCTCTCTCTGCCTGTCGGCTGCTCACCCCCATAACTGCGCGCCGTACGTTAGCAGTGAATGTTACGCTATAACTCCGCGCCGTACGTTAGGAGCATACTGTTGTTGCCGCCGGTAATCGTCCTTTGGGCGCTCCTAGACGGTTTTCCAAACGACTGTGCATTCCGAGTGAGACCAGGGCAAGTCTGGAAACGGCATTGTTTCCTATAGAGCGGGGGTGGTTGTTACCCTTTTTTTATTTGTTTGGGGATTTTCTATGGTCTATATGAGCCTTGTAACACTGCGACCATTGCTGATCTGTTGTGTTCGCCACCTACTATAGTTCTGCGCTTAGCCTCTTGTCATTTAAAAACCGCAACAGGCTTTTGGCGCCAGAATGTTTCACCTTCTCACGTTGGAGGTAATGACCACAGGGTGTATGTTTTACGCATCAGCAGGCCACAATCGCACATGAGGCGCAGGTGAGTTTCTTCTGTCCCTAGCAGAACCTGCACATTTTCGTGTCCTGGTTGTTAACCTTACGGCAACCGCTCTTGAAACGACCAATCGGCCACGCTATACCGTGTGAGAGCCGGGCAATGGACGCCGTGGTCCGCGATATATTCAGTTAATACCGAATCACCGCTACTATAAGGGAGAGGACCGCGCAAGCGACCTCGAACCCCTAACCAGTAGGGAGGCCAGAAACATCCGGCCGAAAGTGGTAGTAAGGGCGCCAGGCTCATTGAAACATTTTACTTTGAACTCAGAAATAGGATTTGAGACATATCCTATCTAGCCTTTAAGTTCCCCACAGATGGCAAACAGTTTAGGGTGCCCTAGAATTTTTATATTCTCAAAAAGGGCAGTGGATCTAATGCGTTTGAGAATCAGTGCGATAGCGACTACACCGCACAACTCTAATGCTATTACCGAGTGCCTTTGAAGTCGCGCATTCGCAGAAGACGCGACGCCGTCTTCACAATTTGTCACGGAATACCCTCAAAGACTAGCGCAAAACAACTTTCTTCGAGAAAATTTCTAGCGCGGCTCCATACGTCTGTGAATAAAGACGAAAGGACGGATAGTTCTGCAGTAAAATGTCCCAAAAGAGATTAGGCATTTCGGGCCCACTTTTCAAATATCTGTAAATCATATACCAACGGCAAAATCTCTTTAAATAGAACATTTATTACCAGAACGACTGATCTGAATTATGGGCTGTTTCTAAGTTATATTAACATGGCTAATTACCTGTGCCCCTAGGGAACCTAACACATCCAGGTATTGTATTTTAAACTAGCTGACTCGTGCCCACTTCGTTGAGCGGCAAAACTTTTTACTTCTGATGAAATTTTGAGTGTGGTTTGGTTAGTACTGAGTGTTATGATTTATTTCTTGACTGCCAAAAGAAGGGTTATATTTTTACTTTTACTGTATGTATTTGCATGCCTATTTGACTATATTACCGTTATTTGTGAGTGTCTTCTTGTGAGTGTCTTATTTGTGAATGTCTTATCTCTTTAACCATTTATGCAGTAAAAGTGAAATTATATGCAGTAAAAGGGAAAAGTCTTTTGTTTTAAACACTTGAGACGATAAATTTACTTACTTTGATATGAATTCATAATTGTTGATAATATTACCTAAATATAGACTAATATATAGCCTATAACACTCACAAATAACGTGGCTTTCTATTGGTAAAAGAATTTTCAAAATCGGTTCAGATAATCCAGAGATTACTTCCTACAACGTCACAAACTTTACCTCTTTATAATATTAGTATAGATAACTGATTAAACGAAAACCGTCGCAGAATACCCAAAACGATAAAGAACAAACGCTGTGTGAGTACAAACCATATATTCCCAAGAATGCTCGAGTTTGTCAGCAGTAAGTATATGGAGGGGAAATATCGGGAAATGTTGCTTGCAATCTGTAATGTGTCTCATGATTTCGTTGCCGCTCTGTTTCCTAACGCATGTAATATGCTAAGGTTAGTTGTCCAACATGGCGTGCCCAGGGACCGTACATCATAATATACTATATTTTATGGATAGTCATGCAAATAATATATTTCAAGTAAATAATTGGCATTGCGGTTATTGTGTAATTAGCCATATTTAAGAAGATTTTGAAAGTTAAACCTACGAAACAGCTTATATTTAAGGTAAAGTCCTAAATATTCTAGATAAAGCTTCTTAAAAATCCACTCTCACAATTGCCTTAAAGACTGCACATGCTCATGTGAACGACTAAGTGTCGTAGATAACATAAAATACCTTGGAATAAATGTGGAGTCTAAGCTGAATTGGTCTAGCCACATAATTCAACTCTCTGATCGATTACGGAAATTAATATATGTTTTTCGTGAACTGCGCAATGTACTATCTCGGAAAACAATTAAAATCACCTACATAGCTCTATGCCAAAGTCTTATGATTTATGGGATTGTAGGGTGGGGTGCTTGCACGAAACAGGCCTTGGATCCACTAATAAAGACGCAAAAACTGTTGTTACGGATTATTTATAGGAAACCTAATGACTACCCGTCAGAGCGTCTTTTCAACGTGGCGAAAGTTCTGGAAGTCAAGCAATTGTTTATTAAATATGTGATAATATTTTTTCATAAACACAAAGATAGACATGATCAAAGTCAGCAAAACTGCAATACTCGGAGTTCACGGAAACAAAATTTCCTTATTCCTCGAGTACAAACAACATTTGCGCAACGACAATCTTTTTTCATTGGTCCCAAATTATATAATGGCATAGAGGAAAAATGGAAACACTTAAAGAACAATCAAGAGTTTAAAGACAATATTAATAAATGGCTATTTGAATTAGGAAGGTTTAAATCTGAAAACTTGGTTTGTAAAGCGTATGTATAACGGTTAATTTAAAAATATTATTGTATATTTATATAAATTATTATGTATATATTAATAGTATATCATATCATATTTTTATTTATTTTATTTCATATTTTTTAGCAGTGATTTTATAATTGTATTTATATATTTTATAAAATTATAAATATGTTTATACCATATATCATTTATCATTTATTGATATCGTATTTACGTATATGTGTATTTGCCATATTGTATTACCTACAATGTATTATTCGTACAAATTTAGTGTTTGGATTTGTATTATAATGTTATTTATTTATAATTATATATTATTCAATCTTAAAATAATAATTTAAAAAAAAACAATTAAGTACATTCATTTATTATAAAAAAATAAAAAGTTTTTTCAAGTTAATTAGGCTAATTGTTACATAAGTTGTATTACTTATTTTAATTACTCTGACCCGCCTAGATACGGGACAGTTTAGTCCTAGTTAGGTGGGCAATGAGCATTAGCTGCATTTCGGTGTTCAATTTTTCCGAGTTATTTATAACATTGATAACAATGGGGCTAAATGTACAAAAATAAAATGAATAAAGTATTAAAAAAAAAAAAAAAAAAAAAAGATCTTTCCAGTGGATAAATAGATCTTTCCGGTAAATACGTTGTTATTGGAGAAGTGGGACCAGCGCCCATACATTTTTGCCCATTGTCCTTTGCTCATCTTAGGGAAATCCTAGGAAGACTGCCAAATACATGATCAGTAAGCAAGAGTTCGACTCAGGGAGCATGTATGGATCATAAAACCGCCGGCACCAATGCTGTTAGCGAAAGACACCAATGCCTTAGGATTGCGAAGCGGCCAACAAACAGTCATAGAGCAGGTTTTCCTATATAATATGAATTATGAATTCAAGATTGCAGTTTGGTAAAAGTTGTAAAAATAATTATTATAGGTAAATAAAATGATGCCATTTCGTGGGCCACCTTTGATACGACCGATACTTCGAAACCTGGTCATTGATCAATCAGTGGTTCTCTAGCGCGCTGTCAAAAAGAGTGTCTAAATACAATATTTTCGTGGCGCTAACACCTGCGCCGCTGGTGTATAGATTGAGGTTGCACAGATTTACGAAAATGCCTCTTTAATTCTCTCGAATATTGCGATATATAAATGTTGTATGGACAGTATTGCAGAAATACGCTTGCCGAATAGCGTTTATAAAGCAAATGTTTACCAGATAGCCAGCGGACGCTATTTATTTTTATTTTACTAGCGGAACCCGGCGAACTTCGTCTCGCCACGAATTTGTTCGCTTAGCAGCAGATGGCGTTAACATAGGTAATTTTCATCGACAGTTGTTTGAAATTTGCATTGTTTGTTTAAATTCTTCATTGAAAGCAGTTTGATTGTTTATTTTTTGTCTCACCAAAAGAGCAGTTTCATCAATTGCCATTTGTGTCCTAAATGGAGGAGAAAAGTGTGTAAAAAGTACGATTTTGTTTGACAGAGAATGTTAGACATAAAATGCTTAGAATCTGGTGCATTTCCAGACACGAACGATCCTAATGGAACCAATGGCGTCAATCTCATTTTACCCCCTGCGCAACACAAAGCGAGTGGCTCGTGGCGGTACTTCAATGCATTGCAATATTGGCACAAATGGTCCATTTCTCCAATTTGCATGCATTTATAATCGCTGTATTGTTTCGTCAGGTCATAATAGATTGCCTCTCTGTATGTGTTTTGTCTCAAATTCAATCGTCTTCGCACTGCAACATTACGGATCCGTGCCGCTTTATTCAATTTTTGGCGACGCTCATCGCTTTCAGTTGCTCGAACCTCTCTTCACGAGTTTCACAAATTCATTTAATTCAGTTGATTTACCTTCAGAATCACGAAAACGCTATCAAGAAATCGTAAAATTCAACTTAACTGTCAAATGTTAACTGTACCGCCATCTTGATTTTCGAATTTTTATTCTTGTCAAGCAACGCCATCTATGATCAAGCTTAGTACCTACTAAAATATTTTTCGGTTTTTCACATTTTTCTCACTTTTCCGAGAGATTTTCCGGATTTTTTATTGGCTATAGTAAGACCGAAGTGATTATGAACAAAACAAAAAAAGAATCATCCAAATCGGGTTAGCCGATCGTGAGTTATTAGGTAACATACATAAAACCCGACTCATTTTTATTATATAGATTTAGGAATTAATTACGATAAAACATTGATTTGCTTACAAAAATAACAAGAACCGAATGGCAAAACCTTAACCTTTTGCTTATTTGATTCTGTCACCCAACTGGGACTAGCCTGTTCTAGGGTGGACAGGACTCTAATATTACAATCAAGTTTGCTTGATTGCTTACAAATGTACAAGTTTTAGTAAAAAACTAATAACACTAAATTGCCCTAAAGTGTGGTCTTCAAAAAAAAAAATAATAATAATAAAAAATATTAAAAGATAATATAATAAAAAAAATGCAATTCCAATATATAATCAGCAATAATATAAAATTCGATTAAATAATATAAATAAAGTTACATATATGTGAGATAAGAAAGGAACAGTCATTAATATTTAATATATGTTAAGTAATATAGGATTTTATCCTACTACTAGTATAAACGCGAAAGTTTGTAAGAATGTATGTATGGATGTTTGTGACTTTCACGCAAAAACTACTGAATGGATTTTGATGAAACTTTACAATAATATAGCTTACACATCAGAATAACACATAGGCTATAATTTATAAAGATATATAGTTTTCTGTCATCATTATCATAATTTTCCATCACCACGCGGGTGAAACCACGGGGCGCAGCTAGTATAAAATAAAGCTAGAACGATAGGTGCCACTTTTCGGGGTATCGTTGACAATAAACCTGTTGTGCCGACTATACGGGTACTATTCCACCGGGACACCATGGCGGCGCAACCAGTCGCGCACCGTGGTGTCTTTGAGCTAACAAGTCGAGACACTAGATTAGACACCAGATAGACACCAGAATAACGACATTTTTTTAAAATCTCTATTATAATAAACCAGTGCTTTAAAATTCGATAATAAACTTTTCTGTATCGAAATTATCCATCGTAGCGTACGCTGCAACTAAACAAACGTCTTGAGAACGACAGTGTACGCGTGCGAAACAGGAGCGTGCGGGGAAAGGGTTGATCACTAGAAGAACGACTGGCGGCCGAGTGAGAGACACGCCGCGATACAGCGTGTCACTCATTAATGGTGGCGCGACCAGTGTGGTGGAGCTGCCAGTAATAATCTGTGTAAGGGTCCGGGCTGGTCGCGCCGCCAAAACGGTTGCGCAACCAAGCGGCCACCAGGTGAGACACTCTCCATAGAGCTGTAGACATTTTGTTGGTGGCGGCGACTGGTTGTGCCACCATGGTGTCCCGGTGGAATAGGGTAAGAGAAGTCGAAATAAACCGTAACGCCTGACCAAGTCTATGTCATTTTTGCGAACATTCAGAAACGAGCAGACGAAAATCCTCGCGTGTGGCGCGTGTTTCAAAATGGAATGTAATGTAAGTAGATTTTTTAAAAATCGCGCACATAAATTGCAATATATTTTGTTAATTTGTAATTTAAACTTAAAACTAAATTTAAACTCCGTAAAAAACCGCCATAGTTTCTTAGGCGTTCTTCTTATGTGTGTTAATCGAATCAGACCCAACTAGAGTTGTCGACTACAGCCGGCGAGCCCGCCACCTCAGGAAGTTTTAACGATTAGTCGTTCTATCTCCCTGGAGTGAGCGCAGAAGACTTGGACAAAACAGTCCACCGTCAAGCTCCGCCACAAACCCGTAGGAGGCCAACGCCTAAACCGCGAGATAGCCAGAAGTGTTACCCAGCGGGCTTACACTCACGCCCTTACTTCCAATTGCGGCCAGATTACTCCGGTCTCTCGATTGGTTACGAGTTCGAGGTCGCTTGGGCGGTCCTCTCCCTTACGAAGCGGTAAAATGGTATACCGAAACTATCGCAGACCACGGCATCCTTTGCCCGGCAGTTCACCCAGTATCGGGTAGCCGATGGTCGTTTCATGAGCAGTCGCGTAAGATCCGCAACCACCCCCGCTCTATAGGAAACAGTACTGCTTCGAGACTCCCCCGACTGTTAATCAGAGTACCCCCCAGGGGGTACCCTCTTCCTTGGTGGCGTGATTCGGCGGCTACTTCCAGCCCGAAGTGCCCGTCTTTGTGTCCGTCTCTTTACCGCCCCGAGGGGCGTTTCGTTCTTTGCAGGATCCAGGGATTCCTCCCCCCCGTGGCTGCTCCGAGACCTGCCCACGGACAGTGCGCCTTCACGTTCATTGTTCTGGAGCGTCCTCTAACCCGCTTACCGGCTCCTAAATTTACGATATTGTTGTTTCCTTTCTCGTTAAATTTTGTAATATTTTGTAAAGTTTAATTTTTTTTTGTAAATACCTTTTATTTTTTGAATAAATGTGTTCTCAGGGCGGTACGGGTGGGGGTGGTTTACCCTATTTCACCCCCTGCGCGTTTTACCCTTCTGGTACGCGCAGGGTTGTCGTAGCACGACATCCCGGGCAGACAAGACGACCCTCGTCGTTATAACTGCCCGGGCGGTGGGCGGGGTTTGCTGCCCTCACCTATCGCCTTGAAACTCTTAACTGTTAATCAGAGTGCGCAATCGATTGGCTGGTGCGCAGACCGTCCAGGAGCACCAGAAGGTTGATTCCCAGGGGAAACTAACCATAAGGCCAGAGTCCTACCCAGGCTCACACTTCATGCGTGGAGGCCGCCGGATGGGTGTTGACCCGTGAGTGTGACCAACTCTGATCAGAATGGGTCTTCGTGGCCATCTCAGCAAGGGCCCATTAGCTCCCTGCTCAGTGCTCAATGCTCAGACCCGTAATTATATAAAGATTAACGATAATCCGAGAGAGATACGAGAGATGAACATGGTGGTGTGAGGTGAAGATATGAAAAGAGAAGGTCCGCTGTAGCAGATGCAGCCAAAAGGGACGGCAAGAGACGCCTGTAGCAGGCGTCTATTGTACAAAAAAGGCGCTGGAGCGGCAAGCGGGGTTATGACCGCTACTCTTCGAATTTACTGTATGTCGTTGTATTCGACAGCTCCAGTTGTATGAGACGACCGGTTGTGATCTGATCTCTTCTCGCTCGGAATTTGAGCGCGAACTGTTTGTTTTATTTTTTCGAGATAACATTAAAAGTGAGCTATCGTAGAGCTGTTAATGACGTCATGTGCCGACACTTTTCGGTCTGCGACAATGATGCGTGTTCAGAGGCGTTGGCTGTTTACAATCCCAGCTAGCATTAATCCTAGAGTTCCTCGGCGGCAGTGACAACAACTTGGGTTGTCAACTACAACGGGCGAACCCGTCACCCCGGCAAATTTTTACGATAGTGATCGTTCTGTCCCCGTGAGGTGAACATAGATAACTTAGAGACAATACACATCTACCGTCTAGCTAAGCCAACATACCGTCAGAGGACAACGCCTTGCGGCGAGGCACCAGAAAAGGTAACCAGCGGGCAGCCTTTGCGCACTGACTATATATACCAGTTTTGGAAGGATATCTCCGTCTGGAATTAACAGGATATCTCCAACCTCATGACTGGTTACGGTTCCGTGGTCGCTTGCGCGACCTCTACCTACATATTGAGTGTTGATTCGGTTTGAATCTATCACGGACCAATGGCATCTTATGTCGCCCAGCTCTGAATTCAGGCGCAGGTAGCCACTTAGTAATTTCAAGAGTGGTTTAGGACAGGTCAACATCCACCCCCGCTGTTTAGCAAATAGTATATTTCCATAGTCTCCCGAATCCTTCAATAATTAGTCAGAGTGCACATAACGATTGACATCGCCAAACGGTGAGCAAACTGTCCAGTATCGCCGGGAGGCGTTCCTCCAGGGGAGACCGATTTACCGGCCGCGAGGCCTGAGACGCGAGAATCCTACCCGGAGTAGTCCATTCTAACTACAGAGAGACGACATTCTAACTACACGCGCAATTCAATGCTTAACCGATTGCCACGTACGAATAATGATAAATTCACAGGGCTTGACATTTATAGTAGAAACAAAATTAGCTTCAAATCGGCAGTACGAACCGCCTTTGAAGCTGCAGCGACAACTGCCAGTAATTATTGATTTGTAATATGTATGTATAAATATAATATAACTTACGAATGTGATCCCATTTACTTATTTTGAATTTATGTTGTATAAGTTTATATGTTTGCGGTTAACTCTACAACTTTTGCGGTCATTTGATTAATAAATATTTACGGATGTATTGTATTTTTTGTTTCATAATTTAGTTTGTAAAATATTTTTCAAATAATTTCGAACGGCGTAAGTTATAATCGCCATAAGAACATGTTTTTTTAAAGAATTATGTATCTAATTATAAGTTCATGCTGTGTCTTACCTAAATAAATAAATTAAAAAAATAAAAATAGTCTAACACAGGAGGAGGTTACTGAATAGGAGCTGAATCGTGAGTTGGACCCACCCGGAAACACAGTGGATCTTATGGCCCAAGCTGCACTGCAAACTGTTCGCTTAGCGGCAGTAGTGACAGTATGCTTTCACAATATGAATCGATGGATTCGCAAGAAATGAAGAATGCAGTTGATGGTCGCTGCTGGAGTATTTGCTAGGCGCCAAAGCCCGCTTAAAAAGCGACGCAGTTGCACGTCTGTACATAGATTTAGATATTTCGATTTCAATTTCAATTTATTTTCCAAAAAAAATCTTAACAGCTTGTAGAAACTTAATATCTAGGTACATTTAAATTAGTCTATTAGTCGGTTTTTCAATATCTAAATTTATCACCACGTACATACAGTTACTTCATTATTGCTTTTAGGACATCAAAATCATTTTAAAGATGTATTTACTAAAACCACAAAATAAAATAATCAAGAAATTAAAATCAGAATAATTAAAAAATGCTACTTAAAATTGTCAAAAAAAAATATTTAAAATTTACAAATTCATCGACGAATAAAAAGCTTTGTCTAATAAGAATTCTTTAAGTAATTTTTTGAATAAGCTTTCCACTTGAATTGTTTCTAAACTTTCCGGTAGCCTGTTAAAGTAATATGGCCCGGAGTATTTTGTGTCTTGCCTTGCTGTGTTTAGTTTAGTACATGGTATAAAAATGTTTATTTATTTCTCTTATTTTTAGTATGTGTATCTGAAAACTTTTTATAACGTGTTTCTTTTTTCTTAAAAAACTCAGCCAGTAACTTAAAGAGATAGAGTGAGGTTAAGGTGAGGATTCTTAACCTTTAAAAATAGGTCGACACGACTCTTCCCTTTTCACCTTTGCAATTATTCGCACTGCTCTCTTTTGGAGTATAAATATGGGTTTTATATGACAAGCATAACAATTTCCCCAGATTGTAATGGCATAAATAACCTGCGATAGCGGACTCCAGAAGACGCACAAGTCGCAGTTTATTACCGTTGCCGGCACGTTGTTTCGGGCAAATCTTTTGAGTGTATTCCGTGACATTGTAAAGGAGCGGTATCTCCTCTGAATTCGAGACTTCAAAGGCAGTCTGTAATGGCATTAGAGTCGGTGCGATGTAGCCGCTATCGCGGGCCCGACCCGACACGCCGCGAAGGCGCACAACGCGCGAGCAATTCGCTTCTGGTTAGGTGCCTCAATTGGATTACGTGGCTGTTTTTGTTTGTCTCGCTACTCGCGCTGCAGCGGCAGCAAAGGCGAAGCCTGTCTCGCTCGACAGTTTCCCAGACGGTGAAATTGGCACAAAAGTGCACATCGGCTTGCGAGACGTTTGAAGTGAAGTGTGGTCTGCTAGAACAACCTGCGGAGCTAACGGACCCATAATGGGTTGGCCACGATGACCCATGTGTTCAGGGTCGGTCACACTCACGGGTCAACACCCATCCGACGGCCTCCACGCACGGGGTGCGAACCTGGGTAGGACTCTGGGGGGCGACAAACCAATCGATTGTGCACTCCGACTAACAGTCGGGGGAGTCTGGAAACTGTATTGTTTCCTATAGAGCGGGTGTGGTTGCGTACCTTACGGCGACTGCTCTTGAATTGACCATTGGCCATCCGATCCCGGTTCAGAGCCGGGCAAAGGACGCCTTGGTCCGCGATAGATTCGGTGTACTCCGTTTTACCGCTTCGTAAGGGAGAGGACCGCGCAAGCGACCTCGAACTCGGAACCAATCGAGAGACCGGAGAAATCTGGTCACAATTGGAAGTAAGGGCGCGAGTATCTCGAGCCGCCGGGTTTATTCCTGGCTAACTCGCGGTAAGGCGTTGGACTCTTACGGGTTGTGGCGTAGCTAGACGTTGGATTGTTTTTGTCCAAAGTCTTCTACGCTCACTGCAGGTCGATAGAACGACTAATCGTTAAAACGTCCTGTGGTGACGGGCTCGCCCGTTGTAGTCGACACCTCAAGAAGATGCTAGAACAACCTCGTGAAATGTCGATGGTCTGTATTACAGGATGTTATGTATAAATTTATAATACTGTGCATTAAATTTGGCTTATCCACTAACGACATTGTTCCGTAAATCATTAATAGAAGGCGTTTTTCCCAAAATACGGAAACAAGCATATATATGTCCAATATTTAAGCAAGGTTCGCGAAATAATGTTCAAAATTATCGTCCCATATCAAAACTCCCAATATTTAGTAAGTTAATGGAAAAACTCGTATTCGAACAATTATTCGCAGCTGTTCGTTCAGTCATAGTCCCAGAACAACACGGATTTTTCAAATCAAGGTCTGTAGAAACCAACCTTATTACCTTCACTGATTCTGTCCTTAAGTCTATGGATAAACGTATACACGTTGATGGCTCTATACACAGATTTTTCTAAGGCATTTGATAAAATAAATCATAATTTACTTTAAAAAAAGTTATGGGCTTTGGGGATTAGGGGTGACTTGTATCGCTGGATTTCCTCGTATATCGCATATCGGACTCAAGCGGTAGTTGTTCAGGGTTATCAATCCGAGTTTTCTGAAATTCCTTCAGGGGTACCGCAAGGCTCCCACTTAGGACCACTTCTTTTCCTTCTATACCTCAACGATATCACCAATTGCATGCTACATTCCAATATAGTCATATATGCGGATGACACGAAGATTTTTAGTGAGATCCGATCAATTAATGACTGCCTTAATTTGCAGGCGGATATAAACCGCCTTATGAAATATTGTTCAGATAACTGTCTCTTCGTTAGCGTAAGCAAATGTCACATAATCACATACTCCAGAAAAAATACTAATATAATGTTTGACTACAACTTGTTAAAAAAGGAAAAGATCGCGCCGAGCGATCGATCATCTGCTCGATCAATTGACAGCTGAAGTAAGGGCCGGGCCACACGATGCGGTGCCACGTGTTCGGCCCAGTCTCTCTTGACGCTATCTTGGTCGCCTTCAGATGTGTCGTCTAATGGGTTGCCACGCTAGAAAGTAGTGATTTTAAGCGATATGAAACAACGTCGTAGAATTAAGAATTCGTAGTCGAAACATTTTGTGATCTATTTTGACCATGGTAGCTATCATCTCCGCAGCTAACTAACACTCGGAGGGTGAGAAATCCCGGTTTAAAACGATCGAGCTTGCGAAGAAACCGAACTGTTTAGATACTCTCTTATAAGAACCTTATAAGAATTCTTTTACACGTAAGAGCTAAATTATTTGCTTTTCTTAACAACAACAAAAATATACAAAGTTCCTTAGTAGAATTTGTTTTGAATTGTTGGAATAGATAAATTTTGAGCACATGATAGACAAAACAAAATGGTTTATGGTGTATAGCAAAAGCTGACTACTATAACTATGCTAGTGACGATGCGGACGCATTAAAAGAAACACATTTTTGCTAATGTTATCACTGTTTTCCAATTTTTTTTTTAATCAAAAGTTGCTTAGTTTATCGTACCGATTCATCCACTACAAGGATGTCTATAATTAAAAACTCAGCCTGTATACTATAACTCTACTATACTATAACTAGGCGTTGACACCCATCTTCTTCCTTATTTAGTTTAACGGAATCAAATGTATGTAAGTAAGAATTTAGGACGAGACAGAGACGCAACAGTCGCAAAATAAAATGCGCAGTACCAACGACGGCGCCCCATATTCCAGGGAAGTCGAACGCTTTAACCGCGTTCCGGGCGACGTGTCCGAAATGCCAATGCGGGCATTCGGCAACGTCTCGGCCGGAAGGGATAATATTCGAGTCGTTACCGGCGGAGGAGGGTTTCACTTACGCCTACAATAATCCATTCAAGACGGCCGCAGGCGACTGAAGTGCGGGCGAGCCGCGAGAAATGGCCTGCAGAGATTTTTCCCTTTTCCTTTAATTGGATGGGTGTGACTAAAGGTCGCTACAGACCGCGGCGCACGACGATACACGCCCACGTTTGACACGGAAGCTACGTGGCTCACGGCCACACGCTGCTAGCTGAACTACACTACGCGAATGTCCATTTCGTTTCGACTGCTTTAGAGAGCGCACGTATTTAAATGCACGTCGTAAAGCGCTTGCGACGGTTTGGAGAAATGGTTGCCGTGGCCGCCGTGACCACAACACGTGTACACAGCTTCGCTCGAGCGACACATCCGCGGCAAGACACGCACGTGCGTCTGTAGTCTCAAATAGCCATGCAGCCGTGCCTATCGTGCGCGTGTCCCGCCATGTGTTGAGATGTATGGCAGCTCTTATTGAACAAAGCTAAAGCCACGTGACGTAGTCGTGCGTCGCAGTCTGTAGCGGGCTTTATAGTCGCAGGAGAGTGACGGCCTACGTAATTTCTGGAAAATGTATCGATGTACTGATACATATAATTTTATACATATACTTTCTAATTGATACACCTTGTATTTTTCAAGACGCATGCAGCATGCAGCATTCCCATTATTTATTTTATTCATGATGAATGAATAGCCTCCTCCCTCCCCCTTCCCCCTCCCCCCACTCACTCTTAGGGAGATTATGCTTCACCTGCAGATTATAGGAAAATCAATGTACTTACCCTCTGAAGTGTTTCTACTCCCTGACCCACGCTACAAACAAACTGGAACTTACCTAAAAACAAAAGAAACGAATTTCGTTAATGGATGGATAATGAGTGTTGTTGAGAGTAAGTAAACTAACTCAGACTACATAAGGAACCAACCAGCTGCACTTATAACGTCAGCTCTGGGGCTATGCATCTCCGCAGTGGAATATGCCGCTCCAAAGTGGAGTGGATCAGCACACGCAAAAATAGTCGACACTATTTTGATATGCCAAAAATTATACGTACATATTTTGTATCACCTATTATTGTTATCAAAATACCCCGGAATGTCTAGGTAACCGACTGTTCAGCCGTCGCATGCATCGCACGCAACTGAGAACCTGTTCCGCGATGCATTCCGGGGTATATTGATAACTAGCTGACCCGTGCCCACTTCATTGGGCGGTAAAACTTTTTACTTGTGACGAAATTATGAGTGTGGTTTGGTTAGTACTGAGTGCTATGATTTATTTCCTGACTGCCAAAAGAAGGGTTATATTTTTACTGCATATGTATGTATGTATTTGCATGCCAAGTTGACTATATTACCGTTATTTGTGAGTGTCTTCTTGTGAGTGTCTTATTTGTGAGTGTCTTATCTCTTTAACCATTTATGCAGTAAAAGTGAAATTATATGCAGTAAAAGGGAAAAGTCTTTTGCTTTAAACACTTGAGACGATAAATTTACTTATTTTGATATGAATTTATATTTGTTGATAATATGACCAATAAACATGACCTAACGATTGAAATAATTTTTTTAATATAAAAAACTACTTTTTGTAGGCGTTATCAAGCTGTACAACTTTTCTGTAGAACTTAATCATATATCTCTCATCGTTAAAGCAGCGTTAGTTAGAAACGTTTTCGTTCGACCGTTTTTTCTCCGAGTTACTTTGCAAATCTGACTACCACGAAAAAGTCTTTTCATTTTCCAAATTAATATATAGCTTATGACACTCACAAATAACGTGGATTTCTATCGGTGAAAGAATTTTTTAAATCGGTTCAGTAGATCTAGAGATCACTTCCTACAACGTCACAAACTTAACCTCTTTATAATATTAGTATAGATAATAATAAAATGTTTTACATTTTAAAAATGTTTAAACATTTTAAAACAGTTAAAATGTTTAAACAGGTAAAATGTTTAACCATTTTTAAAATGTTTTTAAGCTTTATTTGTTATATGAATAATAAATTCCATATCGCTAATAGGTAGTAAGCGACATATCGACTCTCTAATAAAATTGACCTCAATCATCCAAGTGCACCGTTGTCACCTACACCCGCAAACAACTATTAACTCTATCCTCATACTCATTAAAGTCTCAGACCATGCAGAGATGCAGCGTGGTTAAAGATCTTGGTGTCACTCACGATTCTCATCTACTGTTCGATAATCACGTTCAATCTATTGTTTCTAAAGCTTCCAAAGCTTTAGGTTTTGTCATGAGGAGTGCAGCTTGCTTTCACCGTGCTAAAACTTTCAAGATCCTTTACTGCACTTTTGTCAGAAGCATTTTGGAATACGCATCTCAGGTATGGAACCCTTGTTATGATGAATATATAAATAGAATGGAGCGCATTCAAATGAAGTTCGTGAAATATCTCTGCTTTCGTCTGAAAATCCCATACAGCAGCTCATCTAACTATTTCAATTTATGAAAGAAATTTCATATCCTCCCCTTGATTAAGCGGTATGAAACCGCGGACCTAACCTTTTTGCTAAAAATCACCTCCAATAATTAACTGTCCCGGCTTACTAAATAAAATTAATCTCCGTGTTCCTTCCAAACTCAATAGATTTAACCCTGCTCTTCATGTTGCTCATGCTGGTACCAACTATAGGCAAAATGTATTTCTGTGGCGAACAAGTGACAATTTCAATGATTTGACTAAACGCTTTGACTTTGATCTATTTAGTACGAGTATTAACCCCTCGAGCGCTGACGTTTGAATTGTAGTGTCTCTTAGAGAACGCTAAGAAGAAGATTACATCACAACAAAAATATAGCATTTCAGGAAAACGACGATTACTCCGAAACTACTATACGGATCGTATAAAGAAGACCTGTTTTATGTTCCTGTTGAAATTTGCTATTAGATAAGTGTAACGTCGTTTTGTAAAGCAATAAGCATTATTCAGAATTATCTGTCAAAGTTGTGGTACAGAAAAAAAACTGTCTTGTCCAACATTTCAATGTTTTTTCTTGAAATAAATCACCCTATGCAAGAAATTGTGAATACTTTTAAAATAATTATAATATGCTTCATTCAACCTATGACTTCGTTTTACTTATACCCATACAAAAATAAAAAAATATTCGGTGTTGGAAATCAACATGAATATTGAAGTTTTTGGTTTGGTTTGGTTCAATCATAGACTAAAAAATGGCGACTGTATGAAAAATAATGAACCAACTAGTTAACGACAGAGAATCTTCTCCTCTTTTCGCACATACCACAGGCCGTATGATTTATGTGAGGTATCAAGGGTAAATAATTGGAAAACATCGGCACCGATCTCGGCTGGGACAGATGTCCCCTTTGCCGCTCTACGGTAATTGTCCCGTTTGCTGCTCAAGGGGTTAACAGCTAGGTAGCGGCTGAACAGTGAATTCTTTAGCATTCCTACAACAAGCCCATTAACATCGAATGTATTGAAATGAAAATATCCTCCACCTTTTGAATAAAAAAATCTTTTATTCTTTATTATGGGAAAAAGAGGAGAGTTTGCACTCTTTGTGTGCGCTGCGTCTCTTTGTTGACGCTGTGAAAGGCTGAGGGTATTAAATATGATTAACGAGACGAGGTAATTAGGTCGGAAAAAGTGGGGAAAGTAAAAAGAATGCTCAGAACAGACGACAGGTCGGGACGGTCAGAACGATTTCAGTCCTTTTCACCCATAACCCTTTAATGCATATTGTTGCGAATTGTCTACATACATTTTCACTTTACTTATTTTATTCAAAAAAATCGGTTGTCTGTAAAGTCGGTTTAATGACGATAGTTGAACGTGACAACGTCATAAGAAAATACTGATGGAATGGTTGCATTTTTCAAAAGAAAATTTTAATTTTATTTGTTTGATAGATATTTTGTATGGATATAGAGAAGGTATAGAGATATAGATATAGAGAATAGAGATATAGATATAGAGATATAGATATAGAGATATAGAGAGAGATATAGAGATATAGATATAGAGAAGGTATAAATGGAAATCACGATTGAATTGATCAAGTTACATTTATTTGTACGCATAAATACAATTATGTCATTTTTTTTATTTAATTATTGTATAGCAGCTGTCCACGCGGACGCATCGCTCACTCGAGTAGGAGAGAGACAGATGTCGAACGCTGCCGAACGCGGAGGCCGATTGTGCCTCTTTGTCGCTCGTTCCGCGCTCTCGCTTGCAATGGAACGCCTCAGAGCGAGGTAACGCCGCATGAGTCATGTTTTTTCGTGCGTGCAGCCGGCTCCATCGAATTATAAGACGTTGTCACGTCAAAAACCTTAGTGTGTTCGTTACCGAAATCTTAGTGTGTACGTTGATAACCGTAGACAATATGTGTGAAAGGAAAAAAATGTCATTACATTGGCGGGTAAGCTATATCGATTTTTGACATTTGAATGTGGTGGGTGATGAAGTTCAATGTGTTACTTGAAGAGATAGTTTCTATTGACGAGCTCCCTATAAAGGAGTGATTTATATAATTGTTACAAAATTACATACTTCTCATCTATTGTCAGGTAAGCTATCAACGTTTCATGTGGTATTTGAAAATTATATTAGATAACAGCTAGATTTTCGGAATAGCTAAATGGAGAAATAAAAACCAACCGTAACTGGTTTTCTATTTTTTTTATTATAAGTGACCAGTGCCAGAAACTTTCAATATGCCCCACAAAAAAATAAAATCGAAATTAAAAAAAACATTTCCTATCAAAATTATACATTTAAAACAATTAAAATAAAATAGAAACGTAACACATAAATAAGGAGCAACCTGTATGAACGTGATTTGGCCAGCCACGATAATAGAGATATCATGCCGAAAATTAATTCACTGCTCAACACAGCTTAAAATAGCTGTGTAAATTGCAGGTATATCTGGGGAGTACGGATTCAATATCTGGGAAGTACGGCGGGTGAGGTAGGATGTCCCAGCGAAGCGTTTCCAGGAAGTTCTTGACCTGCATCGCGACGTGTGGTCGAGCATGGTCATGCTGGAAAATTACCTTGTCGTGCCTTTTAGCGTATTCCGGCCGTTTGATCTTCACAGCATCGCTCAAATTCTTGAGCTGAGCTCGATAGCGATCGCCCGTGATGGTTTCTCCCGGTTTTAGCAGCTCGTAATAGATGACACCCTTTTGGTCCCACCAAATGCAAAGCATTACCTTGGATCCGTGGATGTCTCTCTTCGGCGTGGCTGTTGAGGTCGATGGAAGTAATTCACCGAGTTACGATGCGATATTTCTTGCGTTTGGGGTTCTCGTAAAAGGTCGCCGGTGATTATTCATTAGAGAAAACCTTTTCTTTTTTTGACGGCGTAGGAGCATTTCACACGTCATGAAACGTCTTTCGATGTCTCTTGGCTTCAACGGGTGAGGAACCCTATGCCCTTCCTTTTGAATACTTCCATAGATTTTAAACGTCTCGAAAAGGCTGAGGGATGAACATTAAGCACTTCGCTTATCTTTTCCAGCGTCAGACTCGAATCTTCATGAAGTATGGACTCCAATTCGGCTTCTTCAAATTTTTGCTCCTTATCTTACACGTCGAAATCACCACTTTTGAATCGGAGAGACCAAGTCTTAAAGGTCCTTTCTGTCGGAGTAAATTCCCCGTAAGCATTCAGCAGTAATCTATTGCATTCTGCGGCAGTTTTCTTAAGATGAAAGCAGAAAAGCATTGCTTCCCGCAAATGAAGTTTTGTCGGCTCAAATTTCGACATCTTCGAAGCTAACAAAATTACCGTTGTTGGCACTTCAACGAAATGACAGAGACTGATAATTGAAGCCTTGACATGAAGTATTTTGCAATTTTGTAAATGTCTAGAAATATAAGTTACGGTATTTCTTAGGAAATCGAAGGTTTCAATGCAAGGTCCTAACATATTTAACTTATTTTCTTATATGTTTGTTTAGAAATTTATATATGTTTGTTTTTCGCTAAAAAAATATTATTATTATGTATACTATCATTATTTTTTACATCGAATTAATTTTGCGACATTGTAGCCTACTCCCCCGAAGAACTCGTGTCTCATGATACGTTTAATGTCTGCGTGTTTCACCTACTCCAATTTTCCCGAGACGGCGAAGGTGTAAGATTACTCGTTCGTTGAAAGCATCTCTTATAAAGGATTTTCCGCGTTGAACCTTATACATTTAGGAGGAAGTGACAGGCGTGATGTCGAGTGGGTGCTCGGCAAAATTATGGAAATACGTATTAATTGCGCGAGAGCCCCTTAAGAGGCTTAAGGGGCCGCTCGGGGCCACTCGGCGTGTCCTTATCTTTCCACAGGCACGCCTTTTAGAACGCGTCTCACCGTTGCTACGGTGGGAACGCTGATGGATTCGTTGGCGTTTATTTTAAGGGTTGCGTAGGAAAAGCAAAAATAGCACCGTATCACCATCACAAACGATGAAGGTGATTATTTGAAAAGAGTAGGTAAAATAAGGGGATCACATTGTAATTAGTTTCAGTGCATACTGCATGTAAAGGCTTTTCACTTTTTGATGATTATTCCTTTGGTTTACTGTGCTAATGATAATGTTTTCATTCAAAGAATAATAAATAACCTAAACATACGTTTGACAGTTCGCTGTCATTGCATTCTCTACACACCGACATATGTCAACCACAACGTATGTCAGTGTTGCAATAAAAAACAAAACAAGAATTCATTAGTAAATTTTCAATACATAATAAAATCAAAATAGAATTAGTGTATTTTATGCATTGTTTTATTATTTATTTAAAAATTACTAATGACCTCGTGTTTTTTATCATTTTTATTGCAACACTCATATTTATAGTCAATGACAGTTTAGAAATTCAATGACAGCAAACTGTCAAATATATTTTTAGGTTATAATTTATTCTTTAAAAGAAAACACTATTATTATGACAGAAAACCAAAGGAATAATCCTAAAAAGCTGAAAAACCCATACACACAACATTTTACATTAAGAGTCACTTTTCTGTGTATTTTGCACGTTTTTTGTATCAGTTTTCAGATTTTTATGATTATTACTTTGGTTTTTTGCCCTAATAACAAAGTATTATGTCAAAGAATAATACATAACCTATTTATAAACTTGACAGTTCGCTGTCATTGAGTTTTTCAATAAACATATAAGAGTACGCCAGTTCTTCTTCTTATTAGGCCCTGTCCCGTTTACTTGGGGTCGGCCTTCCTTGTCCTTCGTCTCCACTGAGCACGATCTTGTGCTGTGTCGACGTAGAGTTGAGATTCTCTCAGGTGTTTTTCAACAGTCGTCAACCAGGTGGCAAATGGTCTTCTAAGAGCACGTTTCATCGTTGGCAGGTCTAGGGCAACCTTCACCATGTGATCATCTGGGCGTCGCTGGACATGACCGTACCACCAAGCGTCTTTCTTTGTCGTTATCAATTATTGGAGCGACTTTAACACTTCCCCTTATGTACTCATTTTGGATTTTATCTAACAGTGTGACACCCGCTGACCAGCGTAGCATGGTCTCGCATTTCTATTGTATGTAGTTTATTAAGCCTTCGGCTACGAAATGACTAAATTTGGTTGCACATCAGAACACCGTTGACTACGTAACGACCAATATTGACGGCTTGCGCACAGTAATATTATTTTCTAATTCGAACGCATCTTAAAATCCATACTAAATATCTCATTATTACCATAGATACATAGACGACCGCTAGAATAATTTCGCGTTATTTCGCGGATATTTCTGGTAAAATCCCATTGTTAAACATCATCATTTTTTTTTCGAGAAATCAATAAAAAAAATATTGGTTTTTATGAGGTAATATCTAAATATGTTTGTAGGTAAATAAGCAAAACGAAATATTACCTTGATAGAGAATCTAATAAAGATCACGATAGTATTTACAATTTCTAAATAGGGTTCCGTATTTTTCCGTAAGACAAGTACAAGTTTGAAATGCCGAGTTTTTTCACTTTTTCGACTTTCTCGTATTTATTCATAATTATCTAATTGTTTTACAAAATGAGATTTCAATATTCTATATAAGAAATTTCAATGCATTCATTTTACAGTTCTTTATTTATGATTGCTATAGTAGTTCTATAGTTATAGTACTTCGCGGCAGTTATAGTACAATATTGCAAGAAATTCCAATAAATTACCGCGGTCTGCCATGAAATTATGCCGCTACTCGAAGGGTTAAGATGTTGTTTGTTAGTCGCCGAACATTCTGATTCATACAAGACAGCAGCTCTAATGGCGGTCTAATACATTTGCCCTTTGATCTTAAGGGGCATTTTTCTGTCGCACATAACACCTTTTAGTTGTCTCCACTTCATCCATCCTGTTGTAGATCTAACGGAGCTACGGGAGCTAACGGGTCCATGATGGGTTGGCCACGAAGACCCATGTGTTCAGGGTCGGTCACACTCACGGGTCAACACCCATCCGACGGCCTCCACGCACGGGGTGCGAACCTGGGTAGGACTCTGGCCCTGGTCAGTTTCCCCTGGGAATCAAACCTCTGGCGCTCCTGGACGGTCTGCGTACCGTGCGGCGCAAGCCAATCGATTGTGCACTCCGACTAACAGTTAGAGTTTCAAGGCGATAGGTGAGGGCAGCAAACCCCGCCCACCGCCCGGGCAGTTATAACGACGAGGGTCGTCTTGTCTGCCCGGGATGTCGTGCTACGACAACCCTGCGCGTACCAGAAGGGTAGAACGCGTAGGGGGTGAAATAGGGTAAACCACCCCCCCCCCCGTACCGCCCCGAGAACCCATTTATTTATAATAATAAAAGAATTTACAAAGAAAAAATTTACAAAATAATACTAAATTTACCATATTCACAAAATAAAATAATAAAACAACAAATAACAAATTTAGGGCCGGTAAACGGGGTAGAGGACGCTCCAGAAACGATGATGGTGGAGGCGCACGGTCAGTGGGCAGGTCTCGGAGCAGCCACGGGGGGGAGGAATCCCTGGATCCTGCAAAGAACGAAACGCCCTTCGGGGCGGCAAAGAGACGGACACAAAGACGGGCACTTCGGGCTGGAAGTAGCCGCCGAATCACGCCACCAAGGAAGAGGGTACCCCCTGGGGGGTATCCCGAGGCCTCATGCTTTCCCAAGAAGCCACCCAGTACTCCACAAACTCGCCAAACGACTGGAAGCAGCTCCTACAACTGACCAGATCCGGGTACCAAATCGGAGAGCGCCCAACGCACGCGCCCACTGCATCCATCAATTTCTCCCGTGCAGCCGCTAGAATTGGGCAAGACCAAATTACGTGTTCCGCAGTTTGGCGACCATACCCACAGGCGCATCGGGGGTCATCGGCAAGTCCAAAGTCAAATAGTTTGGCTCTGAACTCTCCGTGGCCCCCAACCAGCTGCGTGGTATGGTGGTCGAACCGCAGAAACGAATTTGCCATCCGCACTGCGACGGACGGGAAAAAGCAATGGGTGAGGCGGCCCGTACCCCCGGCGTCCCATCTAGTCTGCCAGACACGCAAGGACTCCACCCGAATCAGGCGGGCAAACTCACCAGCTCGGTGCGCCACCGGGTCGATCGACAGGCCATGAAGGACTACCGGCTCGCCCCGGCGGTACCGCGACAACGCTGCACGCTCCAGAATCTTCAGGTCAATCGGCAGAACGCCAGCGATGACGGGTAACGCAAGAGTGGACGTCGTTCTGTACGCCCCGGTCAGGGCCACGAGAGGGATGCGCTGTCCGCGCAGCAGCGCGACACGCGTCGCCTCAGGAACAGCAGACTCCGTCCAGGCGCGTGCGGCATAAGTCGCACGCGGGACGAAGACGCCCTTATAGATAGTCATGACCGCCGGGAAACGAATTCCCCAGTCGGCCCGACTCACTCCGCGGAGCGCAAAGAATAGATCCCGGGATTTTTCGGCTGTAATCTTTGCGTGCGAAAGAAAGGAAAGGGAAGCCGTAAGCGTCACCCCCAGGTATCGAACGGTGGCCGGGAAGGATACCGGGCGACCGTTCATCCTGATGACAGGGTTCCGCTTAAGATGTCCCTTCAGGAGAAGCGCCTGAGTTTTCGTCGGAGAGAAGGTGAGTCTGTTTCGCTGACCCCATCCGAGGATCAGGTCCAGCGAGTCAGCCACCCTTCTCTCGACCTCTGCGCGACTCCTGCCGCCCACCAGGAGAAGAGCGTCGTCTGCATAAGCGCTGACGGTGCACCCCTCCGGGTAAGGTAGACCGAGGAAATCATCAAAGAGAATGTTCCAAAGGCTAGGACCCAACACTGACCCCTGTGGACAGCCCATGGTCGGGGTTTTGGTGACGCTGGTCGGGCCGTACCTCAGAGTGACAGATCTGTCTGAAAAGTAGCTCCTCACTACTTTCAACAAATTGTTCGGGCACAGGCGGGCGCGAAGCTTGCATATAAGCATCGGCCACCACGCGTTGTCGAATGCACCGGAGATATCCAAAAATACGCCTACCACGTAGCGGCCGTCGTAGTTGCGGACCCAGTTTTTCGCAAACAGGATGGCGTCCTCCGTGCTTTTCCCTCGGGTAAAGCCAAACTGACGCTCGTTCTGGGGAGACAGAGTCCTCTCCAGCCGTTCGCGCACAAGCACTTCGAGCACCTTACCCATTATGGGAAGGAGCGTGATGGGCCTGTACGCTTTCGGATCCCAGCCTTCCAGCATAATGGGAAATGACCGTCCCTAATGCATTTCTGCATCAGGACAGTCACCTCCCATCTTGCGAATTCCCACACCCGCTTCACTATATCAGACGTAAAGTTGTCTATCCCCGGTGCCTTTCTGCGCGATAGCGACCCGATGATGGTGCCGACCTCGTCCGCTGTTACCTCTGACAGATCAGGTACGCGCGAGTCTACGGCAATAAGCCGCCGCAGCTGCGCGTGGTGGGGATCGTCATTGTCATTCCGATCCGATGGACACAAAGAACCGAGGAGAACTGAAAGAGTGCCTTCGGTGTCAAGAGGGGCGGAAGTACCCTCGACAATGCTAGAGAGGTAGTTCCCACCCCGCTTGGCACCTTTGTCGATGACGTTCTTCATGTCCCATGGGTTTGCATTCCCAACTTCGCTAACCCATGTACGCCAGGAATCAGTCTTGGCACGCCTAATAGCGGCGTGGTAGACGCTCCGAGCCGATCTCAGGGACTCCCGAAGTACCTCAACACGCTCAGGGGGAAGAGAACCCCTGCGGACTTCCCCCATGCGGCGGTACGCTTGCCGGAAGCACCACTCCGACTAACAGTCGGGGGAGTCTGGAAGCTGTATTGTTTCCTATAGAGCGGGGGTGGTTGCGTACCTTACGGCGACTGCTCTTGAAATGACCATTGGCCACCCGATCCCGGTTCAGAGGCGGGCAAAGGACGCCATGGTCCGCGATAGATTCGGTATTCACCGTTTCACCGCTTCGTAAGGGAGAGGACCGCGCAAGCGACTCGGAACCAATCGAGAGACCGGAGAAATCTGGTCACAATTGGTAGCAAGGGCGCGAGTGTCGCCCGCCAGGTAGCATTCCTGGCTATCTCGCGGTAAGGCGTTAGTCTCTTGCGGGTTGTGGCGTAGCTAGACGCTGGATTGTTTTGTCCAAAGTCTTCTACGCTCATTGCAGGTCGATAGAACGACTAATCGTTAAAACTTCCTGTGGTGACGGGCTCGCCCGTTGTAGTCGACAACTCAAATTGTTGTAGATCTATGAGTAACGTGGTTGTCAATTTTGCTATCATTGCTTATTATTGAGCCCAAATATTTAAATTGCGTCACCGTCGGTAAAGGCGTAATTCCTAAAGATTTCTTGATGTTAATACGATTAGTGATGTCATAAAAAATGCACGACATGTGTTTTGCTTTCTTTTTACTAATCTTAAGGCCATCTGTTTCATTTTTATCGCAACATTTGTTTTTTTTTTAATAGTATAAAATGCGCTCGATGCCGTTTCTTAGCGATATTTTACCTACCGATAGATGGCGCAACGCGCTCAAACGCTTGTCAAACTTTTATTTAACAGTAAAGTTCTTCAAATTTGTGAATTAAAAAAAAAACAAAAATCTAAGTTTTTTTAATATATATTTTTTTGTTTTTCCTATTTTTTTAAATCAAAAGTTGTTCAGTTGCTCGTACTGATTTACCCCCTCGAAGGATGTCGGTTAATTAAAACTCACCCCGTAGATACATATATTTTCGGAATGTACCTAATCAGACCTATTATTTGATTTGCGTCATTATTTGGTCCAACCTATTATTTGGTCACGATATATTTATCTTAATTTATTGATATTTGGTCAATTGAGACGGTTATTTATTTGACATTTGGACAGTTTACGTACCCTATGCCACTCGGAATGACATAGCAATACCACACACTTCTAAATCGGTTCATTTCGTCAGTCAGGACAACATTTGCCCAGAGACATCTACATAGCCCCAAAATTATATAATTCCCTTAGTGAAGACATGAAAAATTATCCTAACATAAAAATATTTAAAGCAAACCTTAATAGATGGCTACTTAACAAGGGATATGTAAAATCTGATCAACTTCTTTGCAACGCACGACAATTTATTTAGTATCACTTATCTATTTTTCCTAATTAAATTTTATTAAATTACAACTATAAATGTATATATTTATTACATAGCTATATTTTTATAAAATTGGTATATTTATGTGTATATACAGGTGGTGGGTCCAAATAATTTATTTTAAAAAAAACACTTCATTTCTTAAAATTGCATAAAAATATGCACATCTAGAGACGGGCCAAATTATCGCCTAGTTATGTAGATGTGCTATTGGCAGTAAAGGTCATGTAAGATGTGTTAAACCTCCCTATATTAATTATTAAATAATTTATATAATTATTATAAGATTACATGACCTATGAATGAACTGTATACCTAATCCTATGTACCTAAATAAATAAAAATAAATAAATTTAGAAGTTATGTTCGAATAAAGAAACGGAAAACATACATACATGAACCTTGAAAACATTACACTCCTTTTTGTTGGGCAGTCGTGTATAAACTGCACTTTTACACATAGTGGGGCATATGCATATGCAGCAGTGTTGGTCAAAATTTAGTTACACTTACAATTGATGACTAACCCTGAATAAGTTAATCGTGATTAACGACTAAGTATTGATTCGTTTGATCGTCAATCGTGACTAACGACTGATTAGTTTCAATCGTAATCATGACTACAAAATTGCGATTGATATTATCGACAGCGGTCAATTTCAAGTTTTGCAAGTTTTTCGTCGGTCGGTCGGTCCGTCGCTCGGTCGTTCGGTTGGTCGCCTGGTCGACCGACCGACCGACCGAGCGAGCGAGCGACGACCGACAGACCGGCGAAACTGACGAGAATCAAAGTGTAATCAACCAGTGGATATAATATAAAGAATTGTCGGTGGCATCTAAAGACCAAGTTACTCATAATTGACGATTGCATGATTAACAACTAATTGATTTAGTCATGATTATTTCAATCGTGATTAACTTTAGTCACGACTAAATTAGTCGTGACTAACTTAATCATGATTGATTAGTCGATTGACCCAACATTGAATTAGGAAGGGGCCGTCGATACCATGATCTACAGTGTCGAGCGCTCGAGAAAGGTCGCGCATTTGATCGCGTCTTTGTAAAACGAAAATCCCCTAAACCAGTGAATCGTCTCTCAAAGCGTTGCACAGGGATGGAACGGGGGATAGAGCGCTCTCAGTTGAGGGTGTGCAGTAAATTGCAAAACTCGTTTCATCTCCAGAGAGGAAAGAGAAAAACGGGCAGAAGTAATCTCGCACGGCGCACGTTAAACTAATCACCTGCGCTTTGAGCCTTTACGTTCACGATGAGCTTCCAGTGCGCTTTGATCTAATGACATCGTGAGTGCCTTAGTGTAGTTATAGTACGTATAGTGTAGTTAATTGGTTGTAGTGGAAATGGTATATTGGATTATGGAAAATTATTAATTCCATTCATGCTTGAATATTTTGTGAAACATTATTTCGTTTTAGTTATAAAATGCAGTCAGCAATCTCAAAGATACAATTACTTGGCTATGGCAGTCCGAGCAATTAAAAGAAGTATTTTTTAATATAAGAATAAGTAGTCCGGCAAGGAATAAGGGCACGTGCTGCGGCATGACAGATATCAGCTGCTTCAACTGAAATTAATGGGCAAAATTGAGGGTAAACGACGCCGTGGGAGGAGGAAAAAGTCGTGGTTGTGCAATGTCAGAGAGTGGACCGGGGTCACCAGTACGGAACAGTTTTTCCGGATGGCGCAAGACCGACAAAAGTATTCAGAGCTAACGGCCAACCTCCAGTAATGGAGAGGCACTTTGAGAAGAAGAAGGGATCCGGCAAACTGGTCAGCGGTACGCAACGCATTATGACATCTGGCTCTTGCATTTAGATGGTAGCAGACACACTTATCGCACGCAACGTTGCGTAGGATAAGTGTAATAAAAACAGGCAATGAATTATTTAAGGGTCGGACCAGTGTGTCGGACCCCTAAATAATTAATTGCATGTGTTTAAACAGATGAAAGTCGACGGTAAAATTATCGAAATCTGGTGCCATCGAGTCACTGTCTTTTAAGCGCCGCAAAGTACGCGCCAACAAGTTAAAATTAGTGCGTGACAACGGCTCCGCAAAAATATAGTGCGAACGAGCGCGAATATAATTAATAGCCACAAGAAAACATACACCATAGATAATGAGCTAGAGTTATCAGCTTTAACTCGAATTAGATAAAAAATATAGAACATGGCAGCATTTCTCTTCTGCGACAAAGAGGCAGACCATGCCTGTGATAAATGCAGTCGGATACAAAAATTGATAGTATCCGTAGTGCTTGAAATAAAAAAAATCTCAAAAAACACTTCTGCACGATTTCTAGCACGAAGATATAGGTATATGTATCTTCATGCGGATTCCAAATAGCTGAATTCGTTTCCATGCGACTTCTAACAATTGAGTTTTACAACGTGCGCATGAGCCGAATATTATTAAAGTGTTTAGACGAAGCCTACAAGCTTGAAAGAAGTTATAGATAGATAATGTGTTCTTTAAAGTTTACCTGGGAGTCGAAAAAACTCCCAAGTCCTGACTTTAGTCACTCTAGGATTTCAACTTGGAAGATCAGCCTCGTTCTGTAAGTATCAGCTTTTACAAAACTCTTGCACTTTTTTGTCACTGCCTCTTAGTCTAGTACAATAACTGCTCCGGTTTTTGCAGAAAAGTTTGAATGGTGAATATCTTAAGACAGTGGAAGCTGTAGAAAACCACCTCATAATTTATTTTTTTAATGTGGTTTTCTACAGCTCCACTGACCTAAGATTTTCCATACAAACTGTTCTGCAAAAACCGGCCCAGTTATTGTACAGAATCCACTTCTATCGCACGAATGATAAAAATAATTTAACGCTTCAATTCAATGATATTGTTCATTTTTGGGCAGCCATTACGAAGCGGCTGGCGTGTCGAGGAGCGATGGGCCTTGGGGGAGAAAATAGAATTATCCTTCCTCCCTCCAGTAGACAAAAAAAAAAAAAGTGGGTAGTTTACGAAATAGACGTGATTTATTTTGGCTCTTCCGATTTTAACAATTTTCAAATATATTAAGTGATTAATTATTCATAACATTACGTAAGTCTATGCAGAAACAACTGTTTTTCGTAAACATTACGTCAAAATCGGATTATGCTATGCAAGTAGCCCGTTTTTAAAAAAAAAACAAATCCTGCCGACTGACAGCTAACCTATCAACAAAATGTCTTCGTCGTCTGAAATCGATGCCTTAAGACACGAATTCCGCCATGGTCTCGCCGAATTTCGGAAGCAACTTGATGCCTCTCCACCAAGCTCTGAATCCCTATCTAAACTCACACAGGACTTCAATAGATTTGAGCATTTTATGTTAGGGATGCTGGATCGCTTACAAAAACAGATGACCGTTATCGAACTTCGTGTGGACGAAATGGATGCGAGATCGCGCTCCAAACAACTTCTTTTCCACGGTATCGCGGAATCCTCGGAGGATGATACGGCGGCAGCGCTGAAAATCATCCAGGACAAGCTTTCCCTAAGTGAAGTCACGGGCGCTGATATCGGTTCATCCCATCGTATCGGGGTACGCAAGGACGACAACGCAAAACCTAGGCCCATTATTGTTCACTTCACAACGAGGCAGAGCCGCTCTAGAGTGTGGTCCGCGAAGAAACTGTTGAAAGGTACTAAAATCCTGATCACCGAATCTCTTACACCTTATCGACAGAAGATCTTCGCGAAGGCTCGGTTGCATTTCGACGCGGGCAAGGTCTGGTCAAACGGGGGTAAAATCTTCCTTCTTTTCCCCGACGATTCAAGACGCTCCATTATATCCGAAGATCAACTCGACGCGGCAATCGCCCATTCCAAGTCACTCAGGGAAGCCTCGGAGCGGAATCCGGAGAAAACCATACGAAGAACTAGGCAAAGCAAAAAGTGATTGAAGCGAACTGATATCCTTTTCGTAATTAAGAGACTTTGTTTACGTTTTACCAATTTGACAACTGACAGCCTGAAACTAGCCATAAACTTCTTTGTTTAGCTCGGACAAAATGACCATAGACAGAATCTAAAATAGCAATGTACGCGCTACCTGTAAGGGATATTTTCATAGAGTTGTGCAACAATGAGTATGCGTAACTGCTCCCTAAACTGTTACTTCTCACTGAGAATCGCTTGTCTTCCTGAGTATTTTATCTACTTTTATCTCACATTAATTATGTAAAAATGTAGCGTTATTATGTAAAAATGTAGTGTTATAATGAGGTCCTCCGTGACTTAAGTAATATATCTAAACAAATACTTACGTAGCTACATTAAAAGTTTGTTGTACTCTAAATATCTGTCAGTGTCAGTTACTTCTTAATACCTGTTATAATGACTGTTCTAAATTTAATATGTTCACGCCTGATTGCCAGCCTATGGAGACCCCGACGCTCATTTTTAATTAGGTGTTTACCTACTCTCTGTATTTCTAATACCATTCGAGCAGTCGTGTTTTCCATGGGATGCAAATTAGGCGCTTCTTTTATTCCTTTATATCATGTTCTATTTTTGTAGTCATTTAATTTCTTCTTATTTTTATTTCTCTGCTCCCTCTATTTCTCTCAGTGCCTGCCTAGGTACTTATCGGTTAATTACTGTTAATATTTTTATTTCCATAATCCTATATGTTAGTCGGCAGGGTTATTGTGGCTTTCTGGATTGATATCTGGCAACCTGCGTACTCCTGTACAAGATATATACACTTACTACATTCAATAATTCCCGTTTGCTCTATATATACCTCTGCATACATTTATCTTTCATGTCTTTCTCGTATCTAAATCCTTCTCCGACCCGGTCTACTCCTCCCCCGCCCCTGTCACCCGTAACATCTACCCAATCATCTCCTTTCCTGTCCTTGTCTCCTACATCACCTACTTTAAATGCACTAGCGGGCGACAGTAGTGACTCTTACTTTTCATCATCTGAAAACCCACCGGATCTACGGTCGCTGCTGGTATCTAAAGTTTCCCGTCATAAGCATGCCTACAACATATGTCATATCAATGCCCAGAGCGTACCGGCTCATCACTCCGATCTAATAGCTTGCTTTGCTGAACCGGATTCTCCCGTTGATGCTGTTTTGATCAGCGAGACCTGGCTGAGACCGACTCTTCCAACCAATCTTTATAAATTGCCCGGTTTTACACTGATCAGAAATGATCGCAGTGGAAACCGACGGGGCGGTGGCGTTGCTTTATACCTCCGTGACAAGACTCCATATAACATCATTGCATCCTCGGCTGGAATCTCGGCCATGGAATACAGTTTTGTTGAAGCGAAATTACGCGGTAAGACACTTCTAATTGGCGTTGTTTATTGTCCTCCCTCGACTAATTACTTTGCCGAATTCGATTGCCTGCTTTCGACAATCATAGGAAATTACTCCGATGTAGTAATCATGGGGGACTTTAACACTTGCTTAGCCTCAGACGACCATAGGAGCTCCCAATTTCGTAACTGCGTTGAATCCGTCAATCTCAACATTTTACCCCTGGGACATACACACTGCACGCCTGGTTGCCAACCAAGTCAAATTGACCACATGCTAGTGACTTGCCCTGACCGCATCCTTTGCCACGGCCAAATCGACGCGGGTGGCTTCTCAAACCACGATGCTGTCTACCTGAGCTACAGACTCAAACCCCAAAAAACTCCTAAGACAACCTTTTCCTACAGAGATCTGAGGCGGGTCGACTGGTTTGCTTTAAGAGAGGCTGTCTCGCAGGTGGATTGGTCGTGCGTCCTTAACAGCGACTCCATTGATTTCATGGTTGGTTACTTCTCCTCTGTTCTTACAAACGTCTATAATAAATTTGCGCCATTGAGAACAGTTTGTGTGAGACACGCGCCGTCGCCATGGTTAAATGACACCATAAGGGCTGCCATGGCGCTGAGGGACCGAGCTCATCGCCGCTATAAACGCAGACCGTCTGATGGGAGCAGGGAGAATTACAGACAACTGAGAAATCGATGTAATCAGCTATGCAGGAATGCAAAAAAGTCGTTCTATACCTCTCAGATTGCTGCTTCTGGCAACAATATCTGGAGATTCCTACGTCAACTTGGCTTTGGAAAAGTCCCAAATGAGGTTCCGTCCAACATAGATATCGAGGCTTTAAACTGTCACTTCGTCACTCCTACGGTTTCCATGAGCGCCGCGCTAAAGTTGGCTACTTTAAAATTCATAGAAACGAAACCGAGGGCTCATTGGCCGGCTTTTAACTTTAACTCGATTACCTCTGCAGTAGTTGATAAACTCCTGAGTGAAGTGAAAACCAAAGCAACTGGGAACGACGGTCTAAATATTTCCCTACTACTACCGATCAAGGCTGAGGTATTGTCAGTAATTACGCACATTATCAATCATTCCCTTACTTCGTCCACTTTTCCAGCTGAGTGGAAGCGTGCCCTTGTTGTTCCTGTATCTAAATGCTCTAATCCTTCAGCTTGCAAGGACTTTAGACCGATCTCGATTCTACCAACACTTTCTAAATTACTTGAGCGAATTGTCTTCTCACAGCTGAACGATTTCCTCGAACAACATAGCATACTTAACCCTCTGCAGTCGGGTTTTCGCTCTAGCCACAGTACCACAACCGCCCTCACTAAAATTACTGAGGACTTCCGTGTTGCTATGGATCGCCGTCAGCTGACGGTCTTAATCCTCCTCGACTTCAGCAGTGCCTTCAACTCGGTAGATTTTGACCTTCTCTTAGCCTGCTTGCACAGTTTAAACCTATCTCCTTCAGTCACTGCCTGGTTTCATTCCTACTTACACGGACGCGAACAACGGGTATCGGTCAAAAACTTGCTCTCGAGTTGGTCGAAAATTATCGCCGGGGTGCCCCAAGGTGGAATTTTATCACCTCTCCTTTTCTGCTTGTTTACTATCTCCATCTCTGAAAATTTGTCTTGTAAATACCACCTATATGCCGACGACCTTCAACTCTATGCTAGTTTCGCTCCCATGGATGCGGCTAGTGCCATATCCGCATTAAACTCCGATTTAAACTCGATAGCGGTATGGTCTCGTAACCATGGCCTGCTTCTTAATCCGTCAAAAACCCAAGCAATCGTCATCGGAAGTCGCTCACTCATTGCCAAGTATAAAAATAATCTCCCCCTTATCAATATCGACAACGTCGTTGTCCCTTACAGCAGTTCTGTGAAAGACCTTGGCCTGCTTATTGATGAAAACTTATCTTGGCATCCTCAAGTAAGTGAGGTCAGTCGTAAAGTCTTTGGAAGTCTCCATTCTTTTAAACGGGTTCAGAATCTCTTACCTCTTTGTATCAAACGCCAAATGGCACAATCTTTTCTTTTACCGCTAATTAATTACGCTGATGTGGCCTACCTAGATGCGAATGAAGAACTACTCGATAAGCTAGATAGGGTTCAAAACGCGTGTATTCGCTTTGTTTATTCCCTGAAGAAGTTTGATCACATATCAAACTTTCGCAGGCAAATGGAGTGGCTACCCATTAGACGATGTCGGGAATTTCACATACTCGCCCTACTCTTCCGCGTACTACAGTCAAACTGTCCTACTTATTTGTATAATCTCTTCTCTCCGCTATCATCCCATGGTCTCCCATTGCGCTCTCAGGAAAATCTATTACTGGCTATACCTCAGCATTCATCAACTTTCATGTCTAGGTCTTTCGCAGTGCAAGCGGCCCGTCTCTGGAATTCCGTGCCTTTACCGATAAGACAACTTGAAAACCTGAGCGGGTTTAAAAATTCTTTAAAGAGACATTTACTCAACTTATGAATTCCCCCTCCCCTCCCGTCTCCTTTGCTTGTCCTTATATTTCACTCCTCCCTTCAATACGAGTTGGCATACGTTACTAATCACTGAATTATATTTTATACTATGATGACTTTTTTGTATGTGTATTTATTTATTACTTGTAAATTTATTTGCCCACATAAACCTTCAGTCACAATAACCCTGGCGGTATGGTCGGTAGATATTGCCACTTGGCAATAGGCCCACCACATTGTATTCTTTTGTGTGTGCAATAAAGCTTTTCAAACAAACAAACAAACAAAGCGAAAATTAAGTAGGAGCCAAGCCCATATAGCAGAAATTGAATTTGGCTCGTCGTCGCCGCCCGCTCCGCGACCCGCTCTGCCTTCAAAATGCCTTCATCTTCGGAATTCGCGAACCCATAGGAAAGCTTTCGCCTCTTTGTTTAATATAAACTGCATTCAAAGAAAAAGAAGTCATTGCGAAAATATGCTTTCACGGGGTATTCAGTTCGAGGTTGTTATCCAGTGAGTGCTCAGGTGTTCGTCGAAATAAAACCCGAGATTAAATAAAGCTAGATACTCGTCCTTTTATTGATCACGTAATTTACAAACGAGTGAATATATTAAAAGAAAAATACGTGTGGCACTCGGGGACTGCCGCGGTAAAGCTATTGCATAGCGTTTTTAACAACTTATGCAATTATAATTATTTATTTATTTTATTTTTTCTGATATCAGATAACTGCGCTCTATCGGAAAACGTTGAAATTATTCCGAATCATTTGCGGCTGCCGAAGCAAATGATTCGAAATAATTTAAACGTCTTCCGATAGAGCGCCGCGCACGATTTTTTTATCGATAAAGCAAAAAAACCGGGTTATTTGAAAAAAATCGTAGATAAAAAGATAGATAATTAAATTATCTTTAAAATTGTGCAGGTTTCATAATAATACCCCAGATAGTATTTGCGTAGTAGTCGTTTTTGTGTTCGGTTAGACCTAATTTCACAAATTAATTACACTATGTAATATATACAAAATCTAAAATATTCAAATTTAAGAATATTAGGAAAATGTTCTTGTTTAACATATATTTTTTTCGAATCATAACCAGTACTCGTTTAGACGTAATTATCAGTTTAAAATCATTAATTTTCGTTAAGAAATTTCTTCATTCGGTCACCGCGCCGGCATAAGGCCCGCGATAAAAGCTATGCAATAGCTTAAAAAATACGTGTGGCACTCGGGGACTGCCACGGTAAAGCTATTGCATAGCATTTTTTTAACAACTTATGCAATTATAATTATTTATTTATTTTATTTTTTCTGATATCAGATAACTGCGCTCTATCGGAAAACGTTGAAATTATTCCGAATCATTTGCGGCTGCGGAAGCAAATGATTCGGAATAATTTAAACGTCTTGCGATAGAGCGTCGCGCACGAATTTTTTATTCAATAAAGCAATAAAAACTAATTATTCGAAAAAAATCGTAGATAAAAAGATAGATAATTAAATTATCTTTAAAATGGTGCAGGTTTCATAATAATACGCAAGATAGTATTTGCGTAGTAGTCGTTTTTGTGTTCGGTTAGACCTAATTTCACAAATTAATTACACTATGTAATATAAACAAAATCTAAAATATTCAAAGCTAAGAATATTAGGAAAATGTTCTTGTTTAACATATATTTTTTTCGAATCGTAAGCAGTACTCGTTTAGACGTAATTATCAGTTTAAAATCATTAATTTTCGTTAAGAAATTTCTTCATTCGGTCGCCGCGCTGGCCTAGGCCCGCGATAAAAGCTATGCAATAGCTTAATAAAAAACACGAATGCCGTAACAAAAAGTGAACTACTCCATTTATAATATACTAGCTGCGCCCCGCGGTTTCACCCGCGTTTTGATGGAAAATTGTGGTAATGATGATAGAAAGTATTTAATATTTTCGTCAATTTTTCAATGTTTTTATATTATTCTGCTATTCGGGACAGAGACAAATCCAACAAATTAAAATCATGAATATCGGTCCATCCGTTCTCCAGGTATGTGTTCGAACAACTATATTATGAAATGTATGTAAATTGGAAATAAATATTTTTTATGATGATCTCACTAATAGGTATTATAAACGCTATAGTTTGTAAGGATAGATAGGTACGGATGTATATGATGATTGATGGTAATGCAAAAGTTATAGGTAGCTACTGCAATATACTCAGATTTTGTTCCTACTTTATTTTTTATTTTTTTTTTTATAAAATTATCCAAAACAATACAATTGATTTTTGCGAAGCAGATAAGATTGCATTTGTGTGGATTTTATCCCCCCACTAGATTGTATATCTGTTCTGGGGTGATAGTATTTAAGACTACCTACTACTTACCTACTTACTTGACACTTATCGTTATATTTTAGATTATTCACACTATATCTATAAATTATAGCCTATGTGTTATTCTGATGTATAAGCTATATTATTGTAAAGTTTCATCAAAATCCATTCAGTAATTTTTGCGTGAAAGAGTAACAAACATCCATACATACATTTTTACAAACTTTCGCGTTTATAATAGTAGTAGGATTTTTTTACGTTTTTTTGTTGTAATTTTTGTGGTTTATATATTTATTCATATAGATAGGTTTACATATTTATCCATCTTTTCGGAATGTACTCATGGGGGGAGCCTGGATTAGAAGACAAAAAAAACATGTTTTTCATGGTTTTTTTTCAATTAAAAGTTGAAATCTGATCATGAATCTAATCAAATTGATTAACATTTGAAGAATAGAAATATTTTTGGCAATAGTAAAACAAACTATTTTTGAGGTATTGAATTGCAAATGTTTCTACCGCTGCAGAAATAATATTTTAACAGTTAAGGTACTCTATGACATTCGCGTTGACATATAATCGTGGTACTACCAGTTTTAACCGGATTTCTTTGTCCTCCCGTTTAGTTACGGCTCCGAAGTCGTTTGCGCGGCCTCTATCTGGTTACCGATAATTCAGTTCAAATTTATCGCGGACTGTGGCGTACATTGCCCGTCTGTTCACGCGGGATCGAGTGGCAAACGGGTAGTTTCAAGAGTGGATGACACCAGGTCAATATCCAACCCGCTTATTAGGAAACGTATAAGGGCATTTTCAGACCCCTTCTATTATTCGCCGGACTGCAGTCAATTGGTTGACGCCGCACAATTCTCAAACCGCCCATCAGCGCCCAAAAGACATTCCTGTGAAGGAACCAATCCATCCGTCGTGGCAGGGGAAAACGAAGTACGTTTGACCCTCATCCGAGAAGGCTACTAGATAAGTTGAACCGTGAGTTGAGCCGACCCATGTAACTAGCAACTGGAGCTGTCAAATACAATGGGCGAATTCGTCACCTAATCAAGTTTTAACGATATTAGTTCGTCCCAAGGGACGAAAACAGTCCAGTGTCTAGTTACGCCACTCGCCCGTAAGAAGCCAACGCCTTACGACAGAAACCGGTTTTTCACACAGCGGGCGGACACTCGTGCCCTTATTTCTAGTTACAGCCAGATTTCTCCGGCTTTCCGACTGGTCACGGATTCGAGGTCGCTTGCGCGGTCCTCTCCCTTGCGTAGTGGTGATTCAGTGTACCGAATCTATCGCACACCACGGCGTCCTTTGCCGGCTGTTAACCAGGTATCGGGTAGGTAGACGAATGGTCGTTTCAAGAGCGGCTGCCGCAAGGTAAACAACCGCCCATGCTCTATAGGAAACACAGCCGTTTCTAGACTCCCCGACTATCTGTCTGAATGCACAAACAACTGGCTAACATCGCACGGAGCGTAAATCGTCCAAAGTACGATTCCCAGGAGAACTGACCCGTAGGCATAGAGTTCTACCTGGGCTCGCACTTCTGCTTGGAGGCTGCCGAATAGGTGTTGACCTGTGAGTTCGGCCGACTTTAACACATGGATCATACCGGCGCAACTGCATTGGGCTCATTAACTACCATTAGCTCCCATGTAACGAGCAGGTCTCACTGGCCCAACTGGGAGTTATTGGGCCCTTGCTGAGTTGGCCACGAAGACCCATTCTGTTCAAGGTTGGTCACACTCACGGGTCAACACCTATCTGACGGCCTGCACGCATGAAGTGCGAGCCTGGGTAGGACTCTGGCCTTATGGTTAGTTACCCCTGGGAATCAACCTTCTGGCGGTCTTGGACGGTCTGCGCACCGTGCGGCGTAAGCCAATCGAGTGTGCACTCTGACTAACAGTCGAGGGAGTCTGGAAGTAGTACTGTTTCCTATAGAGCGGGGGTGGTAGCGGACATTACGGCGACTGCTCTTGAAACGACCATCGGCCATCCGATCCTGGGTGAACAGCCGGGCAAAGGACACTATGGTCCGCGATAGATTCGGTATACACCGTTTCACCGCTTCGTAAGTGAGAGGACCGCGCAAGCGACCTCGAACTCGTAACCAATCGAGAGACTGGAGTAATCTGGTCACAATTGGAAGTAAGGGCGTGAGCGTAAGCCCGCCGGGTAACACTCCTGGATATCTCGCGGTTAAAGCGTTGGCCTCTTACGGGTGGACTGTTTTGTACAAGTCTTCTGCGCCCACTCCAGGGAGATAGAACGACTAATCGTTAAAACTTCCTGAGGTGACGGGCTCGCCCGCTGTAGTCGACAACCCTAGTTGGCCCAACTGGGGGGAACGGGGGACTAATCATTACTTTGACTCTGCAAGTTCGTCTCAGGCTAGTTACCGCTAATTACTGCTAGTCACTGCAAACAACAGTACAATTTACTTAATAGTATTGGGAAATCGCAGAGCCATCTTGTGCTCTCCCGGAATTGTCGCCGAGCCTTAAGCCTCTTGCGCACCGTCCTCGCGAAGCGACTTAAGCCAAGAGACTCTTACTTTGCATAAGCAGAGGAGGGGGAGGCCGCTTATTCCGAGGCACGTGCACCGCTTGAACTCCCGCTTAGCAAGGGTAACTCCGCCGTATCGCCTGCCTCGGGCCGAACGCGAGACTTAAGGCGACGATGTAGGTAAATTTCGAAAATTACATTTTTTGGCAATTTTTGAACAGTCATACTGAAATAACTGATGATGTTAGCCAACAAAAAAAAATTATCGTAACTCACAGTACCTTTCTTAAGTAGATAGCTATTTCAGATTTTTTTTTAAGTATTGGAAAATTGAGGAAAATAATTAAATCTGGGAGCTATACAGGAAATTTTCATTTTAGAGCATTTTTTGAAACGTGCCTCACACTAAACTGCACGATCAAGAAACTCAAAAAAAATACTACGGCATTTTAACAATAGTTGTAAAGAGGAATGCTTTCGCATAAATTTAAAAAAATAAGTTTTTCTTGTTAAAAAAAATTATATAAAAAGTGTAACTTTCATCCATATTCACTGTTAAATATTACTTATTACTGTGTGTTTTTTTCAAGTTTGTTTTTTTTTACATAAACTATGTACAATAAACTTGTAGTACTGACGATTATTTTTTTCAAATAAAATATCAGTATATTTTAAAAATAATATTTTGCAGAGCCCGTTTATATTATTTTTGTCATACAATGAGATGAGCGCGCTCTTCTCGCGACGACGCGCTGGCATTCAAAATGCCGCAAGCGACATTGGGTCAATATGGTTCTTATGTGGGGATCAATTACTGATTCAAATGGCATAACAGCCAACCTTTTATAATGAAATGTTATTGGCTCTTAGAAACGTGGTTCATTTCGGCTTCGAAGGCCGACATATGCGGTTGCGTTCGCGACGCTCTGTTTCATGACTTATTATTACCAAATTGACATTTCGATGGATCGGAGATGTGAAGTAAAAAAATATCGGTTTTAGATGGCTATTTCACCGTGTAAATGAAAGAGGTTTAAAAACATGATAAATCATATGTTGAAAAATAGAAACAATAATAAGTAAAATAATATTTAATATTTATTTATTTTTTTTTTTAATTTACAATATTACTTTTTTTTAATAAAAAGTGTTCATTTATTTGATAACAATGTTTCTTTATGTATAAAAACAAAAAAAAAATACATATCGGTAGGTTTTGAACCTACGACCGGTGTGATCTTATGCGAGTTTAAAACGAGTGCGCCACTTCAGCTTGCTTCCCGCGAGTCAAAATGTGTCATATATAAGGGGACAGTAAATAATGCCAATACATTTGCGTTAGAGCCATATGACAGAGCTATACACCATGTATAAATATAATATACTATTAGGCTACGATTCTGACCGTTCTAATATAGAAAACCGTCAGATAGGCAGAATTGTAATTTAAAAAACAAAACGTAGGTATCTACTTTTTAAAAGCTTTTATTCAACTTGTAATGTCTGTGAAAAAAAAAACTAAAAATGCGAAGAAATATTACATCAGCAGTAGCTTATAATAAATGTCAAAACTTTTCAATTGATGAGAAAATTGATTGCCTGTATAATGACATTTTGAACGCCCCGATAGATGCATTTGGAAACCATGATAAATGTAGAAGTTTTTAAAATTGTTTGTCGGAAAATGAAACACTGGATGCAATGAGTTGTTTGATGGGTGACATTATTTGGGAAAGAATACGTTACATAACTTAAAACGTAGGTAGCAATACATGCAAGAAGCCTAATTCATGATGTAGATAGTAATGTTCTCGAAAGGTTTAACGGCATCATTGCAAAATTTATTGGTGGTAAGAGGACAAATTACATCCAAAAGCAGTCTTACCAAGCGCGATGTAATGCGGCAGTTATATCATTTAATACAAAACAGCCACTCTCAAGATTACATAAAAAATATATAGGCAAAAGTCCCTCTGGCAGGATATCAAAAGTGGAATAAAGAAGACAGAGGCATTTAAGTAAATCCATTCTTTATAAAAGAAATAAAAGCAGAAAGTTTTTTTGAAAAAAAAACAATAATTCGCATTATGGAGAACATTGCAACCAACCCGATGTTCCATCAGAAATATTCGAAAAAAGCAAAGCTCTGTTATTTCAAGAATTGGAAAATAGAAAAATGATCGATTGCGAATTGAAAAACTTACGGTTATTCAAGGTGAAAGCAGCGAGTGGTTGGAATTACGAAGAAAAATGGTAACTGCGTCTAACTTTGGCAAAATTGTCAATAGTTAACAACACACAAAATGCGCCAATTTAGTTAAATCCATGACTGAAAATGGGATTTGAGCAACGTAGCATCAATTTGCCATGGAAAAGAAAATGAAACAACTGCACTAGAATGAAAAATATGTCTAGAAAAAGTGGAAATTCAGCAATGTGGATTATTCATTGACCCTAAATTTCCATTTTTGGGAGCTTCTCCAGATGGAATATCTGATGATTATATTTTTGAAGTCAAATTTCCCATTACAGCGCATAGAATCTGGTTAACGGAAGCGACAAGAAAAAGAAAAGTGACATTTTGGAAACAGAAAGATGGAAAACTTGAAATCAGCATCAAACATCACTGGTACGTTCAAGTTCAAGGACAGGTCCATATATAATTTCTTTTTATTTATTTATTTTTTATTTTATTTCTGGAAAAATACAGCGCATACAATATACATACGTGTGCATAAATGTAGAAAAAAAGAAAAACATTACGCCTATAATCGTTTATTACACATTTGGATTTCAGCATATTACACTTAAAAATTAATTATAAAATAAACAAAGTTCATATTAAATATAAAAAATATATAGAAAACCGATGGGAGAGGTAGGGAATTGGAAGTGATTAGGAAGAAGGAGTTAGACGATGGTATGTGTATATGTATATAGATATAAATAAAGATATAGATAGGTCGTATAGTGGATATATAAATACAGATATTTATTGATGTTTATAGGTATTTATAGATATATAATAAATATTTATAGATATTTATAAATATTTGTGGTAGCTACTGATATGTTGTATATATATCCTTCTAGCCGTGTTCGGCCACAGCGACTGCATTGTAGATTCTAGTGACTTCTTTAGTCTTCTCAGAGTCCACTGTTCGGAAGCAGTCAAGTGCGCAGGCTATATTATAGTGCACAGGTGGGCGCGCGACCACGGGTGCACTCTCTCTTCCTCCCTCTTCTGAACCCGATGGAACGGAGACCGTTACGACCAGAGAAAAGTTTGGATGCAGATAAAATAAAATAAATCAATTAATCGCTAACGCAGCAATGACTGTCATTGTTAAATTTTTACTCAATATTGCAGAGCTATTTTTTCGGATTTAGTTCGTTTTTCACACTGTCATTTATGAAATTGGTAGTTATGGCTTGTGGTGATGTTTGAGTTTTTTCTGGAGCTATTGTAGAGATGACCGGTGACTTATTGGTAGTTGTTGTAGTAGGCGGTGATATAGAAGATGCATTATTGGATTTATCCTGGTTTTCTGATGATCTCGTGTTGTTGCTCATGGGGCTGTGTTGAATACAGCATACAGTCTCTTGTTCCGACATTATACAAAATTGTGATAGTTTCCCTTTTGGCAAATCCCCCTCAGTTTTTGGACAATTTTTCGCCGGTAGACATACTCCTAAAACGCCATTTATTTCACATGACTCTTCACGGCAGTGTATATGCCAGGTCCCTTGGCACTTCCGCAAGGGCTCTTTCCAATACTGGTAACGGTGATTATGTTGAAAAGGCATTGGTTGTCAGCTATCGCCACTTGCAGAGGTCCACCACTATCGCCTCCACAAGAGTCTCGTAATCCTTCTAAGCTGCCAGCGCACAATTGATCGTCCTTATACCTTGCGGTAACCTCCTGCTGAGAGTCTTTGCATATAGTCTTCGAAAGGTGGCTGGTCAATCAAATCCACCACCACCTTCAGTAAGTCCTCCGATCTATCTTCAGCAAAGTCGATCTGCCTTCAGCCAGTAACTACAGCTCGCTTGTTTTCGATGGTCGACTTTTCCATAGACACGCTGGTCGAATATTTAAAGTGAACAGCTCAGACCGATCAGATCCTTCGGGACGCGTCCCGTGTTAACCGCGAGTTAATCCAGACTATAGAATTGCACTATAATCACTAAAATTAATTATTTAATTATTATTTAGAGGGGAGAAAATTTTAAAATATGTTGACACTTAGAATTTAAATTTCGAATTTTATTTTGTTGTATAGAAAGTATATAACTAATTACTATAGGTATTAACAAGCTCGTTAGGTGCAATTGATTTGAATAATTCTTTAACGAACGTCGGTTGGTTGAGGTTGAAAATGTCGATGGTGGAGAAACAAGAGTCGTACGTGCATATCAGCCCATAAGCGATGGAATGTTTCCCGTAGTTGGTATTGGCACGAGATACCTCAAACGTGCGTGAATTGCGAATTAATCGCTGAGGAACGAAAAAACGTAAGTTTTCAACAAGGTATGAACTATCTGTGGTATTGTGGATAACTTTAAAGAAAGTGTGCTGGAAAGAAACTGTAACTGGAACGATACATATAACTGGAAAGGAAGTGTGCCTATTTACATTTTGGTCTGGTAAAAACGATCCCCTCAAAACCGAATATATACAGACGAATGATTTGATTTGGACAAATGTCATGGAAAAAACTTGTTTGTTTTTATATGGACTGTGTATTACCTGAAATTATCGATCCAGGAGTATGAAGGAATATGGATTTAAGGGAGCCTGAATACACTTTGAAAGAAGCAAATAAAAGAAACGACACGATAAAACGAAAGAAATCGGTTCCTCTCCCTTGTCCAACGCTTAAGCGGTAGTTAGTTTTCAGTGATGCCATCACAAAGTGAGCAAAGAACTCACAGAGAATGTACTTGCCAATAACACTCCAAAGCAAAGCACAAGCAATATAGAGCCACCGAAAAGTACACGATATTCCAAATCTGTGCTGAGTACAGATCTAATTAATAATGATGAACAGGCTTTTGAAAATGTATTATCATTTGATGAATTTTAATTACAAAAGTCGGCGCACCACTACAAAGCGACACTGTCAAGGCTACAAAAAGGAAGTCTCAAATGTACTGCGCAATTTTAAATGTATTTATTCGTCTCTTTACATTTAATATGTATGTATCTACTCAGAAATAACAGACTACTTTGCCAACCAGAAATGTCTTCATGATTTTTTGTCTTAATGATTTTATATTTTAATTAATAATTATTTATTTTTAATGATGTGTATTTCTTTAAAGTTTACAATGATGTGCTTACAGTATCTAAAAATAAATTATATTACTTTTTAATTAAATAATTTTTTAATGATAATGTACAAGGCGATGGGTGTCGTTATGTCCTCCTCAAAGAACTATTATACCGCGAATAAATAGTTCGATACACAATGTTGTTTTTTAATTCGATTCTAAATGTTTTTTCTGCCAAAAAATACTATCAAAAACTGTCACTACAACTATCAAAAAAATACTAAAGCTGTATCTCACGGAACATGAATTGCGATTTATGTCATTTAAAAGCCCTTGGAAAACTGTATCCAAAACAGTTAACGGCATTTCTCCAATTGTCATTTATCACCATTTAAAATAATTTTAAAATGTCGAAAATTAATTAGTGACAGGTGACTCTTCTTAATACAGTTTTTCAGGGGATTTCAAATGACATATCGCAAATGAAATTCTGTAAGATATGGCTTCTGTCAATTTTTGACAGTGATAGTTTGGTTTAACAGTTGACAGCCAAAATCTAATGGGCGCATTCCAGGGTGATACTATCCCTATGTTCCAAATTTCAACTCAATCGGTTCAACGGCTCGGCAGTTATCGTGAGAGATTACATACAGGCAAACAGACATACATTTCTCTGAAAATGGTCTTAATCATCTTGGTGGACCTCAAAATGGACATCTCTATCGTTATCTAAACATTTTTTTCCGCACGATCACAACACCTTCCCTACCAGTGGCAGCCGGGAAAGTAATATAATGTTCAAGTTTAGATGATGATAAAGCGTAGCCTTCTTCACCAGCGTAGGTACATGACACTTGCATAATCCCAAAATATAAATCCCATTGCAATAGTGTATACCTAGTGTGTTTAGTCCAGACATCGATAGCGAGTGAATATCGCTGCGAGATGAGTCAACATAATAAACACCTGCCCCGTCGCGAGGGGAGGGGGTAAGTAGGCGGGGCTTAAAAACTCAGATACGGTTTATTTTTTAAGTAGTACGTCGCCTTAATTGCTTCATTTTTATACGGTGCAAAAAGGATTTATTTGTTTGTTTATATAGATAGACGAATCGGGCCACGATCAATGTTTAGAGATTTAACCCTTTATAGCCCAGGATCTTCAAACAAAAAATACGTATGGTACTCGGGGACTGCCGCGGTAAAGCTATTGCATAGCATTTTTAACAACTTATGCAATTATAATTATTTATTTATTTTATTTATTTTATTTTTTCTGATATCAGATAACTGCGCTCTATCGGAAAACGTTGAAATTATTCCGAATCATTTGCGGCTGCGGTAGCAAATGATTCGGAATAATTTAAACGTCTTCCGATAGAGCGCCGCGCACGAATTTTTTAGGTATTCGATAAAGCAAAAAAAAAACGGATTGTTCGAAAAAAAATCGTAGATAAAAAGATAGATAATTAAATTATCTTTAAAATGGTGCAGGTTTCATAATAATACGCCGGATAGTATTTGCGTAATTCTCGCTTTTGTTTTCAAATAGACCTCATTTCACAAATTAATTACACTATGTAATATAAACAAAATCTAAAATATTCACAGATAAGAATATTAGGAAAATGTTCTTGTTTAACATATATTTTTTTCGAATCGTAAGCAGTACTCGTTTAGACGTAGGAAGATAGGACAAAAATGAAAAACATACGTCAACTTAAAGGGAGGAATGGGATATAAGGGCAAGCTAGATGGGTTGGGGGGGGGGGGGGGGGGGAGGTCATATGTTCAGTAAATGTATCTAATAGGTTAAAATCCCGATCAGGTTTTTAAGTTGTCTCAGGGGTAATGGCACAGTGTTCCATATGCGAGCCGCCTGCACTGCAAAAGAATTGGATTTGAAAGTTGATGAATACTGAGGTATAGCCAGTAATAGATTTTTCTGAGGGTGTAATGGAAGGCCATAAGATGAAAACGGACATTATACAAATGACGAGGCATGTTTGAATGAAACATACGTTAAAGTACGGTTAGTATGTAAAAATCTCAACACTCAATAGGAGTGTAACAAATAGGGACTTGTGATGACTTGGACAAGTTATATTACCGCTAGTTACTGCCAACAACAGTACAGTTTACTTAATCGCATTGGGTATTCGCTGAGCTTCCGCCCATCTTTTGCTCTCTCAGAATTGTCGCCGAGCCTTAAGCCTCTTGCTCACTGTCCTCCCGAATCGACTTAAGCCAAGAGACTCTCACTTTGCATAAGCAGAGGAGGGGGAGGCCGCTTATTCCGAGGCACGTGCGCCGCTTCAACTCCCGCTTAGCAAGGGTGACTCCGCCGTATCGCCTGCCCCGGGCCGAACGCGAGACTTAATTGCTTCATTTTTATACGGCGCAATAAGGATTTATTTGTTTGTTCGTATATACCTTTGGTTCTCAACGTGGGCGATAAGGCCCCCTTGTAGGCGTTTGAGACTTTCAGAGGGGCAGTAGAAGACCCAGAGAAAATTAGGGGGCGTTGAGATGGCAGTAAGGTCAAAACATATGGTCTAAAAAAACATTTTTGACACTGAACAAACAGCTGATTTTTGACGTTTTTATACGTAAAAAAATTACTCTCGAGATGATTAATTATGCGTTTTAATTGTTCTCATTAAAACATTCATCTTTAAACTCAGAAATAGGATTGGAGTGTAACGGCCCTTAAGTACCGTCACATGCAATCAACAAATGCATTGATTTCCAGTGAAATACACTGACACAAATTCAGTTATTTTGCTACCTCGTGCAGCGATGAATCGGCACGATGAAACAATACTTTTACTCGGAATATTTTGGATTGCATCATTTATCGGACTATATAAACCGGCGAAAATGCAACAAAAGTATAATTCCTCGAGTGATCACCTCCCCCAAGGTTGCTACGGCATACTCGGTACCCCTCTCACGAGGTCGCTCAACGAGTCCGGCTCCTTGGTTTCCTTTTCCGCCCTTTTCTGATCGAGAAGCATCAGTCTGCACCCCAACAGACTCGAGCAGTGCCCAGTACGAGATACTAGGAGCACAAGTAAAATCCTTATCCACACATCCTCGTAAACTCATTCATTCCGCGAGTCACTTCATCCGCGTCAATATTACCTATTCGGGAAGCGTTACAACTGGCAATATCGAACTCTCAATCAATTCAATAAATACCTTCTGATTCATTCAAAATCGCCTTTTAATACGGAGATAATCCGCAAGTTGACACCACCACCTCACACAGCACAATCTGGAGTCTAGAGAGGGATGGTCCCTCACACTGGTGACCCCGACGTGATATGAACAAGCAACCTTCTGATATAGTCATATCCTATCTGACGACTAAATAATATTACAGTGTAATGACACGTTTAAATATAATTGTGGCAATAGCAGACGCCGTAAGGTGAACAACTACCCCGCTATAGGAGACAGTACTGTTTCCAGACTCCCCCGACTAGATAGGTTTAAATGCACAATCGATTGGGTGACGCCGCACAGTGCGCAAACCGTTTAAAAGCGCCAGATTGACTCTTAGGGGAAACTGTCAAAGTCCTACCCAACCTTGCACTTGTACGTGGAGGCCGCCGGATGGGTGTTGACCCGTGGCTCTTCTATCAACTGACTGTGGACTGTGCTGTCCATGGGAGACAGAATAGCTCGATGTCGTTCCCAGGTGTGGCAGGTGTGGCAGGCTCCCCCGTAGTATTTGACACCCTCTAAATGCTCCTTTCGCGCCTCGGATTTTCTTCGTCTTCTCCTCGCGGCTCTCCTCCATCTTTTTCTTTAGCTGTTATCCGTAACCTACTTATACTAACATGTCGTTTCTTATGTTTTCGATCCTCACAGTCAAAGGACTGGATGGACGTCGTTTACCACAAGCGCATGAATTTTAAGTGTGCGGTTAGGAGAGCCCGCGTAAGTGGGTACTTCGTCGGCTTAAAGGCCGTTTCGCGCGCTTTCTTGTCCCCTCAACGTCGTGCATACGGCTTGCGACGCGCATTTTTATCGCAGGATCACAGCTCATTAAACTTTACGCGTTGCCTACACATACATTGGAGCCGCCCGCGTAGCCAAACGACAACAGTTATGTCCTTTTACCTTTGGCACTTAAGGAATGTTTTTAAATCGCCATCTACAACATGCGGTGCGTAATATAAACTGTTATTATTTAAAAACCGGTTGTGTCACCCCAAGACTTTACCCGCAAGTAAACAACCACCACCCCCCTCCCCCCGGGCCAACCCAACCTCCCACGCGCACCAATTCGTAGTATATTTGTAGAATTTTCTGTTGTATCATATGTGGTATTTATGTGGTATTAATATCGCGCAAGCGACCTCGATCATATAACCAGTCAGGAGGTTGGAGGTATCCTGAAGGTTAATTCCAGACGAGATATCCTTCCCTACTGGTAGTCAGGGGTCGAGGCTTAAAGTTGTTATTAAAGTTGAAGATCAAAAATATAGCACTTTAGAAAAACGATCATAAGAAAGAAACTACTTGATGGATCATGAAAAGAAGAATTGTAGAATGATCGCATTGAAATTTGACATATAAAACATTAAAACCTCATTTTGTAAAACAATTAGATAAATATAAATAATTATTAGAAAGTTGGAAATCTAAAAAAACTCATTCAGCGATATCGACGTTTTATCTCAAAATATGAAACCCTATCTAGAAATTGTAAACACAATTGTGTACATTATTACATGCTTTACGAAATCTATTCGTTCGTTTTATTTATTTTCGTACATATATCCGAAGATAATATTCGAAGAGAAGCACAGATCCGAGCAATGGCAGCACTCGACTCAGTGCCCCCAGAATACAAACAATTATGTTAGGGATTCCAGACTGCGATAAGCACGACTGAATAATCGTACAATACAGAATTTATCCGTTTTTCTCACACATAGCTAATAGGGGGTGGATGCACTGTGATATTGGTGTAAATTCAGTTCGTTGAGAGCGCTGTTTGTCGCGCCGCGCTCGTACCCGTTTTGGGACGTTACTGAGCATTGACTACAATACGTCGTACCCGATTCGGGTCGTTACTGTCTTGAGGGGTTAAATCAAATCAGTACCAGTAAACAAGCAACTTATTATAATATTTTGTTAAAAAAAAACAAACAAAAAAATCACCACCGATATTTTAGAATATTAACTTACTGCATAGAATCACGAATTCCTGACTGTAATTTATTTAACACTCACCTGAAAACAAGAGAAAACGTTTCATTAAAATTTGAACAATAACAACAAATTAACAACATCCCCTTCTGTTTAGAGATTGGTCTATCTAGTCTTATATCTAGAGTGAACAGAGTCCAGAATTGGATTCCACATCTTAGGTTTGTCTCCTTTACTACGCCAATACGCTAGAACTACGCCAACCACCGTATCTATATCCACTCGGATAGCAAGGAAGCTCTTATGACACTAGCCTCGAATACTATTACTTCAAAGCTAGCGCAAAACTGCGTATCACTATTGAATTCCCTGGTCGAAAAGAACAGGGTAATTCTAAGATGGGTTCCCGGCCATGCAGGAATCGAGGGAAATGAAAAAGCCGATGAACTTACTAAGACGGGAGCAAAGGTAACGTTATACGGCCAAACTTGCTGTGGCGTACCAAAAAGCCTTGCAAACCTAATGCTCAATCAAATATGTTTCGAACAATCCGTCAACCACTGGAACAACACGCCAGGGTTGAATCATTCCAAAGCGCTAATTAAGGCTTACGACCCTAAGACGGCCCGTGAGGCCTTATAGCTAAATAGGAACAATCTACACATACTGGTGAGGGCGCTCACGGGGCATTGTGGCCTGAACAAACACATGTACAACCTCAAGCTCCAAGACACAAAATTGTGCAGGTTCTGCCAAGGGGCCGAGGAAACTCCGTGTGGCACGATGATGCGTGAAAGATACACCCACTTGGGTGGTCATTACCTCCAACCTGAGAAGGTAAAACAATCTGGCGTCAAAAGCCTGTTGTGGTTCTTAAATGACACGAGGCTTTGCGAAGAACTATAGTAGGTGGCGAACACAATAGATCAGCAATGGTCTCAGTGTTACAAGGCTGATAAAGACCTCAGAAAAGCCTCCCCCCAACAAATAATAATAATAATTGACTCCTTTGAATTTACCAGCTTCCTGGCTTGGTATGGTCATTGATTATACAGGATGAGATTTTAATAAGTGACATCCTTGTAGTGGGTGAATCAGTACGACCAATTAAGCAACTTATAATAGTTTTTTTTTTTTAAAAACTTTTTTTTTTTAATTGTTCAAAAAGCTATGAGCTCGATGCGATATCTAGCGGTAGGTAAAATATCGCTAATATTGTTTATTAGCAATTTTTACCTACCGCTAGATGGCGCCGCGTGCTCAACGCTTCTCAAACTTTTCTTCAATACATATCATTTACAATTTTGTCAAGAAAAAACAAAAACCCTTTTTTTTTATTAAAAAGGACTGGATTGGAATCAACATATCGATAATTTGTGTGCAACTTTGTCATCGGCAGTCTATGCTATAAGAAAGGTGAAATTTCTGGCTGGCGAACGTGCAGCGATCAGTGTGTATCACTCCTGCTTCCATTCAAAGATGTCTTATGCGATACTACTATGGGGTAATGCAACTGATACCCATCGCATTTTTGTGCTACAAAAGCAAGCCGTTAGGACAATTTTTGGTGTAAGCAGAGAAACACATTGCGACCCTTTTTTTATTAAAGCTGGTATCCTTACCGTGTCGTCTATGTACTATCAGTGCCTTTTATACGCCAAAGAGAATATTTTAAATTGCGAGCTTCACTCCGCTCGGCATAGCCATAATACGCGACATAAGAACAATGTGTTATTGCCTAAAGTACGCTTGACTAAATATCAAAAAACATTTTTATATATAAGTTTTAAATTGTTCAATGCTTTGCCATCATCAACGAAAAGACTTGAGATGGCAGCATATAAAATCTGCTTGAAAAATCAGTTAGTCAAACATGCCCTTTACAAACTGGACGACTTTTATGATATTGCGTCCACAATTGCTTGATTATAAATATCCATATTATTATGACTATACTTTCGAACTAAGTTTTAAATTTTATTGACATTGTTTTTAATTACGCATGTTTCAGAATTTTTCTTTTTATGGTATTGATTATTATTTGTTTGATTATTGATTATTTTGTAAATTTGACTATTTTTAAGTAATCACCTCTGATTACAATTATTTTTTTCCTTTTAATTAATCAAAGCGGTTTTATCATCCGGTAAATTATGATTGTAAAATTTGACATGTTCCTCAGGATTGTGAAATGCTTTTATGGAATGAATAAATGATAATGATGATGATGATGAATACCTACCGCAATAATCCACAGTCCAATCTTATTAGAAGTAGGGATTGGACGGTGACAATGAGTTTATCGCTGTCGGGTGTCGTTGACGGTTCGATGGAAACGTAAGTAACAACGGCGGCGTGCAGAAGCGCGCGCTGGCCTCGCGCCAAAACGGCTGAGGGTCGTCGATCGAGCCGTGACCCGCGAAAAGCGAGTAATAAGCCAAACACGATGCAATCGCTGGCGGAAAACGGACGACCTGTTGCCGGTCACCTATACCGGCAGTTTGCTACTGCACGAGTAGAGTTATCGTGGCTGTTCACCGATGACGTCATTTGCAGATAGAGACGTTCACTATTACCGTCATAACAGGTTGGGCGGCGTCGACTACAACGGACGAACACGTCACCCCAGGCTGATATAACGATATGTGATCGTTCTTTCAGCCGTGGGATGAGCGTAAAAGACTTAGGGCCGATTTTTCAATCGTCAGATAAACTGTCTAATAAGTATCCAAAGAATTATTTTATCTGTTGATTTATTAACATTGGCGAGTTTTTCAATCATCAAATAACTGTCAAATAGTTATTGGAAGATTTTTCGCTATGTTGGCAGCACTAACTTCAGACAATACACGAAAAGCGAGACAGAATGATTGAACCACTCTATATGCTAGAGCGAGAAGCTCTTAAAAAATATTTATTTGACATTTGCTTTCAACATAACCTCGAATTGCGCGCTTTGTCTGTTTGTAGTGTGCGTCTTTCGTGAATTTGCGAGTTTGTCGTTTAAAAATCGAAAATTTAATAATAAAACGAGATAGGTCTGTTAGTTTCACGACGAGTAATTGCATCATAGGTGGTTTGATGCATCATCATAAGCATGAACTAACCTTTATGTATTGTGTTTAATTTGGTCTTCAATCAATGTCAGCAGATACTGGACAGTTTCTTTTTGTAGTCTGAATCTTTGCTTAAATTCCACATCATCCCATTGTACAAAATTATCCGGTCTATTTCTCACTACTCTTTGTTTTCTCCGAACCGGATATAAGTAATTATAATTTCTGCTTCTTTTCCAATAGCAACGTCATCTAGCACAGCGAATAAATCCATATCTCAGCGCAAAAGATCACCAGAAATTATCACAACCTAACCTCTCACTGTCAAAATCAGTTTGACGGATCAATTTATTGGACGAATAACTCGTTATCTGACCCTCGGAGCAGCGGATAATTTTATTCAGCGAATAGTATTTTTATTCCTTTGATAACTGTTAACTGACTATTGAAAAATTAAATTGACTGTTTATCTAACGATTGAAAAATCGGCCCTTAGACAATGACAATTCACTATCTAGCTCTGCCAACTAGCCCGCGAGAGTCTAATCTTTTTTTTATTTTATTTAATTTCCTCTAATATAAATTATATATCCAATAGTGATATAAACTTTATTTAATCTCTTGTAAAATAATTTAATTTAAATAAAGAACATGTTTCCATCATTTTTAGGTTAATTTATACATAGAAAACTACTTTTATAGGAAAAAAATATCCGCATGATTAATTTCATATTCGATATAATAACGCCAATTAATGAACCCATAAAAATAGTCAATCTGTGAAGACTTCGGGTCGGATACGTAATTATTCGCCTACCTTCATTATGCTTGGCTTACAATAATAAAAACGAAGTTCGTAGGAATGCGCACGGCAGCCGTCGAAAGGCAAAATGGCGGTATCGCATTATGTTTGATATGATCTGCGGTTAAAATTATTAGGTAATATATATAAAATTTAATTTGTTATTTTTACTGACACAACCGTGGCACTCCAATAAGACTCAGGAAGTGAGCTCGCCTTATCACAGGAGTGCCTAGCGAGGCGGGCTCGGTTTCACTTTACTTGGCACATTAGGAATTATTTTATGCACTTTAACATATAATTTATGCACAATTTGGCCTGGGCACAGACAGATGTATGCCTAAATTTAGAAGCATATAGCGGTATTTTCTGGATTGTACATTATATTTATTTTGTGCTATTGCGTTTAAATGTTTATGTAACGAATAAAAAAATAAATAAATAAAATCCGTACCGCTCGGCACCGGGTAGTTAACCCAGCGGGCAGACCAAGCGCCCTCGCGACCAGTTATGGCCAGATTTCTCCGGCCCCCCGACTGGGTACAGATTCGAAATCGTCCCTTGTGTACCGGTGATTCGGTGTCTACCGAATCATTGCAGACCACGGCATCTTTACCAGGCTGTTCACCCGGTATCGGGTAGACGAACAATCTATTTAAGACCTGCTGCCACAAGGTAAGCAACCGCCCCTGCTCTATAGGAAACAAAGCCGTTTCCAAACTCCCCGGCTATCTGTCGAAGTGCACAATCGATTGGCTAACGACGCACGGTGCACAAACCGTTCACGAGCGAACTACGAACTACGATTCCCAGCGAAACTGGCCCGCAGGCTCAGAGTCCTTCCCGGGCTCGTGCTTCTGTACGGAGACTGCCAGATGGGTTGACCTGTGAGTTCGGCCGACCCAAACACATGGGTCATAATGGCTCAACTGCAATAAGCTACGTCAGTACAGATAGAGCTGTCAACTACAACAGGCGAACCCGTCACCTCAGCAAGTTTTAACGATTGGTCGTGAAGTGAACGCAGAAGACTTGGACAAAACAGTCCACCGTCAAGCTCCGCCACATGCCCGTACTTCCGATTGCCGCGCTCCGAGCCCGGCCCCCCACCACCGTTATAACCTACGCAGCGGCGGCAGCGGTATGCGGCCTACCCGCAAAACAACGGATTGACAGCTCTTCAGTCTACCCTAGACAACGGTGGCTGCAACGTCACCGAAACGTCGGGTGCTACAAATTTCACGCAGTAAATTCGTTTTCTATCCTATTTATAGGATAAAGTATAAATAAATAAATAAATAAATAAATAAATATCGCCGATCCGCCCGAGGTTAGACGAGAAACGAAACGCGCCGCGAGGCGGTTGTGAAACGGAGCCCAATCAGTTAGTCCGCCGGCGGAGAGAGAGCGCTCATCGGTTTTATTTATGAGGTTAATATTCAGATGTGTAAGCCTATGTGTACGACCGTTCCCTTGGTACCGTTTCATCGCGTCTCGGCCTGCCGCCCCTTTCCTCTTTCCCCTGTCATCATAAAAACGACCGCGATACATATAAAGTAGGGGTTTAAATCAGCCGAGCGGATCGGAAGGAGCGGCCGGCGCTGAGCGCGAACGCGCCCCAGGGACTACTTCAAAGAATTCGACCCAATAACAAGGTAAACTTTGCCACTAAAACTGTCATGACGAAACGATTGCATTCTTCCGCTTATGTTTGGAGGAAGATAGTATATTATATGCGGAATTTATCCTAAAACGCGTTAAGGCTTTCTTCCGAGTTGACGCGACTAAAAATTTAGATATTTTTGCAATGCCACGCGCCCGCGCGCTTTCGATATATACATAAAGATGTATAGGTATACCGCGGCGACAAGGGAATACGTCCCACCGTTGGCAGTGGCCAATTACGAATGACGATTTCGGCTTCGCGCGTCGTCTAATATAGTCGATTTGGCCATTCAATTATAATATAATAAATTATCAAATGAATAGTTTATACTAATATTATAAAGAGGTAAAGTTTGTGACGTTGTAGGAAGTAATCTCTGGATCTACTGAACCGATTTTGAAAATTCTTTAACCAATAGAAAGCCAAGTTATTTGTCAGTGTCATAGGCTATATATTAATCCGAAAAATGAAAAGACTTTTTGGTGGTAGTCGGATTTCCAAAGTAAGTCGGAAAAAACGGTCGAACGAAAAAGTTTCTAACTAACGCTGCCTTAACGATGAGAGATATATGATTAAGTTCTAGAGAAAAGTTGTAGAGCCTGATAATGCCTACAAAAAATTCAGCGACAGCATATGTCTAACTTTTATATTTAAGTCACAAAAAGTAGTTTTTCAAATTAAAAAATTCGAAGATATACAATATAAGAGTGTATCACGGGATAATTTAAATCGTTAGGTCATGTTTATTGGTCATATTATCAACAATTATGACTTATTATCAAAATAAGTAAATTTATCGTCTCAAGTGTTTAAAACAAAAGACTTTTCACTTTTACTGCATATAATTTCACTTTTACTGCATAAACGGTTAAAGAGATAAGACACTCACAAATAAGACACTCACAAGAATACACTAACGGTAATATAGTCAAATTGGCATGCAAATACATACATACATATGCAGTAAAAATATAACCCTTCTTTTGGCAGTCAGGAAATAAATCATAGCACTCAGTACTAACCGAACCACACTCATAATTTCATCACAAGTAAAAAGTTTTACCGCCCAACGAAGTGGGCACGGGTCAGCTAGTTTTTTATAAAGTAAAAATTAGATTACAATAATAAAATAACTTAAGATCACTGTGTTATTTTTTATATCACTCAAAAGCATCTTTAATAATTAGAAAAAAAATATGTTTGGCCATAAGATTTCTGGAAATTACGTAATTTCAAACATTTTTTTCTTATATTTTTTGTATGGAAGTTCCAAAAACTGTCTTGGTACTATGCAAATAGACCATACGCTTGTGTAAATAGTATTTTTTAATATTGAGAATCATCTCTAGGTTTTTCAAAAACTGAAGACAAATCTCACTCGTTTTTATTTTTTTGGAAAACAGTAACAGAATAAAGATAATTTACAATTTATATGGAAATAATTTACCAATTTCGTTTTGGCGAAATGATAGCTTAAGGACCGAGTTTTTAAAATCCGGCATAATTGTATTAAAATTCATTTTCGTGTTCTCACAACCAGGCCACAAAATTATGCTTCATATAGCTTTTGGCCGCCACGGCCGGCACGGTCTCTTATTCCATGAAGAAGTTTGATCACATATCTATATCTGTTACATCCATTATATCCGTCCGACGCGCATTTTATAGTATTTGACGCATTGGATGTGAAACAGTTATACGTGCGTATATACGATCATTTCCATAGAAGCAATGCCCGTCATTCTTCTCTAAACCATTCAAACAATACTCGAAATAAAAGTAAGCAAGCCCACTAACGAGTGAATACTAGATTTGGCTAGAGGCATTACACAATTCTGGCCTTTATAATTCCTTCTGGTTTAATTCGTTATAAATTCTTCTGGTTAAATTCATATAATTCGTTCTGCATTATTCCTTCTGCTCTTCCTTGGCAGTTGCTAAAAATGCAGCTATGCCGCACGGTGCGCAGACCGTCCAGGAGCGCCAGAAGGTTGATTCCCAGGGGAAACTAACTATAAGGCCAGAGTCCTACCCAGGCTCGCACTTCATGCGTGGAGGCCGTCGGATAGGTGTTAACCCGTGAGTGTGACCAACCCTGAACAAAATGGGTCTTCGTGGCCAACTCAGCAAGGGCCCATTAACTCCCAAACATCACGCGGCAGTACTCAGGCGGTCACCTATCCAAGTAATGATCACCGACGCTGCTGAAATTCGGCGATCTGACGGGAGCCAATGTTCCAACTCGGATACGGACGTTAATCAGCAATGAAACTTTATATTTCTTTGTCGATTTCTGACAAGCGCAACTACAGTCTCAAAATCAAAATTTCGCGACGAACGCAGTCGACGGCTTTAGCGAAATCCGCGCGAATCGCATCGCCGCGTTCGCTTTATTCTCTCGCACTCGTATAAATTTGATTCAAAGGTATTCATGCGTCAGCAAATCCCCGACCTGTTGAATTCCCCACCCATTCCGCCGGCGGCGCCAACCAATAGCCGGAATAAAAGATCCGTCCACGCTTCGGCTGAAAATTATGCGACGGCGACGCCTTTTATCCCTCGCCGTATCCCCGCATACACTCTTTCTCTTGTATTAATTTTTAAGGCTCTTACGACTTCCATTTATGGTTAGAATCGTTTTTTCTATATATTGGGTAGCACAAACCTCAGCGTAAGTCGATCCTAAGTAAGAATCACATCGCATGTACATATTTTATTTTATTTGGTTAACAAACAGCGTTCATAAATCTTCTTCCCCGTCGTTTCCTCATTACTGAGGATCGTGGCCACTAGACTACAGTTTGCCTACGAGGCTCCTCCACTTCGACCTGGCGGGTCCCAAATTCTGCATGGCGGGTCCCAAATTATATCGCCTATTTTATAACTTCTTTAAGAGGTCGTTCCATCTGGCCGGTGATCTGCCTCTGCTTCTTCTTCCCTCCACTTGACCCCCGGAAATCATTTTCTCCAGATTCTCTGGGTTTCTCCTGGCAACATGACCGAAGTACTGCAGGACCTTTCTCATGCATACGGTGGAATGCCTCACTTGGATGCCGAGTTCTTCAAGGACAGATTTGTTATTGCTGTCCAAGGGATTTTCCTAGCATATATAACATACGTTTATAAATAAATAACACACACGCACACACACACACACACACACAGACACACACACAAAATGGCATATGTATACAGCATACGTACAAATGTATGTAGCATACGTTTATAAATAACAAACACAAAAAGATGAAAAATAAAACTATGACTAATTATATGTTAACATTATTTACCGTTAACCATATGTGTACAGTGGGCCCGATTGCGTTTCTTTGTGAACTAAAACTAAAATTAGTCCAAGCGAACGAGACAGAGCAATAAGTTAGAGCGGTAAATGAAACGAACGATCGTCGATAAATACTACCTGCCGAACTTATACTCGTCCGAATAGATTCGAGCATATTTCGTGCGGTGTAAGATTTGACCTTGGCGGGCAGTTTTAATGCGAAAAAGCGACAACCGTCATCTCACACTTCGCTCTAGCGTATTGCCCTGTCTCGTTCACACGGACTAATTTCCGATTTTAGTTCACGAAGAAACGCAATCGAGGCCAGTATCACCGTTAGCCCTTTAATTTGTGAAGTAAAAGCTCGCCCGTACCGTTTCGAAAGTGAAACCGTCGAGCGTGAAATCGGCGTGAATCGACGGAATTGAGAAAAAAGTCCATAAGTTATAAACTATACGGATCATAAGAAGAACTGTAAAATGATCGCATTGAATATGATTTTTTTTAACTGCACATTTTGCCGTAGGTAGGCGATCGTCCCGAGCGGGACGTTACACATTGGAGGAATATACCTTATACGTACATTTCTTTAGCGGTGATATATTGTTGAGATTTATGGTTGAGATTATAAACATTATTATTTATTTTGCACCAAAGATATATAAAAATATATATTAAGCGATTAATAGTCATGAGTTGAAACAGGGGGGATAAAGGAATGATTTGTGCCAAGGGACCTGGCATATACACTGCCGTGAAGAGTCATGTGAAATAAATGGCGTTTTAGGAGTATGTCTACTGCCGGAAAATTGTCCAAAAACTGACGGGGATTTGCCAAAAGGGAAACTATCACAATTTTGTATAATGTCGGAACAACAGGCTGTATGCTGTATTCAACACAGCCCCATGAGCAACAACACGAGATCATCAAAAAACCAGGATAAATCCAATAATGCATCTTCTACATCACCGCCTACTACAACTACCAATAATTCACCGGTCATCTCTACAATGGCTCCAGAAAAACCTTAAACATCGCCACAAGCCTTATTACCAAATTCATAAATGACAGTGTGGAAAAACTAAATCCGAAAAAAAATAGCTGCAATATTGAGTACAACTTTAACAATGACAGCCATTGCTGTGTTGGCGATTAATTAATTTATTTTATTTTATCTGCATCCAAACTTTTCTCTGGTCGTAACGGTCTCCGTTCCATCGGGTTCAGAAGAGGGAGGAAGAGAGAGTGCGCCCGTGGTCGCGCGCCCACCTGTGCACTATAATATAGCCTGCGCACTTGACTGCTTGCGAACAATGGACTCTGAGAAGACTAAAGAAGTCACTAGAATCTACAATGCAGTCGCTATGGCCGAACACGGCTAGAAGGATATATATAAAGGAATGATTTATTAATGTTTAAAGTGACTTAAAGTAACGTACCCGAACCTATTGTTACACGTTATCATCAAGGGCACACGTTATCATACACGCACACAGGGGACGCGCCCCCCCACCCGAATTTTTATATGTTAAAAATAAAGTCGAGAAAATTGAGGATCAGGGAGAAACTGGACTTATGTAGGTACCTAGTGCCAGGCAGGGAGGGCGTACTTAGGATCTAACCCCCCGAAATCTGGCATATTTTTGTATCATGGTACGGGCAAATTAAAGTTTGGTGGATATCGCGCGCATTATTTCAATGAATGTCTAATGAAAGTCCCCGCCCCCCTTCCCCTTCGAAACTGAAGTCTGGATCCGTGCCTGGTTATCATAGCTCTGTTTATGAGGGAGTGCATGGTATATTTGGATTTATATCTCTTTATATAAAACAGGTGCAGCTTCCGAGTAATGTGAGGAGCCAGAGTGGATATCTTTTCGACCAGATACGCACTGACAAAGATTATTAATTACATTGTAGAGAAACATCATATCGTAGGTTGGTATGCCTACCTCAAAGACTATCGAGCTTAAAAAGAGCTAATCTGTCCTTGTACGACTCAGCAAATTTATTTTTCCTAAAGCCATGGGCGCCGGCAGCAGGATGCAAGGAGGTGCACTTGCTCCCATCTGTAGGGAAAAAATACATGTAAGACATTAGGATATTTTTTTTATTGAGTTACTGTTTGGATAAAAAATAAGTGTCTAGGTTGCTGACCAAATTTGTTCATCACCTTGTCATTAAATTAAGTGTCCTCCTCTACTCTTTTCTATTTTATTAGTTAATAGTATAGTGCAAATGCACCTACCTGAAAGCAATCCTGGCGGCGCCCATGCCTAAAGCACAAGTGCCTTAAGTTTTTTTTAAATACGATTGATTCTTTTTTATTTATTTATTTATTCATTTAAGTAATAATTACTATAAAACATTGTTTTTGCATATAAAAATAACAGGAACCGAATGGCAAAACCTTAACCTTTTGCTTATTTGATTCTGTCACCCAACTGGTACTAGCCCGTTCTAGGATGGACAGGACTCTAATTTTACAATAAATTATGTAAAAGTTTTATTAAAATGCTCATAAAACTAAATTGCCCTAAAAAATGGTCCTCAAAAAATAAAACAATCAAATAGAGCGAGACAATCAGAGAATTTACATAAAACTAAAGTAAAGAGTAAGATAAATCTTTAATACATAAAATAAAAAAGTCAATAAATAATATTTAATATATGTTAGGAAATATAAAAAGTAATATAAGATGAAGTACAATTCATTGTCAAAACAATATATAACAACAAAATGAATTGGTAATTAGTTGAATGTTAAAATATAATCAACATACATACTATTTAAAAATATATTAGTAATTTGTGCACCTAAGATTTATTAAACTATAATTTCTAACATTTGATGTATGGTTAGTCTGTCATGACTCGAGAACCATTCCTTTATTTTATTTTTGAATATTCTAAATGTCAAATTCATTTTTATTTCCATATTGATCAGATTGTAAAATCTCGGCGTAATGAAAGTGAAAGAGTAATGTCTTTGTCCAAATGATGTTTTCATCCTGGGTATTATTAAGCTATTTTCTAAAACTTGTCTTATTGGTCTTCGGTTCTGAATTATTCCTAAATTTGAATTATTGTCCAAAAATAGCATTAAGAGGGAAGTTTAAAAAAAAGTTGCCTACAATCAAGGACTTTAGCTTCCACATAAAGTTCATTGCTGGGATGGCGATATGGTCTGCTGAGAATAATTTTTGCTTGCACAACTTGTATTGAGGGGAACAAATACAAGATGCAAATTCAAGAATAATACGGACATAGCCTCCATATATTACTAACAAGGTGGATGTCTCGGAAAAGGGCTTGCACGTCCGTATCAGAAAACCTAGCGAATGACTCCCATAGATTTTAAACGTCTCGAAACGGTTGAGGGATGAACATTAAGCACTTGACTTATCTTTTCCAGCGTCAGACGTGAATCTTCTGGAGTATGGACTCCAATTCGGCTTCTTCAAATGTTTACTCCCGGCCTGGGCGCTCTTTGTCTTGCAAGTCGAAATCACCACTTTTGAATCGGAGAAACCAAGTCTCAACAGTCTTTTCTGTCGGAGTCGATTCCCCGTAAGCCTCCAGCAGCAATCTATGACATTCTGCGGCAAAAGCATTGCTTCCCGCAAATTAAGTTTTGTCGGCTCAAATATCGACATCTTCGAAGCTAACAAAATTACCGTTGTTGACACTTCAACGAAATGACACAGACTGATTATTGGAGCCTAATGATGACGCTTTGACATGAAGTATTTTGCAATTTGGTAAATAACTAGAAATATAAGTTACGGTATTTCTTAGGAAATCGAAAGTTTTCAATGCAAGGTCCTAATAATAAGTAGTACGCTGGAATTCTGCAGTTCATGAGTGAAATATAGCTTGTGTAGCTTATACGTAAATCCTGCACTGGATGTCACTTAATATAAACTCATCCTGTATATGAAATCGGAGACTATCGCGGTTGTTTGACATTATAAATAAGATAAAAAACGAATTTATCGCGTGAATTTTGTAGCACCCGACGTTTCGGCGTCGTTGCAGCCGCCGTTGTCTGGGGTAGACAGCCGCAGTCTACTCTAGACAACGGCGGCTGCAATGTCGACGAAACGTCGGGACCTACGAAACTCAAGCGGTATTTTTTTTAATCTTATACGCCCTGCATAGATGGTGGTAAGCCAAAACGACCATAAAACTAGGGCTATGTGCGGGTAACCATGTGATCAACTCCCCCCCCCCCCCCCCCATCCCCCATTATCATTATCAGCAATCACGGTTTGCAACGTTGCGGCCCATTTTTGGATATTACGAGGGTCGCCTTGTTTTTTGCGTATAACTTATCCCGGCCCATTTAGATTTCATCGCTGCAGTAATTTTCCCAAAATGCCAGCGAGTTTAATTTTGCTTCGGCTGCTTATCTTGTTCGCGTGTATTGCTCTCCAGGGGAACCGCTTTCATAAATCATAGCCTCGTTTTTTGTCAGAGTTGGGTTAAATAAAAGATAGGATAGCAACACTCGATTTATAAAGGGCTGATTAGGTAATTTATTTATTTATTTATTTTATTTATTTAATACTTGTACAAATAAAAGTACAGTAGAAGTACAATTATCCGAACTCCGGCTATCCGAATCTCTGATTATCCGAAATTAGGATGTAAAAAAATTAAGACGGAAACGAGCAAACCTACACTTTTAACCGTTTTAGTGCCAAATATATTTCTCCAAAATGTTCTAAAATGCCAAAAGATAAATTTATTTTTATAGATAACTAGCTGACCCGGTGAACTTAGTACCGCCTAACAGTCAATGAATGTCGTCTTACAGATTAGCGTAACTTAATTTATGATTTTATGAAAGTAATACAATGAATACAAAATAAATATTAAGGTTTCTACTTTATTAAGATAATAACACTAAAAGAAATATAATAGTACAAAAATTAAGTATATCAATCGCGTGTCAGCAAGACATGATTGAATTAAACTATTTACATATTGTGCAGCATGGGATGCACTCGGTTTAATTCTCTTCATTGAAGCACCTTGTGACGACATTTTTTGTTTTTTTATCAGGCGCAACAACAAATAAAGCGGATATTTGCCGACACGTGAACATACCACGACCTATGAGAAAAACTCGGATTTACATTTTGTATGGGAAAATGTTTTTTCTTTTATTTTAATATTTAGTTAACTTTCTAATTTTCATTTTTAATAGTTATTCTACTATTCGGGACGGAGACAAATACTACAAATCATTAACCATGAAAATCGGTCCAGCCGTTCTCGAGTTATAAGTGTTCAAACAAACCCGACTTTGTTTCATATATCGCACCCCTAGATGAAAACCCCGCTAACTCAAAAAGTACCCAAATTGAGTTAGTAGCGTTTTCGAATTCCTGACTTGAATACCTACACGGAGATACAACTCGCGTAACTATACCTTCAGCCGTTGTCGATAGATGGCGCTAAACGCTGCTTTAGTTGAATGATCTTACGCCGGATGGTGCGAGCACTATACCGACATTTTTAGTTACCTTCCGACCGTCGCGGTTAGAGGCCGTTTGCGTACTACCCGATTTTGAGTTGCAGGTGTTTACGTGAAAGTGATTAGGTAAGCCCCATCTTTTATTTCTAGTTGATTGGGTTTTGATGAAATTTCATTGAAATAATAATTGTTGATTTTGGTTTGCGGGGGTTTTGATGATATTATATCGTAATATTTTTTATGTTATTTCGAATTACTCAGCTTTACATGACAGAAAAATTAAATTTAGATTTACGCCAGTTTTGTTGAATGAAATTTGTATTTCGTTTTTCTTGTTTGTTTAATGAAATAAAAATATTTCATGGAGACAAATAGGCTATTTATTATATTTTAAACCAGATCTATGTTTCATTATGAAATTTTACAACCAATACGTGATAATAATTGGGTTTTTTGAGTTGCTTTACTTTACATGATTTGTTAAATATTTTGAACTTTATTTATTTTAGAACAATGAAAGGCCGAGGACAACTCATGTTAGACATATTAAACGCAGGAAAAGAGGATCCCGACCAACCAGCAGCAATGGATGATTCAAGAACACTTCCGTCCACTAGCATGGAAATGCTCAGTACGGTAAAGGAGCCTGAGTTGCCAGCTGAGGGTTTAAGGTCAGTTCCATCACCGATCATTCTCGAATCTTCGTTAAACCTTGACGAGCAGCCTTCTACATCTGACGGACGACGAAGAGTTTCTAAACGTCAGTATGCTGTTTCACCAGTCCACAGCGGCGATGGAACCGATTTCGACGATTCTGATGCAGATCCACACTACGAAAATCCGATTTCTAAAAGAAAAATAGTTTTCTCTCCTCCGCGTAAATCTCCCACTCCACTAACAATATCACGATCTCGCTCTCTTTCATCTTCGTCCAGCAGTTCAAGTTCTTCAAGCTCTAGTAATAGCTCAAGCAGAAGTTCAAGTAGTAGCTTAAGTAGTAGTACTATAAATCAACGTAACGCCAATAGCTTTCATTGCGAGGTTCCGAATCTAGACGATAAGATTAATTCAGGACTGAATGAAAATAACGCAACTAGCCCTAACTACGTTGGTCACAACCTACCTCAAAATACTACAGAGGGTGAAGAAACTGTAGTGCAAGAAGGAGTACTAAAGGGTAAGAAGAAGCTAAGAAAACCGGAGACATGGAAGGTCAATATAGCTAAAACCCTCAAAAATTCAGGAATGGCGTATAAGTCTCGGGGTAAATTAAAAAAAGAAATCCCTGCTCGTAAAATGCGACCAGCTTGCGGAGAAAAGTGTCGTTTAAAATGTAATACTAAGCTCAACTCAACAACTCGTCAAAAAATGTTTGATACATTTTGGGGACTCGGCGATCTTCAGCGACAGAGGGAGTACATTGTGCGGCATACCCACGAAATAAAGCCCAAATACCGATATACAAGCACGGAAAACTTTCGAGCTTTAAATACGGCCTTCTATTTTGAAGAAAATAGATCACGCATTCGTGTTTGTAAGAACTTTTTTAGGGCCACGCTTGATTTGGGCGATCAAGCAATTAAAACAGCGCTGGACAAAAGAACGGAGGCTGGGTTTATAAAGGGAGAGCAAAGAGGAAAACATAACAAACATCCCACGGTAGATCATGCAGTTAAAGAGAGTGTTTTTCAATTCATCAACACTATTCCACGGGTCGAATCGCACTATCTACGAGCTCAGACTACAAGGGAATACATACAAAGCGACAAATCATTGGCAGATATTTACCGCGATTATAAGGACTTACGCAAAACAAATGACGAGCCATTCGCTTCCGAATCGACATTCCAACGAATATTCAACTTTCACTTCAACATCGGCTTTTTTAGCCCAAAAAAAGATTTGTGTGATTTATGTGAGGGCTACAAAAATGCGAATGATGAAGAAAAAACTAAATTATACCAAGTCTATGAACAGCATCTGCATGAGAAGGACCTGGCTCGAAATGAGAAGGAAAAGGACAAAAATAAATCAGATGCAATCGTAGTTGTTTACGATCTCCAGGCTGTAATGCAAATTCCTAAAGGACAAGTATCTTTGTTCTTTTACAAGTCCAGAATTAACTGTTTTAATTTCACTATTAGTGATTTGCATGCAAAGAATGTAGACTGCTTTTTTTGGGACGAGACGGAAGGAAAGCGTGGTGCTGTAGAAATCGGAAGCTGTGTTTTATATTTTATAGAAATGCAGCTAAATAACCATACCAGCGGAGACATAGATCTGATATTTTACTCAGACAACTGTTGCGGGCAGCAAAAAAACAAGTATTTGTTGTCCGCTTATGCCTACGCTGTGTCCAATATGAGAGTGAAATCTATTACCCATAAGTTTTTGATAAGAGGTCATTCGCAGAATGAAGGGGACAACATCCATAGCGTTATTGAGAAGCAAGTGAAAAGGCACATAAAATCAGGTCCTATTTACACACCACTGCAGTATACAACATTGATTCGGGCTGCTAAAAAATCTGGACCAGCATACAAAGTGCATGAAATAACACATGACCGATTTTATGACTTGAAAGCACTGCAAGAAGCTTGGGGCACGAATTTCAATAAGGATGAAGATAACAACCAAGTCAAGTGGCATGACATAAAAGTCATAAACATTCAAAAGGAAAATCCAATGGCCTTTTTCTACAAAATCTCATTTGCACAAACTGATTTTAAAAAATGCTTGGTAAACAAGAAGACTAGACGTACAGTTGCATCTGAATTTCCGAAAAGTTTGAATAGAGCATACATGGAAAAAAATAGTTTGTCAGATGCAAAAAAAAAAGATATTAAAGAACTTGTGGAAAAAAATGCTATTCCGAAGCCGTACTATGAAAGTTTTTACAAAAATATTTTGTGAAACGACGGTGGTAGTTTACTATTCGTGTCGCAGCTAAGATTGTTTTTATTTCTGTACTATTGGTTCAGTGGCTGTAGTTATTTTAAGGAGTTTATTTTTACCAATGTTACTGTTAAGAAATAAGAATGCTCAAATTAACATTATTTGTTAGCGATGAATGTGCCTACATGATAAAGACTTGACCTTGCAAATGTAATAATTATTGCTGTGATTATTAAGTAATAATAATAAGTCAGGCGCAATTTCTATTTAATTATAATACTTCGAAAGTAATAACTGTTTTAATAATGGTAAATTTTAATAACAATAAGTAAGTACTTATTTTTATGTTTGTATAGAGAACAAACCACCTTAATTTTGTGTTTTATTTTATTTGATGTTAAATTTTTCTATTTTATTCATTTGAATAAATAAATAACAACTTTTGATTTGTTTGTTTTTTTTCAATTAATTAAACCTTAAAGGACTTTAAAACTATAAACAAAAGCCAGTATCCCCAAACTTAGCAGGTTGTACCTAGGTATAATATTATTACAAATATACACCATTTTTTAATGGAATAATTCAAAATACTTAGAAGAAAAGTTGTATTTTTTTTGAGGTGAAAAGTAATGTAACTCATTTTTCTTTCAAGTAAAGTAAAGTAACTCCACTTAATGAACAAAAAAGTTGCTTACTGCTAGTATAAAACCAGAGTAACTCAAAAATTGTTTTTTATTAGGTTTTAATTAGACAATATAAAATATGAGTTAATTGAACAAACTTGAAAAAAATTTTGCTTCATGGATGTATTATTAGATTTTTTATATCTCTCATAGGTATTCTAAAATCAGTTTTTCGTTATTTCTGAAAAAAGCACTTTTTTGAGTTACCGGAGTTTTCATCTAGAGGTGCGATATATAGATTTATATGAACAAGAAGAAAAAAAAATCTGTAAAAATACACTAATTTTCTAATTTCTTTCAACATTCTCTTCACTAGGTTTCAAACACATACCTACCTACAAGGGCGACGGCGCTCTTAGTCACTATAAGTGCCCATTCCCACTATGACGGACCGTCTGTATCGACGGTCTCTCTAAGCAGACAAAGTGCCAGTAGCTGAACAATTTATATGAAGCTGTTCACATTTAGACGGACCCGATAATAATCAGGACCCAAGTTTTTGGACGGACGGTTTGTCACTTGGGAGCTCAGTCTAAACGCCCGGACCATCGTAATGTGAACAAGCGGCCCGATAAATAGCACGTGTCGATACGCCACCGCCCGCCCCGCGGACATACTTCTCTCCCACAGGCATCCTTTCGGGGTCCGCACTTGTCAGAACGTAAGTCTGACCTCGACTGTTCGCCCGATTTTTTTTACAGATCGGTCTATATGTGAACACCTATCTCCGGGCGACGGTTTCCGTCAAAACAGACGGTCCGTCATAGCACAGTATACCATCTGGTATACTGTGGTCATGAAGTCGCATGGAAACGAATGCAGCTATTTGGAATCCGCATGAACATACTTATACCCTCATGCTGGAAAAGGTACAGAAGTGTTTTTTGAGATTTTTATACTTCAAGCAGTACGGATATTATCCATTTTTGTATCCGACTGCATTTATCACAGGCATGGTTGGCTATAATTCTCTTTGTCTCAAAAGAGAAATGCTGACCATGTCCTATGTTTTCAATCTAATTCGTGGTAAAACTGATAAGTGATAAGCTTACTAGCCAAGGTGGATCTTTTCATACCAAATAATTATCGTCGTGCTCGATCGCACCATCTTTTCACGGAGCCGTTCTCGCGCACTAACCTTACGAGGTGGAACTTGTTGGCGCGTGCTTTGCGGCGCTTAAATTAAATTCACTCGATGGCACCAGATTTCGATGTTTTTACCGCCAACCCTCACTTGTTTAAATTGCAAGCTATTAATTATTTATTCTTATACGATAGCTAGTATTATAAGTGTTATTCTATTTGTATAGTTACGGTAATATCTTTATTAATTTTACTTCTCAATGCCTTGGTTTTACTGTTATGTTGATTAGTAATAAGTGAATAAACAAAATAAATAAAAATAGTGAGAACGGGCTCTAATAACGATTAAACTTTGTGTCAGTGCTTGAAAACGAAGATAGAAGTACTTTAAGAAAATCAATTAAGGCAGAAACAAACAAAAATTTATTTGATGCCGTTTTCAAGTGGTTTTTGGCAAATTCCAACTGACTTCTTACATAGGAATTATAGAGTGTTTAAAAAAAACATAAATAAACGCGATAGTCGATTTCATAATATTTATAATTATTATTAATGAGAGCAGTCAGCACGGTTACTCAGCTTCGTCACTAATTACTTAAAAACCAGTAGGAAATTTGGAATCACCCAATTTGCCTTAATTAGACGGCAAAGGAAATTAACGAAGTAATTAAGCCTTGGACACATTATGAGAAGCGAATCAAGATAAATTCGTAATTACACTTCTTGACAATTCTGTTGCAATACCATGTTTGATCCTACGTATATATTATATACTAGCTGTTGCCCGCGGCTTCGCTTAGCGTAAAGCTTCGAATAAATTTGCTAATTTAGGTAATGTGGCGTTTATTTCCGTTTTTAGACGCTACCTTTAGATATATGTAAAGTAAGACATCCGCCGTCAGATGCACGATACCTATCTTGTAAACGTACGCGTCTTGTTCCTCGCCACCCACGCGTCCTTTCGTTGAACGCTGACCTTGCTGGGCCAGCAGTCGCCGCCGCCTGCTAGGCATTTAGGGGTGCTTGCACGCGTTACTAATTTCATGATATCTTTATAACTATACCACCTAAAAACTTACAGTAAATGGCTTAATTTCATAATAAAATAATTCATTTTGATAAGGATTATTATTTTATTGCTAATGTCTTCAACAGACACAGCCTACTTATTTTTCTTACTTTTTTGAGACATAAAAGCAGCCATTGTAGCTTAAAAATCGTTCCACAACTACCAACCTATCCGTTTTTACAGATTATGTTACTGGTGAGTTGGATAACACCTCAAGGGGACAAGTGGATGTCGTGTATTTGGATTTCAAGAAGGCCTTTGACAGAGTCGACAACGATGCGCTACTCCGAGAACTGGCTGCTGCTGGATTCTCGAGTAAACTGTTGAAACTTTTCGGAGATTACTTGGGGGGCCGCCAGCAATTCGTTAAATTTGGCAATTTTGAATCCAAACTATACAACACTCAATCGGGGGTTAGCCAAGGATCAAACTTGGGGCCTTTGTTATTCAACTTATTTGTTAATAATCTGAGTAAAGTAGTCACATCTGTATTGTCGTATCGTCAGCCAGTAGTTTATCCAGCGCCACGGAAACTTCTTTCAATTGCTTCTGAAGATGGATGGCTTGTCAAGCACACGAGCTGCCCCTACATTGAACTGTATTTGCGGGTCAGGATTAGCTTCGATATCCATGCGAATTTCAACATATTTGTGATAATTCGAGATAAACAACTGTTGTGAAAATAAAGGGGATCTCCCTGACAACTGACAATAACGATTTTCAGGGGAATGACCTCCATGGTAGTGTTACAACTTTATTTAGTAGTAAATAGATTTGGATTGGGAGAAAAAATGCAATAAAATGGTAATAAAATAAAATTAAATGTAAAATTAAAATATATTCATTTAAAATTCTCCAAAAAAAAACCGAAATTCCCCGAAAAAGCCCCAAAATCTCCGAAAAAACCGAAATAACCCAGTGGGCAGATATTTTTTGATAAAACCCGGGTTTTTGCCAACCCTGACTTGAAGTGACTTCTCAACGAAAGAAAACTTTATATGCAGAGGTAGTATTTTCGTCTATATCAGCCATTTTGTCAGCCCAAGTAAAGTTAGGTTTGCACAAACGATAGCCTATATTTCTCGCAGATTTCCGCACAGTATAAATGATATTTGTATATTGTCAAGAAAATTCTGGGAAAATCGGACCATATTCCAGTGGTTCCCGCGATAGGCCAGTCATTAGGGAGTTTTTAACAGTACCTAAGTTAGGTTTCTTTCTTTCTTTCTTTTTACTGTTTATTGTGATATTACAACATGGGCGGGTTTATTATCATACGACAATATCTTACAACCAACCCTAATATGAAGTGTTTATATGAATATGTGCGCGTAACATGTGTGTAAGTGTGTGTCTTGTTATTGCATCCGATCGACAGAATTTTATGCCAACGGAAAATGGTAACCCAGCCAGGAATCGAACCCGGAACCTTACAATGTAAGATCAGGCGACCTAACCGCTGTGCCACCGGGCCGTGTAGAGAGACCGAGACGTGTTATAGTGAGGTACCTTAAATCAAGGGTTTATGAAGATAATCCAAAAACAATAAACCAGCAAAAATATAATATTATACAGGAAAACGGGAAATCAACGGAAATCAACGAATCAATCAACCAAATGCAACTCGCCAACGTTATATATCACTAAAATTTCCATTTTTTGTAGTTTTATTATAATTTTAAAATTCCTATGCTCAGTAATTATTTTTTAATTTGATTTTTAAATAGCGCCTACAATTACGGCCCACCCCGTACTAATTGAATGATAAATATGCATGGTGTTAATAAAATTTATTTTTCAGATTCACTTTAATTCTACGTTCTTTTTTTGCCATGCCAATACAGTAAAAAAATCAATTGTGGCTTATCTCGATTTATCAGAGGAACTAATCAACTTGAACGTTTGAAAAATGTATGCATACTGTTCATCTTCGGTTTACGAAAGTATGATCACGTATCCGAATATAGGGCACAGTAAAGTGGCTGCCAGTACGCCAAAGGCGAAATTTTCATATACTTGCTCTCCACACTATCGTGTACCTACTCTTCCAATCAACACTATCCTATCCCACGAGCTTTTTGAACCATTACGTCAGGTCTGACAGCTATGCCTGTTAAAAGCCCTGTAGGTTGTGACATTAAATTTGGTGATTTTTTAAAGAAACATCGACGTAAATATTCCAAAATCTGCACAGCGAAGACCAAGAAAGCATAAACATCAAGAAAATTCGAAACATAAGAGCATAAAACAAACTGCATCAAAAGTGCCGAAAGAGTGACCATTATTTACATACCTAGGCTACTTTGAAATTTGAATATACTAAAAATATTTTGGAATAACTGCAGTGCAGTATAAGAATCTCTCTCAAAAAAAACACACTAATAGATTGACTCATTTTAATGCAAAACCTGGAAGAAAATTGTGTCGGTCACTGATTTTAAATGCCTATATCTCGCTGTTTAATCAAGGACGTGACACAGGTGTGTAGTGTGCAGAGCGGTTTTTCGAAATTCGCGCGCGCCGACCCCGCCGCCCCATCACCGTTATAATTTGCGGAGTAACAGCAGCATATTGAGATGTCAACCACAACGGGCGACCCGTCACCGCAGGACGTTTTAACGATTCATCGTTCTATCGACCGTGCAGTGAGCGTAGAAGACTTTGGACATTACAAATCCGACGTCTAGCTACGCCACAACCCGCAAGAGACCAACGCCTTTACCGCGAGATAGCCAGTAATGTTACCTGGCGGGCCGACACTCGCGCCCTTGCTTCCAATTGTGACCAGATTTCTCCGGTCTATCATTGGTTCCGAGTTCGAGGTCGCTTGCGCGGTCCTCTCCCTTACGAAGCGGTGAAACGGAGTACACCGAATCTGTCGCGGACCAAGGCGTCCTTTGCCCGACTCTGAACCGGGATCGGATGGCCAATGGTCATTTCAAGAGCAGTCGCCGTAAGGTAGACAACCACCCCCGCTCTGTAGGAAACAATACACTTCCCAGACTCCCACTACTGTTAGTCGGAGAGCACAATCGATTGGCTCGCGCCGCACGGTGTGCAGACCGTCCAGGAGCGCCAGAGGTTTGATTCCCAGGGGAGACTGGTTGACCCAGTGTCCTACCAGGCTCGCACCCCATGCGTGGAGGCCATCGGATGGGTGTTGACCCGTGAGTGTGACCGACCCTGAACACATGGGTCATCGTGGCCACCTCATCATGGGCCCGTTAGCTCCCATGATGAGGAGCAGCAGCAGTGTGCCGCCTACCCGCAGAACAACGAATGACGACTGACATTTCTTTAGTAGCATTACAACAGCGGCTGCAACATTACAGCAGCGGCTGCAACGTCGGGTGCCACAACCTTCACGCGGTAAATTCGTTTTATTCTATTTATAATATAAGTTTAAGCAGTATTGGTTAATGAACATGAAAAGACATAATAATCATCGGTTTACGTAAGTACGATCACGTGTCCCTGTATTTTGTATTTTAAGAAAAACAATTGATACATGGAAAATGTATTTCCTGACAACTGAAGAAAACGACTTGGGCTTTTTAAAATATTACATTTAATAGCAAAGGATTGTTAATTTTCTTAACAGATGATCTTTTCTCGCTCGCCTTTTCTTGAGAATAACGAGTTTTATTATTATTATTATCTTTTAACACGTTCATTACGTTAAAAAGCCGCATGCTTGACTTTTCGCAGATGCGGCAGTCAAAGTCGCGCTCTTTCACAGGGGCAACTATGTTCACATTTCTTTGGGTATGACAGAAACGAGTGTATATGTAACATTGGTTCCCTTACGAAGTTTTCCCAACGGCGCAATTAAAGATCTATTTCGTGAGACCGAGTAGGTCTCATACGCACTGTAAAGAAGTTCAACCAAGCCCTGAAGAAACCTCACACGCACTGGATGAAAGTCCATTAAAAATGCCGTCGCAGCCAGCGTGTTAAAAGAACCAACTTCGGATATTTTTTATACATTTCCATTTTGCAAAACCCTACCTAATCGTCTGAAATATAAAACCGCAATTTTTTTTTAAACTTCTGGTACTTTCTCGCTTTGGTTTCTGGCCTACTGGTGTGCGGAGAGCGTCTATATGCTGCATATGGAGGAGGCGTTTGGGGGACATGAATTTTATTCATGAGAAGAGGCGGGGCGCGAGGATTTGTCCCGCGCAGCGTTTCCTCTTATAGTAAATATTGATTCGCATATATGGCGGCATCCGCCGGCTTCCACTTCGCTTCCGCCACTAAAATGTGGCGTTTCTTGAAAATAAGAGTCAAAGATAAATGTTGGATGGTAGATGGTAGCATTGATTATAAAGCGTATTAGATTGAGCAACGTCGTACTACACTTTGGCAACCAGGATTTTAATACGAAAACTTTAGGTCGGCTGAACTCACGGTTTTTTAAACATGATGACTAGAAGAGCAGTCGCAGAGGCATGCTATGAGGAGTTGAACGATAAATACGTAACAGTTTTAAAAGACCTAGAAGCTGCAGAAGTTGGCTATAAAGACTTAAACAGTATTTTTTTATTAACTTTAAAACAATTAAAAATATATAAAACTGAGAGTGAGAAATTGCAAAAGGAACGAGCTGACAATGAGTTGGAAGTATTAGCAATGTTTAAAAAGAACTCCAACCTCAAAAAAGAGATGGCAGAAATAAGTTTACAACTTGAAAATATCATTCAGGAGAGGGGTAACCTTCAATCAATAGTATCTAACTTTGACCAGTGCCGCGTTGAGTTCGAGACGACTCTCCAAACCAACGCTGAGCTGAATAATAAGCTGAGAGAGGCACATAATACTATAGAACAGATGGAGCGCACGAAGCAGAATTCCACGGCTGCACATTCACAGTCGCTGTTTGAGGAATTGATCGTTAGCGCTCCAGACATAGCGTCAGTTTCTGCCTGCTCAAATATGAGCAGCCTTCCTGTCATGACAATTGACTTGTCCTACGAAGATTCTGGAAAATCAACCAAAAAGGTTGTAAATAAAGTAAATAACCAGAGTGTTGAAGATGGAACTACAATATCTCTATTGCACACCCAGGGTGTGGAGTTGAATGATAGTCTTAGTAATTTTACTTCCCAAAAAACATTACATAAAGATAGCAAAGAAAATCACACCAAAGTAATTATGTACAGTGATGAAATAGGTAAAAATATGGGCCAATTAATGTTACAAACATCCGGAGAACTGGTAGCTAATCATTGCTTTCCCGGCGCCAGTTTTACTCAAATATTAGAAAAAATAGTTAATAGTTGTTATTGTCCTGGCACTACTTTAATTATTTTTATTGGGAGAAGGGGAAACGCAAATATACATGTATTAATAAAATATTTTGAATTATTGGCACAGTTAAATGTGAAAAAAATTGTCCTATTTGCTTTTCCTTATAGTAAATTGTTGCCCGAAATGGAAAATATGTCTAGATATAAACTAAATAATAAATTACATACGTTGACATTGTATGATGACAAATTCCAATTGTTTGACATAAATACTTTTAATAAGTATTTTTACTCTTTCACAATAGATAATGTTTATCTTTCAAATTTTTGCAAAAAACAGTTAGCAAATGGGCTATCATATTGTTTGAATTACTCAGGCAAAACATCGGCAAACACCACTGCTACTAATGAGCAGTTAAACGATTTGACATTAAGTAATGACAATTCAGAATATGTTGCATATTCTTTAAATTAGACTTTAAGACAATAGAGGGAAACTCTGGCTATGTAATTAATGAAAATGAAAACTTAAGTAGCAATAATGGTAATTTAATACAATTGGCTTCAGAGAAAATTAATAATATAAATAATCTGATATCAATGGTTATTACTCATGAAAATATGCCAAAAAATTGTATAAATCTGGTGCATCAGAATATTCAGGGGATAATAGGCAAAGAGCTAGAATTAAAATTGTTCTTGAACTGTAATCATATCGACATTCTATGTATATCAGAATCATGGCTCAAAAGTCATCAGATCATTTTCAGTTCCAATAACCATCAGATTGCCAGCTCATTTAACAGAGTTCGGTTGATACGTGGTGGCTCTTTAATAATTACAAAGAAATGCTTGAAATTTAAAGAAAGACGTGATATTGTGAGCCTCTCTGTCGAACGAGTTTTAGAGATTGCATGTATAGAATTGGAGGAAACCATTGTTATGAGTGTATACAAACCACCATGTGCGCCTTATGAAGCTTTTTATAAAATTATGGAAAATGCCTTATTCAAAATAACCAATAGTCCTAAAACAATTGTTATTTGTGGAGACTTTAACATCAATATATAAGAAAAAAAATCCTTGACATGTAACTTTTTAAATTTATTTAGATCATTTAACTTATATAATGTTTTTCTTGAACCTACGAGGATAACTGCCTCAAGTGCTACTTGTATAGATAATATATTCACAAACATAAAACCCAATTATAAATCACTAATTAATATTTTGCACTCTGATCACTGCGGTCAGTTAGTATCATTTCCTAAGAAAAGCACTAGGGTTCTAAGAAAAAATATTAGTTTTATTCCAATTACTGAGTGCCGTCTAGGGGAATTTAAATCTAGCTTAATTAGCAAATTACAAAGGTTGCCAATTCATGACAATCCTGACCAACTTTATGACTCATTCTTTGAATTAATTAGAGTTCAATTTAATAGAATCTTCATACCTAAAATGAAATCGATCAGTGATCGCTTATGCTTTAGTGATTGGGCAACTCTTGGTATTTACAAAAGTCGTAATAAATTGTATGAACTGTATAACGATAAAACTTATAATCATAGTGCGACTTTTAAGAACTATGTACATAACTATTCCAAAATATTCAAACGAGCCTGTTCCACTGCTAAGTCAATTTATTTGAAGAATAAGATCAAAAACTCTACAAACAAAATTAAAGCTACATGGAATATTATTAATAATGAAACACATAGGGTTATAGCTCGCACAAGGGACTTTCATTTAAAGATAAATAATTTAGACATTAAAGCGGATATGGAAGTTGCGACTGAGTTTGAGCGATTTTTTACGAATATACCGTTAATAACGACTAACGCCCTCAAGTCGTCTTCCATTTCAGCTGAGATGCTACTTAAAGAAAGCGTTTCCGCATGTGTTACCGACTTCGCTTTCACTATTGTTAACTGCAATGATATAATAAATGCCTTTAAAACAATTGAGATAAAAAAACTATGGACCTTTGGGGATATTCTGTAAAAACTATTTCATACATCATAGAAATAATCGCACCTTAACTAGCATATATATTCAATTGTTGTGTTACTTCTGGAGTGTTTCCTGATCTGATGAAACATAGTAAAGTTATGCCATTATTTAAATCTAACGATACTTCTGATCCCTCGAATTTTCGACCAGTTTCCGTACTTCCCACTTTGAGTAAAATTTTCGAAAAATTAATTCTTAGACAATTGCACACTCATTTTAACAAATATAATTTACTTCATAAGAAACAGTTTGGATTTACGAAGGGTTGCTCAACCATAGATGCGGGAACCGAACTATTGACAGGTATATTGAATGCCTGGGAAGAGTCACAAGACGCATTAGGCATCTTCTGTGACTTGTCTAAGGCATTTGATTGTGTACACCATGATACACTAGTTAGGAAATTACATCACTATGGCATTAGGAACAAGGCTCTTGATCTTCTTACTTCTTACTTGGGAAATAGAATTCAGAAGGTTGATGTAAACGGTAAAAGATCACCAGGATCAATGGTCACCATGGGTGTCCCACAAGGCTCCATTCTTGGCCCATTTCTCTTCTTAATATACATCAGTGATTTACCCTTTCACATAAGGAATAATCACGAAATTGTATTGTTTGCTGATGATACTTCTTTGACGTTTAAAATTAGTCGAAAATTGTAAAATTATGACGAAGTTAACAATGCACTCTCAAAAGTTGTTAATTGGTTTAATGTAAATAACCTACTATTAAATGAAAAAAAAACCAAAGTGATTAAATTTTCTACACCTAATGTTCAGCAGGTACAAACCAATGTAGAAATAAATGGAACTAGACTGGAGCCTGTTGCTTCAACTGTGTTTCTAGGGATAACAATTGACTCCAAACTACAATGGGGCCCACAAATTGAGAAAATGTCAGGAAAACTTAGCTCTGCGGCATACGCAGTTAAAACAATAAGGCGGCTGACTGATGTAGATATAGCAAGAATAGTATACTTTAGTTACTTTCATAGCATTATGTCCTATGGGATTCTTCTCTGGGGAAGCTGTGCGGACATCAATAACATCTTTATACTACAGAAACGTGCTGTAAGAGCTATATATAAACTTGGTCCTCGAGTTTCACTTAGAGAAAAATTCAAAGAGATAAATATTCTTACTGTTGCATCACAATATATATACGAAAATCTGTTGTATGTCCACAAGAATATTGACAAGTTTTAAAAAAAAAAGCGCCACTCATAATGTTAATACTAGACATAAGCATAACCTTGTTGTACGTGCTACTCGTCTCCACAAAACAAGCAATTCTTTTTTGGGACAATGTATACGCTTCTATAACAAACTTCCTCATACTATTAGAGAACTATCTGTAAATAAGTTTAAAGCTACCTGTTGCGGGAAGAAAGATGAAATATCGGGCAGGCATGATGATGATAAACATCACAACAAATATTGTGTCGTCATGCCTAAAATTCCGAGCGCATCAAAAATCCCCAACCAACAAATATTATTTATGGCAGTAAGTGCACTTAGCACACAATATCGGTACACCCGGATTAGCTCCACTAAAAGCGGGGGCTAATGGTTTTTAAACTAAAAGTGGAATATTTACAAGCGAAACGCCAAAAATTTCGAAATTACACGTCAACCCGAAAACAAACCTCGCTCGCAAACAAAGGAAACGTCGGAAATATCCCAGCACGTGCATTTAAAAAGGGTAATAAAAACCCACCCTAAATAAACCGCCGGCAAAAAGGATTAAGCAACCCCGCCGCCGATTGTAAAATCGACCCTTCCCGCCAGCCAGGTAGGTACAAAGAATGACTCATATTTTGGAAAGCGCCAGCTTAAATATTGGATCACAAAAAATCCACAAAATTGCTGCCATAAAAATGTCTAAATGTTTAGAATAATATAATTTAATTTTTAGACTTTGTCCGAGCCAAATCGGCCAATAACTGGTGAAGATATGTAAATTCTACCTAAAATAGGACATAGCAATAAATTATGATTATTAAAAGATAAATGTAAAATAATCATAAGTTAATATAAGTTAGAGTTTAAGGTCGTATGTACACCCTTAGCTTTAGTAAAATAGAAGGCAATAATATTATATTAAACTTCACAAAACGGCATACAATAGTACGCCGGCCGACAACCGCGTGCGGGCGGGGAACGAACCTCCCCCACCAAGCGGCCGACGGCGGCGGTCTTACCTATATAATGGAAGGCGCCCGCCGACACCGGAACAGATCATTTTTTCGAGCGTGTCTTGGAGATCATTATTAGCGTGCCTTGCGACAGGCCACTTTAGAGCGTGCTTTGTAAATTCATAACTAGTGTAAAAGACTTCATTTTTTAAAGTAAATAAAACATCTTTAATAGCTTAGAAGCTTTTAAAAACAACAAAATTATTGTTTTTTATTAACAATACAAACCTCGAGTGCAAGTCCCGGAAATACTACCTACAAGCGGATTAGACACGACCCGAGCGACGTTAAAGAAGAGGATTTCGCCAACGCCGCCCGACGTCACCTTTGGCCTTACAACCCGGAGGGTTGAATCTGTTTGTAGGCCACACGTGGGAAAGCCCCACAACTTGGAAAGCCTCCATATCTTGGTCCTTCGAGCCGGATAGGAAATCAGGACCTTAAGCAGAAAGCAGGTCCATCGAGGTAAAAAAAATAATATTTTTTTTTTTTTAATTTTTACAAAAATTTGATTGAATCTCCGAAATGTCGACGCCGCGTCAAACGAGCGCGGAACGGACAGAGAGCGCTAGAAGAAGCGCAAGGATTGCGGACAAAGCACGCGACAAAAGCCAGATCGACGCTCACAGGCAAGAACTACGAGCCGATCAACAAGATGCCGCAAGATCTACAATTGGGACGACGACCGCTGAGAGACCAGCCAGCAGAGCACAGTCTACCAGCAGCAGGGCGCCGTCAATGACAAGTCATCGATCATCCAGATCAGCAACCACCACCATCAGGAGGCGACAATTGGAAGCGGAGATGGAAGCCGCCCAGGAAAAAGCCGCAGCCGACGCCGCAGCCGCAGCCGACGCCGCAGCCACAGCCGCAGCCGCAGCCGCCGCCCAAGCGGAATCCGCCGCCAAACTCGCAGCCGAGACTCACCGAATTGAATCCGAACGGATCGACCGGCAACTCGAACTTCGGAAACTCCTGATAGAGGCAGAGGTTGAGGAAGAATTATATATGGACGACGACGACCAAATAAGCCGAGCCGACAGCCGAGCGGAGCGACAGAGCCGCCGACTAACGACCGGACGAACAGAGGAATGGGTGAACGAGCGGGAATTAAGGGACGACGACGCCGCAGAAAAAACAGCGAGCGACGCCGCATTCCAACGAGCCGTCGCGAGCGCCGTCACGCAAGCGATCGCCGCCACCGCAGCCGCCGCCAACTCCCATCCAAGAGCCTCCTCCTACGAGCGGCAGTTAAGAGACGACGACGCCACGGACAAAAAGGCGAGCGACGCCGCGTTACAACGAGCCGTCGCGAGCGCCGTCACGAAAGCGATCGCCGATAACGCAGCAGCCGCCACCGCCAATCGACCGAGTGACACCGCCCGAGCGAGCAATTACGCCCGTCCGAGCGGCGACGTCCCGACGATGAAGAAAGAGGAAGAATGCAGCCCGCCCGACGTCTACATGATGCAGACCCGAGCGAAGATGCTGCGCAGCCTTCCCCAATTCGACGGCAGCATGCAGGAGTGGCCAATATACGCCGCACTATTCGACCAGGGGTCGACAATGTGCGGATTCACCAACGCGGACAATCTGCTACGACTACAACAAAGCCTGCAAGGACCCGCGCGCGAAGCAGTACGCGCGATGTTATTGGATCCCGGCAATGTCCCGGAGATCCGAAGAGCGCTGGAACGCCGTTTTGGCAGACCTGGCGCTCGCATCGACGCGCTCATGCAGGAAGCACGCAGTACGCAGCAAATATTGGTGAGTGATTCAATATTTAAGTTGGTTGAGTACGGCACTACCGTTTGTAATGTCGTACATGCTTTGAGAAATATGAGTCATTCTGCGTATCTCACAAATCCACCGCTGCTAAAAGAATTAGTGATGAAATTGCCACAACATTTGCGGTTACAGTGGTACTCCGCCGGCCATGGACCGCATCCTACTCTTTTAGATTACGGAAACTGGTTAGAGACAATAATAGACGCCGCCTCTCAAGAAGATCCCGTAAAAAATTATTCAAAAAATAAGTATAGTAACAATCGATCCGAGATGCCGAGCAAAAAAAGAGTTTTTGCTACAGACACTCAGGAGTCGAAAGACGCCTGCCTAAAGTGCGGGCGAAACAATCATCTAACCCCTAAATGCCGCGAAATAGGAAAAATGACAATAAATCAACGTTGGACATGGGTTAAGGAAAAACGCTTATGCACACGGTGTTTTAAAAAAGACCACCGCCAAGCGCAATGTAGCGTAAAAGAGCCGTGTGGGATAGAAGGTTGTAAGTGGCCTCACCACAAATTATTACATAAAAATAATGCCGCGCAAAAAGATCAGCCCTCGAACGACGACCAAAATACCCCTAATACAGTAGCTAATACGTGGGACGGATCGGAAAAAATGATTCTAAGGGTAGCGCCCGTGGAACTACGGGGGCCGAAAGGCGTTATAAAAGTGCTAGCGTTATGCGATGAAGGATCCTCAATCACATTAATAGATCAGAGCATAACGGATAAAATAGGAGTACACGGGGAAATTAGCCCCTTAAATTTAGTAGGCGCCTCGGGCATGTCAGTTGCGAACGCGACAACGCAGCGAGTAAACTGTAAGATCCGACCGCTGAAAGGTAAAAAATATTATGAATTATGTAACGCCAGGACCATAAAACAGCTGGATTTACCAGCACAAAAATTCTGTGCTAAATCCATGCTAATTAAATGGCCTCATTTAGCCGACATACCGTTTTGCGACTTTGAAGGAGCACCGCAAATTCTAATAGGAATAGATCACTATGATCTAATCATTCCCAGAACGATAAAAACCGGTCCCCCGAACGCTCCGATAGCAACCCATTGCCGACTTGGTTGGACATTAGGGGGAGGGGGGGCGGTGATTTGGCTACTTGCCGCACCGTAAACCACTTACGGAATGCGGGCTCAAACCAAAGGATGGACGACATCATCCATCCATATGTCAAATTAAAAGAAGTAGGAACGCACATACGCGCCCCTAAGGCCGTTACGAACGCGCGATCCGAAATGCTTGTCCACGACACGCAAAAACAAGAAGGCAATCGTTGGAGCACCGGTCTGCTACGGAAAAGCGACCAGGTAACGTTGCCAGACAGTTGCGAGATGGCGAAAGAACGGTCAAATTCCACAGAGAATAAGTTGCTTAACAACCAGCCGTTAGCCACTCAAAAATGCGACATAAAAAATAATTTTGTTAAAAAAGAATATGTATCGAAATTAAATCCAGGGGTATCAACCGCGTCCGATGAACCTCCATCGTCAGAATACGGTCAGGACGAAGAACGTCGACCGGTAAACATAATGACCTCGATAAAAACTATTTCACTAATCGAGACAAAACGATTCTCACGCCTAGAACGGTTACGTCGTACAGTAGCATGGATATTTCGATTCGTACAACGCTGCAAACGCAGCGGCGAAAAAACAAAACATTTAACCCCACAAGAACTTGCTTACGCGGACCTCTACCTGATTCGGGTTTCGCAGCAACAAGATTTCAGCGAGGAAATTTCATTATTAAAAATTAATAAAGAATTACCAAAAAACAGCAGGATAAGAAACCTAAATGCGTACCTGGATACGAATAGGATCCTGCGAGTAGGCGGTCGCATACAAAATTTAGCCGGTGTCGCCCCCGAGGTAAAACAACCCGCAATACTGGACGCGCGTAGTCATTACACCCAGTTGTTGATGAAATGGCAGCACGAGCAAGCCGGTCACAAAGGCCGTGAATGGGTTTGTAATGAACTACGACAGCGTTATTGGGTATTGCGACTCCGGGGAGCGATTCGAAAAATCACTCGCGACTGCCGAAAATGTCAGATTGACAGAGCGAAGCCAATTCCACCCAAAATGGCGGTCTTACCGGACATCAGATTGGCTCATCACATACGACCGTTCACCAATATCGGAGCCGACATATTCGGGCCGATAGAAGTCACCGTTGGAAGACACCGGGAAAAACGGTACGGTATGCTTTACTGCTGTATGAGTAGTCGAGCCGTCCACATAGAAATCGTCCATTCACTATCAACGGACAGCACAATGATGGCAATAAAGCGACTATGCGCACGCAGAGGGACACCGTCCGTAATATTTTCCGATAACGGAACGAACTTTCACGGGAGCAATAACGAGTTGAAACGGGCACTGCAAGATGTCAATTTTGATGACGTAAGTTCACAATGCGCTATGAAGGAAATAGAATGGAGATTCAACACTCCGACAGCCCCCCATATGGGAGGTTTTTATAAGAGATTGATTCAATCCATAAAAAAAGCTCTCTCCATCACTTTAAAGGAAAAAGCTCCTCGCGACGAGACATTATTAACGTTAATGGCAGAGGCTGAACATTCGGTAAATTCTCGCCCGTTAACCCATGTTTCACTCGACAGCCAAGACGACGAAAGTCTTACGCCAAATCACTTCTTGATTGGTTCGTCATCAGGTCGACTCAACATAGGCGTAATTGACAACGACAATCTTTGCCTCAAAAAAACAGTGGCAAAAAGCCCAAATAATGGCAAACCATTTTTGGTCGAGATTCGTACGCGAATATCTCCCGACGCTGGCGACGAGACCAAAATGGCACGACGCGGTAAAACCCGTCCAGATAGGAGACATAGTCATCCTTGTGGACGCGGACCTACCCAGAAATACTTGGCTCCGAGGGCGAATAGAGCAAGTACATACCGCTCCCGATAAGCAAGTACGTTCAGTAACGATCTGCTGTCGCGGAAAGTCGTACAAAAGACCAGTACATAAAGTGGCAGTAATCTATTCTCCCCACCAAGAGGAAGTGAGAACAACAATTTCACCTCCCGAAGAAGAGGAGTGAGGAGAAACACTTGTCTCACGGAGAGGGGGATGTTGCGGGAAGAAAGATGAAATATCGGGCAGGCATGATGATGATAAACATCACAACAAATATTGTGTCGTCATGCCTAAAATTCCGAGCGCATCAAAAATCCCCAACCAACAAATATTATTTATGGCAGTAAGTGCACTTAGCACACAATATCGGTACACCCGGATTAGCTCCACTAAAAGCGGGGGCTAATGGTTTTTAAACTAAAAGTGGAATATTTACAAGCGAAACGCCAAAAATTTCGAAATTACACGTCAACCCGAAAACAAACCTCGCTCGCAAACAAAGGAAACGTCGGAAATATCCCAGCACGTGCATTTAAAAAGGGTAATAAAAACCCACCCTAAATAAACCGCCGGCAAAAAGGATTAAGCAACCCCGCCGCCGATTGTAAAATCGACCCTTCCCGCCAGCCAGGTAGGTACAAAGAATGACTCATATTTTGGAAAGCGCCAGCTTAAATATTGGATCACAAAAAATCCACAAAATTGCTGCCATAAAAATGTCTAAATGTTTAGAATAATATAATTTAATTTTTAGACTTTGTCCGAGCCAAATCGGCCAATAACTGGTGAAGATATGTAAATTCTACCTAAAATAGGACATAGCAATAAATTATGATTATTAAAAGATAAATGTAAAATAATCATAAGTTAATATAAGTTAGAGTTTAAGGTCGTATGTACACCCTTAGCTTTAGTAAAATAGAAGGCAATAATATTATATTAAACTTCACAAAACGGCATACAATAGTACGCCGGCCGACAACCGCGTGCGGGCGGGGAACGAACCTCCCCCACCAAGCGGCCGACGGCGGCGGTCTTACCTATATAATGGAAGGCGCCCGCCGACACCGGAACAGATCATTTTTTCGAGCGTGTCTTGGAGATCATTATTAGCGTGCCTTGCGACAGGCCACTTTAGAGCGTGCTTTGTAAATTCATAACTAGTGTAAAAGACTTCATTTTTTAAAGTAAATAAAACATCTTTAATAGCTTAGAAGCTTTTAAAAACAACAAAATTATTGTTTTTTATTAACAATACAAACCTCGAGTGCAAGTCCCGGAAATACTACCTACAAGCGGATTAGACACGACCCGAGCGACGTTAAAGAAGAGGATTTCGCCAACGCCGCCCGACGTCACCTTTGGCCTTACAACCCGGAGGGTTGAATCTGTTTGTAGGCCACACGTGGGAAAGCCCCACAACTTGGAAAGCCTCCACACTACCATCAAAGCAAAATTGTATAAAAAAGCATACTATACAATATCTGATTATGTAAATGACAAAACGGCTTGGGAGTAAGGCTTGGACGCATCATAAGAACATAAATTAAAAATAATATTTAATTGTGTCTATATGAATAAAGAACATTTTGATTGATTTTGGTTTAGCACGCATCCGGCAGCCTCCTCGAAGAGTGAGTAGCCTGGAAAAGCCGCTGTGAACTCTGCCTGCGGCTGTAACCTGCAGTCGTAGACAGTGCAGTGTCGACTACAACGGGCGAGCCCGTCTCCCAGGAAGGTATAACGATATATAATCGTACTTTCAACCTGAGCTAAGCGTAGAGACTTGCAGACGTAGACATCCCACTATCTAACTCCACCCACACGCTCTTCAGAAGCCAACGCCTTAAGCGAGGCACTGAGAAGAGAACCCAGCGGGCCGCCTCGCCCTTTACTACCACTAATGGTCGGATTTCTCCATCCACCCGACTGATCACGGGTTCGAGGTCGCTTGCGCGGCCCTCTACTTTACGATAGGCGTAATTAAGGTAGAATTTATCGCGATCTTCTGATCCCAACCGCCTCCGACTCGATTAAGCCGTGGCGGAAGCCCACAGCGGCCCTGACAGGCTAAGTCCCTCTATAGTTGGGCGGTGTCCACTACAACAGGCGAACCCGTCACGCCAGGCTGGTACAACGATATGTGATCGTTCTTTCAGCCATGGGATGAACGTAGATGACTTAGAGCCAATACAAATCTACTGTCTATGCCAAAATGCCCCGCAGAGGCCAAGGCTTTACAGCTAGGCACCGGGAAAGGTTCCCAGCAGGCAGCCTCGCCACTAACTACCAGTTTTGGAGGGATATCTCCGCCGGGAATCAAGATACCTCCGTCCTCCCCACTGGTTACGGGTCCTAGATCCCTTGCGCGGCATCTACCTGTTGTATTGCAGCGGTAATTCAATTTGAATTTATCGCGGACCTGGGCGTCCTTTGCCCGTAGTGTCACACGGGATCGAGTGGCATATAGGTCGCTTCAAGAGTGGCATGACAACAAGTCAACAGCCACTTCCGCTGCTTAGAAGACAGTATATTTCCATAGTCCCCACACTTCTTCAGTAATTAGTCAGAGTGTACAACCGATTGGCTGACGCCGCACGGAGCGCAAATCTATACCGAGGCCTGGGAGGCGGAAGTCCTACCAGGAGTACTACCCCCCATACGAGAACGCTAGTGAATAGTGAGTTGGACCGAACCAAGAACAAAGTGGATCTTACGGCCCAAGCTGCATGAAACCATTCGCTACCAAAGGAGTCCCTCTACGAGGAGGCTAACAGATAGGAGTTGAATCGTGAGTTGGGCAGACCAGACGACATAGAATTTGGCCAACACAGCCCAAGCTGCAACGCAGCCATTAGGAACCTGAAGAGCACTCCTGGCTGGAGTGGAACAATTCATTCGTCCATTCATTCTGCCGTCACTCATCACAGGACGCCAGTGGAGTCCCACCAATGGAGCGAGAGCGTGCAGTCGTTTAGTATTCAATATCGGCGCGGGGGGCGATCGCGTTTAGCGCCTAACGACCCCGAAATGTACCTCCTTTAGGGGAAAGTGGCAGCCCATAAAAAGGCGGAAACGTCGCTCGCGCCCCGTAGGCTGCGCGGCCCGATTGTCGACTTCCGGTAGGGAAAACAGGCGGTTCTGAGGGACGAGGCGACGGTGCAACAAACATCGAGAGGACACGCGACCGATGGAATAGTTATACGCTTTCGATATCGAAATGACGTGCGGCAGCACTAACGAACGAATGGGAAACGATTCGGGACAAAAGGATATTGGGCACTTTGTACGAAAATACACAACGCAGACACAGATGAAATATAGCAAGATTCGTAGATAATTATTGTGAAGCATGGGAAACCTGGGATAAAAAAGATACTAAAAAAAAGGTTACTCAAATAAAATATTTTTTTTTTATAAAGACAATACCTTTTAACGACAGCACAAATAAACGAGTATGATTGATTAACGGCAGTGACAATGGGATGTTGGCACCAGCCTGGCACTAAAAATCGACCACCAGGTTAGCACTAGGATGCTGGCACCGGGCTGGCAGCAGTATGCCGGTACCGGTCTTACACCGCAGGATGCTAGTACCTGTTTGACTTCAGAATGCTGGTTCCAGAGTGGCTTCAGAACGCTGGCACCACGTTAGCACCAGGGTGTTAGCACTCATCATCATCATCATCATCATTTATTCATTCCATAAAAGCATTTCACAATACTGAGGAACATGTCAAATTTTACAATCATAATTTACCGGATGATAAAACCGCTTTGATTCATAAAAGGAAAAAAAAATAATTGTAATCAGAGGTGATTACTTAAAAATAGTCAAATTTACAAAATAATCAATAATAAAACAATAAATAATAATCAGTACAATGAAAAAGAAAAATACTGAAACATGCGTAATTAAAAACAATGTCAATAAAATCTAAAACTTAGTGCGAAAGTATAGTCATAATATGGTTATTTATAATCAAGCAATTGTGGACGCAATATCATAAAAGTCGTCCAGTTTGTAAAGGGCATGTTTGACTAACTGATTTTTCAAGCAGATTTTATATGCTGCCATCTCAAGTCTTCTAGGTCACTAGGTTAGCAATAAGATGCTGGCACCGGGCTGACACCAGGATACTGGCAAAAGTCTGCCACCAGGATGCTGGCACCGGTGTGGCTCTAGGAAACTGGCAAAAGGATACTGGCACTACGCTGGCTCCCGAATGTTGCTGTCAAGCAGTCATGATTGTGCTGATGCGTCGTGCCAGCATAGTAGGTATCTGCAGCCAACAATATTTGAAATACTGTGATAATAAACAACTTTACGGTTGACCGAAAACGCATGGTAACCGAACCCAATTGTTAGCCGCCCTACAAATACGATCGTACGTGATAATAAGAAAAAAGGTCGATAATAGGTCTTGTTATTAAGAAAACTATTGCTATGAGATTGTTTAAGTACTGTTATTGTAAGGTATTGGTATTGAGAAAGTATTGTTTTTGAAAACCATAATGAAAAAAAAAAAGGATTTTTCAACCAACTTTTTGAATAATAACCCAATAGTAGGTATTATTAATTTACTACTATATATTTGGCTGAAAACCAGATTTATGCTATTGCTATAAAAAAACACCTTCCCCCCTCCCCCCCCCCCCCCCCCCTCCCCGATTATTTAGTCTATTCCGAGATCGCGTTCAGTCTGAAAATAGTGTATTTCACGTTATCAAGAGAAAATTTTGAGATTGTTGATTAGTCCAGAATCGTATGTATGCGATGAGTGGCGAATATTTATGTGCAAGTTACCAAGTAGCTAACGATTAACGATTTATGTCAATATATACATTACCATTATAAATACGATAAAAAACGAATATAACGCGTGAATTTTGTAGCACCCGACATTTTGGCGACATTGCAACCGCCGTTGTATAGGGTAGACTGAAAGAGCTGTCAATCCGTTGTTTCGCAGGTAGGCCGCATACCACCCACCACTGCGTAAATTATAACGTTGGTAAATTCGTTTTTTTTAAACTTATGTATAATGACAAATAACCGCGATAGTTTCCGATTTCATAATACATTACCATGTTTAATTTTATGCGTATTTTATGCATAAGCCAGGCAAACATTGGTTAAAAGTAAACATACACCGCAGCGGGTCGACCTCACACCCTCACTACCCGATTTGGATCAGGATTTCTCCGTTTTTCCGTCTGATCATGTATTCAAAGTTGCTTGCGCGGCCTCTTCTTAACGTTAGCATAAATTCTGTTCGAACTCATCGCGGATCGTGGACCCCTTTTCCCGTCAAACTCACACAGGATCGAGTGGCCAACGGAACGTTTCAAGAGTAGCTGACATCAGGTCATCAACCACCCCCGCTTTTAAGGAAACGTCAGATTTCATACCCCCCCCCCCACCCCTCCCCCTCTCCCCACGGTTATTAGCCGGACTGCAGTCGATTGGTAAACGTCGCACGATCACAATTGATTAACGTCGCAATCCGCTCAGCTGCGCTCGAGGAGTTTCTTAGAAGGGATCCGATCCCTTCTGTCCACGAAAGAGCCGAGACAGGTTTTATAGTGTCCTTTCAAGATTCGTTCCTCGATGTGGCTACCGGATTAGAGTTGACCCGTGAGTTGAGCAGGCCCAAGGCACAGTATACCAAACAGTACGTTTACTTTCGAACTACAGGACATTACGGAAAGAGGGTGCGAGGATGTGGGCAGAGGGGTACTTCTCGTCGAACGCCTTTGGTTAGCGTTACGCGCAGGTAAAGGCTGGCGACTTTTTCGAACGTTTGAGGCCGAGTAGCGGACATCTTGAGGCCATATCGGAGCCCTTACGATTGGTGACATATTCGCTTCGATTTCAATTTTGTTCTAAGAGAAGCTACTGTCTGGTATACTGTGCCCAAGGTAACAGGTCATATGGCCCAAACTGCACGGAACCGGTAATTAGATTTTTTTTTAAACCCCCTATCCGAAATTAACCACCCTGTATAATCTAGAAATCAAATCTGCGCAACACGAAGCCTATTAATCCCCGTCGCCGTCACAAAGACATCGTCTCCGTTCTCGTCGAGGAAACGATTGGATGAGAAGCAATAAAGTGGGTGGGGGGTGGGGAGTGTCTTGAACGTCCCGTTTGGCGTTAAAAAATGAGTGACGTCACAAAGGAGATTGCCGTCGAGGAGGGAGCAGTATCGTATTACGAATAGGGGGAATTGAAGGGGAGGGGAGTGTAGGGGTAAGAGTCCACGCTTCGGCGCGCGCGACTTTCCCCCCGGAAGATTGATGTATCGGCTACGCGACATGTAGGATGGACACTGCACTACCCCACTGCGTCTAAAAGATGACCTCTTTAAATATGTATATACAAAAATCGACAAAATTGGTCCTTTTATTGGGTTTTTGAGAAAGTTCTGTCGTATTTTAAATAAGCCAAACTTGGGTTGTCGACTACAGCGGGCGAGCCCGGCACCTCAGGAAGTTTTAACGATTAGTCGTTCTATCTCCCTGGAGTGAGCGTAGAAGACTTAAGGACAAAACAGTCCACCATCTAGCTACGTCACAAGCCCGTAAGAGGCCAACGCCTTAACCGCGAGATAGCCAGGAATGTTACCTGGCGGGCCGACACTCACGATTTCGAGGTCGCTTGCGCGGTCCTCTCCCTTACGAAGCGGTGAAACGGTGTATACCGAATCTATCGCGGACCACAGCGCCCTTTGCCCGGCTGTTCACACAGGATCGGATGGCCGATGGTCGTTTCGAGAGCAGTCGCCTTAAGGTCCGCAACCACCCCCGCTCTATAGGAAACAGTACTGCTTCCAGACTCCCCCGACTTGGTTCCGAGTTCGAGGTCGCTTGCGCGGTCCTCTCCCTTACGAAGCGGTGAAACGGAGTACACCGAATCTGTCGCAGACCAAGGCGTCCTTTGCCCGGCTGTGAACCGGGATCGGATGGCCAATGGTCATTTCAAGAGCAGTCGCCGTAAGGTCCGCAACCAACCCCGCTCTATAGGAAACAGTACAGCTTCCAGACTCCCCCGTGTGGTGACGGGCTCGCCCGTTGTGGTTGACATCTCAATATGTTAGTCAGAGTGCACAATCGATTGGCTTACGCCGCAACGTCGCACGGTGCGCAGACCGTCCAGGAGCGCCAGAGGTGTGATTCCCAGGGGAAACTGACCAAGGCCAGAGTCCTACCCAGGTTCGCACCTCATTCGTGGAGGCCGTCGGATAGGTGTTGACCCGTGAGTGTGACCGACCCTGAACAGAATAGGTCTTCGTGGCCAACCCAGCATGGGCCCATTAGCTCCAGAAAGCATCAGTCTGTAATCCCACAGACTCGAGCCGTGCCCAGTACAAGATACTAGGAGCACACATACAATCCTCATCCACTCTCCTACATAACCGGGCACTCGTTAATTCGGCAAGCATTATAACTGGCAATATTCAATCGATTCAATCAATAAATATCTTCTGCTTCATCATAACCGCCTTTAAATACGGAGATAACTCGTAAGTTGACACCACCACCTCACATCGAATAATCTGGAGTCTTGTGAGGGGTGGTCCCTCACATGTGCGATAGAAAAATGCCCCTTAAGAACTTTCGAAGAATGACAGAACTTTCCCTCAAACCTAATAAAAACGAGATTGGTAAATACATCTTTAAAGGGGTCATCTTTTGGACGCCGGTGTCCATCCTACAGCGTCCATCCTAGGGTAGCCGATACAGCAATCTTCCGGAGGGTATTATATTTGCAATCAACATTTAAAATATATTCAGTTATTTTTTACTGGCTGGTTAGTTAACATAATTCTTCATAAAGTAATCATAGTTTAAAATATAAACTTACTGCATAGAGCCACGAAATCTTGGCTATCATTTATTTAACACTTACCTGAAAACAAAAGAAAAAAAATCATTAAAATGTATACAATAACAACAACATAACGACAGCCCCAATCAATCAAATTTGCCCTTTTCGGTAGGGATATCTTGTCATATCTTGTGTGAACTGAGCCCAGAATTGGATTCCATATCACAGCTGGGATTCGACGAAGTCATAGTACTCGTATATACATCATTGGTTTTAAAAGTAGGAGGGGGGGATACGCCACCCAAGGGAATCGTGAAGACATCCAAAGAGATCATAGGACATACCAACGGAAGGACTACTCCTGTTTCACGAATTATTGGCAATCTATGACTATGACTATTTCTATTCTATTTATTATTTGACTATGACTATTTCTATTATTTTAATTTTTCTTTGTGACTATTTAATTTTTTTAGAAACTTTACTATTAATGGTATTATAATTTTATTGTGACTTTTTATTTTTCTTACAAATATTACAAATTTTATTTATAATTTAAATTATGACTATATAGTTTATTATTAACTGAAGGATATGTGTATTTAATTATCTTTTTACTTCAATGTTTTATTTTATTATAATTATATATTTACATATTTTATTTTTATGCATATTTACATATATTTAATTCAATGTTTTTTTTCCATTTTCGCTTTTTTTCTTTTTGTTTAAACTACTTTTTTTTTCTTTTGATTATGTTTTCTTTTAAAACTAGTATTTGTTTAATATGTCTGCCCTAGAACAAGTGTTCATACTTAGTTGGGCGACATGGGACCGATCTTCACTATAAGCGTGACACAAGTTGCTGTGGGTTTTAGTGCAGTGTAGATATTAAATATAATTTGTTACGCTTGTCGCTTATTATGTGCTTTGCTTTAAATAAATAAATAAATAAATCGCAGGAAAAACGCGCTCTATGGAGGTTTCGATGATACCGATATTAAAAGAAAAATATTAAACCACTGTCAGCACCTTAATAAAGAGTAGCGATACTTCCCTAACTCATACGAAAATAATATTTATCGATTATCGACGAATACATTTCATGTCGACATCGAAGCGCTGACACACACGTTTCGTGAGCAATATATTCCGCTTTTTGGAATGATTGCTTAACAGAATATTTTGGAAATTAGATGTATTCCGCTACCAAATACGATTTTGGAAAAATGAATAAAACATTGTTTTGATCAAGTATATCAAAGTTTATCTCTCCAAGCATCGACTAATCAATCACGATTGACTAAGTCACGGTTGATTTAGTCGCGACTAACGTTAATCACGATTGAAGTAATCGCCACTAATAATCGTTAATCGTCAATCGGTCGGTCGGTCACGTTAGCGATCGCGTTCGCGGTCGCGTTTGCGGACGCGTTTGCGGTCACGTTTGCGGTCACCGACCGCACCGACCGACGAAAAAACGCAAAACTGAAGTGACCGCTGTCGAGAAAATCAATCGCAGACGTTTAATCGTCAATCGCGACTAACGATTGAAACTAATCAATCGTTAGTCGCCGATTGACGATTAAATAAATCAATCGTTAGTCGTCAATCGCGATTAACGTATTCAACCGCCAATCGTTAGTCGACTAAATTTTGCCCAACAGTGTCAAATGAGAGGTATGATTTAGTACATTCCGGATGTATCTATAATAATATGGATATATAGGTACACTAGCTGCGCCCAGCGGTTTCACCCGCGTGGTGATGGAAAATTGTGATAATGATGATAGAAAACCATATATCTTTATAAATTATAGCCTGTGTTATTCTGATGTGTAAGCTATATTATTGTGTAGGAGCCTACGGCTCCACAAACCCACAACAAAAAAGTTAATTTCACAGAACAGAAAACTGCAGACTCGCTCAAACTTACACGAGCAGCTGCAGTTAATTTCCAGCTAAATTTGGCAAATATTGCCCAGGCAAGCGACACATGCGTCGCCCCACTCGTAGCTATTGCATCACCGATCACCCTATAAAACGCAGTACATTGCATTCGATCATCATCATTCCTTTGGCAGGCAGTTGCCCTTCTACATCATTATCATCATCATCGTCTTCGGCAGACAGTTATCGCGCTCTACACATCGTCCCCCCAGTGGACAGATATCTCGACTACACACTTCGCTCCTCGACTACACACGCACCGCCACGGCTTCACCTCGCGCCCACACTACAACACAACGGCCAAAGCAACTCAAGGCGTTAAGAACTGGCAACTTCGACTCACTTCTCATCAATCTTCTGAATAAACTCTTCTACACGGACATCTACGACTCTCATTAACGGAGCAACCTTCATGATGAGAACCACCCTTCGCTCACAATTGTAAAGTTTCATCAAAATCCATTCAGTAGTTTTTGCGTGAAAGAGTAACAAACATTCATACATACATACAAACTTTCGCGTTTATAATATTATAGTAGGATAAACCAAAACTATATCATAAGAACCGCAATACCAATAATTATAAATATAATAGTTCACTTCTGCAAAGGCAGCCGTGTTTTTTATTCATTTTAATATCCTATTGAAGTTTTCTCTGCAGTTGACTGAACCTTTAGCAGGTTCGTTTTTCGACTTTTCTGTCGGCAAGTGGGTGGGCTGCTTTAGCTCGCCGCGCGGCGAGGGTCAGGCTTTCGCTAAACAGGACTGTAATGGAGTATCAATGCTTTTCCTTCTTCCCCCCCGCCATAAAGACAATCGGGAATCCGGACGACTTTTATCGACGAATCAAAGAGCGTCACGACCCGCTGCGCTAAGCACTTTATTGTTTCGCAACGATTCACCCCCGTATACTGTCTGATGAGCTGTTGGGGCTCAACAGTTCCTCTCTGTCCTCTGTCTCTGGCCCGACCAACTCACGGTTCAAGTCCTATCTGGTAGCCTCCTCGAAAATGGGCTTCTGCCACGGCTGTAATAGAGCAGTAGGACGGTGTCGACTACAACGGGCGAACCCATCACCCCAGGCAGGAATAACCATATGTGATCGTTCTTTCAGCCGTGGGATGAATGTAGAAGACGTAGAGACAAGACAATTTAATTTAATTAATTTATTTTGGTTATTATTGTTTAATATTATTTGTAATTTTTTAAAATTTAATTTTAATTACGATTATTAATTTTCTGTAGGTATTCTTTTTTTAAATTGACGAATATATGTCAATACAAATCTAGAAAGCTCGCTGCCCTGGAACAAGTCCTGGCACTTAGTTGGGCAGCAGCAACACTTACATGCTAATGCTTATGTCGGCCGTGTTCAATTGTTATTTTTATTTGAATATTTTTTAATACGTATTGACATGAATATTAGCGATGCACATTTATTGTAAATGAGTTGTTAAATTTATTAAATAAATAAATAAAATAAATAAATCTACTGTCTAGCTCCGCCAACAAGCCCGTCAGAGTCCAACGCCTTACGGCGAGGCACCGGAAAAGGTACCCAGCGGGCAGCCTCGCCCCCTGACAACCAGTTTGGAAGGATATCTCCGTCTGTAATTAACCTTTAGGATACCTCCTGCCTCCCGACTGGTTGCAGGATCGAGGTCGCATGCGCATTCCTCTCCCTTATGTAAGACACCGGTGATACGGTGTCTACCGAATCTATCGCGGACCACGGCATCCTTTGCTCGGCTTATTCACCGGGGATCGAGTGGCCAAACGGTCGTTTCAAGAGCAGTTGCCATAAAATAAACAACCACCTCCGCTCTATAGGAAACATTACTGTTCCCAGACTCCCCCGGATGTTAGTCGGAGTGCACAATCGATTGGCTGACGCCGCACGGTGAGCGAGCCGTCCAGGATCGCCCGAAGGTTGACTCCTAGGGGAGCCAGCTTCCTACCCTGGATCTCGCTTTTGCGTGGAGGTGGTGAACGGTTTCGTGCAGCTTGGGCCATAAGATCCACTTTGTTCTCAGATCGGCTAAACTCACGACTAAGCTCCTATTCAGAAGCCTCCTCGTGTGGAAGGCTACCCCGGTCTCGCGTAATACTCGCGGACACAGGCCTCAAAAGCTGGCTGACCGCTTTCTCCCGGCGGGATTGCATCCCGGCGGCACTGGTTTGCGCACCGGTCGGCGAAGCCAATCGGTTGTGTATTCTGACTAATTACTGAAGGGGTCAGGAGACCATGGAAATACACTGTCTCCTAAGCAGCATGTTGACCTGTTGTCATGACACTCTTGAAATGACCTTGGGCCACTCGATCCCGTGTGGAGCTACTGGAACTACGGGCAAAGAACTGAATTACCGCTGTAATACACAGGTAGAGGTTGCGTAAGCGACTTCGGACTCGTAACCAGTCGGGAGGACGGAGGTATCCTGAAGGTTAATTATAGACGGAGATATCCTGACAAAACTGGTAGTTAGGGGGTGAGGCTTCCCGCTGGTACCTTTCCCGGTGCCTCGCCGTAAGGCGTTGGTCTCTAACGGGTTGCAGGTGAACTAGACAGTAGAGTGTCTTGTCCCCAAGTCTTCTACGCTCATCCCACGGCTGAAAGAACGATCCATATCGTTATACCAACCTGGAGTGACGGGTACTCCCGTTGATGACCGCCACCCGGGCAAAACTGGGTAATATTCCACTAGAACCATATATATTCAATGCTACTAGGTAGCTAGGAGACGGTCGAGCATTCACTCCCCCTTAATGAACAGTTTGAGAATGGTAGATTCTTCAACGAATTCTGACGCTGATTTTAATTAATCATCCCACGGCTGAAAGAATGATCTATATCGTTATACCAGCCTGGGGTGACGGGTTCGCCCGTTATTGTCGACACCGCCATCTCCTATAGAGCGGGGATAGTTGTTCACCTTACAGCAACTGCTCTTGAAATGACCGTCAGCTACCCGATTCCGGGTGAACAGCCGGGCAAAGAATGCCGTGGTCCGCGATAGATTCGGTAGACACCGTTTTTACCGCTACGTAAGGGAGGGGACCGCACAAGCGACCCCGAACTCGTAACCAGTCGGGAGATCGGAGTAATCTGGTTGCAACTGGTAGTAAGGGCGCGAGTGTCGACCCGTGGGGTAACATACCTGGCTATCTCGCAGTTAAGTCGCTGGCCTCTTACGAGCATGTGACAGAGCTTGACGGTGGACTGTTTTTGTCCTAAGTCATCTGCGCTCACCTCGCGGGAGACAGAACGATCAAATTTCGTTAAAACTTCCTGAGGTGACGGGTTCGCCAGTGGTAGTCGACAGCTCTAGTTGCCCTAAGGAACGTGCCTCAAACCCAAAATATTCGCCCAGGAACGCAACAGCAAACTTCAAACCGATAGCAATCGGATCGAATATCAAGTTGTGTGCAAACAGACTAGCTAATACTAGTAATTTTCCAACAAACATTTAGTTATGATACTATGAGGCTCTCTAGACGATCAAGCATGCTTGTCAAGCATTGCGTCGCGGGCTGGGAGGGGATCGTAAACCGCAGGAAATATTAAAAAAAACCAAAAAGGCCTTATTTTATAGTTTATACCAGGGAGACACGTTAATTAGACGTAATTGATTGATTAATGACGTGACTCCCAGGCATAAAACTACAAAATTAGGCATTTTTGGTAAATATTTAAAAAAAAAACATATTTCCTGCGATTTACGATCCCCTCTCAACCCGCGACGCCCCTAGAGAGCTCCTTATGATACTATCAGGCACGGGCGTAGGTATAGCTTTCACATGGGGGGGGGGGGGGCGTCCGCGGGTACGAAAATGTACAAAGATAACCTAGTTATTGGCCGGACTTCACGCAAAAAAAATCAAAATTCGAAACTCCAATCTCAGTTATTTAAAAATTACGTAAACATAAAAATACACGCAAGTTAATCGCGGACAAATGATAGTTACTTTAAGTACCTACCTTTAAATAAAATAAGTTCTGTAACCACATGGTCAATGAAAGGGTAAAATACATTTCTACGGTAGTATATTTCGGCAGTTTCTCCTGGAGCATTGCTGCGCTGGGTTTGCCTTTTAGTCGTTCTTGGAACATGTCGCTTGAACTCATCTGCTTTGCTTGGTCGAAAAGAATGGTGAACTCATTTTCGTTCCGAATATCTTTTCGTATGCTAAGGGGGGGTCCGGACCCTCTAAACCAGGGTTGGCAAAAACCCTGGTTTTATCAAAAAATATCTGCCCACTGGGTTATTTCGGTTTTTTTCGGGGATTTTTGGACTTTTTCGGGGATTTTCGGGTTTTTTCGGAGTTAATGAGAATTTTAAATGAATATATTTTAATTTTACATTTTATTTTATTTTATTACCATTTTATTGCATTTTTTTCCCAATCCAAATCTATTTACTACTAAATAAAGTTGTAACACTACCATGAAGGTCATTCCCCTGAAAATCGTTATTGTCAGTTGTCAGGGAGATCCTCTTTATTTTCCCAACGGTTGTTTATCTCGAATTATCACAAATATGTTGAAATTTGCATGGATATCGAAGCTAATCCTGACCCGCAAATACAGTTCGATGTAGGGGCAGCTTGTGTGCTTGAAGCCATCCATCTTCAGAAGCAATTGAAGGAAGTTTCCGTGGCGCTGGACAAACTACAGGCTGACGATACGACTATATCTGATGCAGTTGGAGTATGGCTTGATCTGATGGAAAGTCATGAACTTGAGCCCTACAGGACGGCCATAAGTGCGAGGTTCAATGATGCAATGCAACCTTTTCACTTCTTGGCGAATATGATGGATCCGCGATACTACGGCCGGCGCCTGAAACCAGATTAAGAAAAAATGGCCGAAGAAGTCTTTTTTTAACATTTGGAATGGTCTGGAGTAAATTACGGAACAGACTGGGTGTGGAAAAAGGCCAGATACTAGTCTCAGTATACCGATATCTCCGTGACAAGAATATGTGTGAGTGGAATTGGTGAATTAATTAACACTATTAGACGATTAAGTAACACTATTAATTAAGTAACATTATTAATTAAAGTGTATTAAACTGTTTAACTTAACTTTGCTTGTACTATATATATGTCACAAATACATACTTTTTTCTTTATTTTATTTTATTTTATTTTATTTTATTTTATTTGGTTAACAAACAGCGTTTATACATAACAAATACAAAATATAACAATAAAACTATGACTAATTATATGTTAACACTATCTATCTATAATGTGTACAGTACATATCTCCGTTATTATATCTTATTTATATATATACATTTTTTAGCAAATTTAATATTATAGAAAAAGAAAAAGAACAAAAAACAAATGGAAATGAAATTTTACATTGAGATTATATACAATATTAATTATTTTGTACCAAAGATACATTTTAAAAAACAAAAAATTGCAAAAACAAAAAATTACAAAAAAGCTATTCATGTAAACTGTTCAAGCGATTAATAGTCATTATATGAAATACGAGGGACAAAGGACTGATAGGATTTTTTAATGGTTTCCTTAAAGTGACTTTTAACTGATGAAAAAATATCAATGTACCCGAACCTATCGTTATACGTTGTCATAGCTCTGTTTATTAAGGAATGTTTCGTGTAATTAGAGTTATATCTCTTTATATAAAACAGATTCGGGTTTCGAGTAATGCGAGGAGGAATATATTTGATAAAATATAATATAAATACTATATCCGTTCATTAATTTAATTATTATAATCAAGTATTTTGTCAAAAACCCACACTCGTAAAAACCCTCGGATTTATTCAGGTGGGTTTTATCCAATTTAGCCCAGTGGGTTTTTCCGGGTTGGGAAAAATCAACCCCACCCTGCTCTAAACCCCCCTTATATACGCCCGTGCTAGCAGGCATGCCTTTCGGCGCCGGTGAAGAAACTAGATTCAACGCTTGGAGGTCATCGCATCTCTCTACACCTAATATGTTTGCTATCGAAGCGACGCGACGCCTTGCGAGATGATATATAGCCGCTCTCGCTCGATCGCCGAACAGTTTTCGATTGCTGATAACACCCGGATATTGAGTCAGGGAAGTCTCAAACAGTGCCACCGCTCGCGCAGACGCCAGAAGACGGATTTTTAATTAAAGCTGATCGCCTCGTTTTACACCACGCGAGGACATACTATTCGATTTGGTAATGGAGTAGATAGTAGATAACCATTAGGCTACCTGATCCTGAATTCTGAGTAGGGCAAAAGAAGCCTTTTAAACCGAATCACCGCTGAACATGCGGCAGGTGGAGGTCGCGCAAGTGACTTCGAACCTGTGACCAGTAGGGCGGCGTCGACTACAACGGGAGAACCCGTCACCCCAGGCTGGTATAACGATATAGATCGTTTTTTCAGCAGTAGGATGAGCGTAGAAGACTTGGGGACAAGAAAATCTACTGTCTAGTTCACCAGCAACCCGTTAGAGACCGACGCCTTACGGCGAGGCACCTGGAAAGATAATCAGCGGGCAGCCTCACCCCCTAACTAACAGTTTTGGCAGGATATCTCAATCTGGAATTAACCTTCAGGATCCCTCCGTCCTCCGGACTGGTTACGGGTCCGTAGTCGCTTACGCATCCTTTAACTGTTGTATTACAGCAGTAATTCAGTTTGAATTTATCGCGGACCTGGGCGTTTTTTGCCCGTAGTGCCACACGGGATCGAGTGGCCCGTCATTTCAACAGTGGCATAACAACAGGTCAACATCCACCCCCGCTGCCTAGAAAACAGTATATTTCCATAGTCTCCAGACCCCTTCAGAAATTAGTCAGAATGCGCAGCCGATTGGCTTTGCCGACCGGTGCGCAAACCGTCCAGTGGCGCCGGGATGCAATCCCGCCGGGAGAAACCGGTCCACCCGCTCTGATGCCTGAACACGGGAGTCTTACCAGGGGTAGCCTTCCACTCGAGGAGGCTTCTGAATAGGAGCTGAATCGTGAGTTGAGCCGATCCGAGAACAAAATGGATCTTGTGGCCCAAGCTGCACGAAACCGCTCACCACCACCAACCTGTGACCAGTCGGGAGGTTGGACGTATCCTGAAGGTTAATTCCAGACGGAGATATAATTCCAAAACTGGTAGAAAGGGGGCGAGGCTGTGCCCGCTGGGAACCTTTCCCGGTGCCTCGCCGTAAGGCGTTAGCCTCTGTCGGGCAGGTACCGTAACTATAGTACGGGCCAAAGGAACGTTCCGGTGAGGCAATAAATCATTAGGCCGGCCCGCTCCTTTTAATACCTGATTGTAGGGATGCGTGTCATAACCTTCGCAGATTATCTATTAGATTATCTATCACATTATTATATTATTGAAATTGAGCATCTAAACTTTTGTCTGGTAACTTCAGTTCGTCAAAAAATAACAAAATGTTATGTATAAGGCACCGAGTCTGCATGTTAATATCACCCTTCAACTTCAATAGCTCCAGGATAGAAAATATGGTGTCCATTGCTCAACTGATAGGCTAGTAATGATGTTTTATCCGCGCAGCATTTTTTGATATACATATGCCATTATTACAAAATGCCACGATAACATTTTACTAATGACTGTTTAGAAATTAATAATGACCTATGATACGCCATGCTATGATAATCAGTTATCTATTAAGTACTCATTTAATAACTCACATCACATAGTTAGGTCATTATTTAGTTACTCTAATTCTAAAATAATATTTTAACCGAAAATATTAATAAATATAGCAATCGGTACTATAATAAATGCAGATTTATAATACTGTTTCATCGAGCAAGCGTAATTCATCGATAAGCAATATCGACGTTAGCCGCATCTTTGTTGACAGCTTGGTTTATTACCCCCATCGGAACGTTCCTTTCGCCCGTACTTTAGAAAGTGGATTGTTTTGCGTCTCACCTCAAGGGAGACAGAACGATCCAATATCGTTAACACTTTTTGAGGTGACGGGTTCGCCCGTTGTAGCTGACAGCTATAGTTGCGCAACTTCCATCAGGTAGTTAATTTTTAGAGATGATTTCATGCTGTCAAATTTTTAAATAACCGTTTTATACATATTTAGAGTCATATTAACATACTTTACGTTCCTGAATATTCCTCTAGGCCCTGTGCGACTTTTAATAGATAATGCCTTAAAAGCCCGGTGATAAAAACTCGCTTTTGCCATGACGATTTTATTATTATTCATAAAGCCGCACGAATTATCGCGTTGAATCTGCGACAGAGGGGAGTGGTTTATTTTACATTCGCATCCTGTCGCTCTTCATTCACGGAGCAGAGCGAAGCCACCGCCACAGAATAATCGGAAAGTCGTGCGATTCACACCAGAAGTGATATGGAGGCAGGGTTGGCTTGATTTTCCCCAACCCGGAAAAATCCACTGGGTTAAATCGGGTAAAACCGAATGTGGGTTTTTGAAAAACTACTTGTTTATAATAATTAAATCAATACGGATATAGCATTTATATTATATTTTATCAAAAAGAAAAAAAAAAAGGATGTATTTGTGACACACCCAGTCGTAATTCTAAACCATTCCAAATGTTGAGAAGTCTTCAATTGATGCAGAACTGGCCGGACAAGTGTAGGTAATGCCGACTACTTTTGGCATGATTTATAAGATAACTTATGGATAATATTGTTACGTGGATAGGCAGCAGAAGATGCTAAAACACGGTAGAACACTCAACTTGATTCATTACAAAACTATTACAATACTCTTCAAGCGACAAAGACCCTTATACACACTTCAATATACACTATTTAGTTCTAAAATCGTTTGCACTACTACTCAACACTTTCTCGCCGAAACAGCGTCACTAGCGGTTGTTAGTGTTAACTCTTAAGGGGCAATCATATTATCGGACGCGTCCGTAAGCTGCGGCTTATGGACGCGACTGAACAGTATGCACAGTCGTTTGGGACGCGGCTTGCAGATATCTATTGGACGTCCGAAGCCGCAAGGTCACGTCCGCGACTGACGTCTGATAATGTGCACGGCTTAATAGAAATTCATCACACAGATAATTATAACCTTTCAGTCGCGTCCATAAGCCGCGGCTTACGGACGCGTCCGATAATATGTTTGCCCCTTTATCCTGTTGTGAAAATAAAGGGGATCTCCCCGACAACTGACGATAACGAATTTCGGGGGAATTATCTTCATGGTAGTGTTACAACTTTATTCAGTAGTAAATAGATTTGGATCGGGAGAAAAAATGCAATAAAATGGTCATAAAATTAAATTAAATGTAAAATTAAAATGTATTAATTTAAAATTCTCATTAACTCTGAAAAAACCCGAAATTCCCCAAAAAAGCCCGAAAATCCCCGAAAAAAACCGAAATAACCCAGTGGGCAGATATTTTTTGATAAAACCCGGGTTTTTGCCAACCCTGTATGGAGGAGCGGTAGGAAGCTCGTTTCAGATTTTTCCGGTTGGCCAGCCAGTTTTACAAGAAGGAAAGTCGCGAGCGGTCGGATGCACTCGTAGTTGTTAACCGTACGTTTTAAGAGCAGTTGCCGTAAGGTTAACAACTACCCCGCTTTATAGGAGACATTACTGTTTCCAGACTCCCCCGGCTGTTAGTCGGAATGCACAATCGATTAGCTGACGCTGCACGGTGCGCAAACCGTCCAGGAGCGCCCGAAGGTTGACTCCTGGAGGAAACTGATCTGCTGGTCAGAGTCCTAACTAAGCTCGTTCTTCTGCGTGGAGGCTGCCAGATGTGTGGTACTCTACTAGTACTATTACTAGGAGAGTGTGGGGTGTTGAAGCGACGGTCAGGAGCGGTATCGTCCACCCGCTTTTCCAGTCCCCGATTCCTCGGAGCTTGCGCGCGGACTGTAGACTCCAACCAGACACACAGCTACTTTCTTTAAATGTTAACGGAATATTACGAAGATCTATGTCCGATATAATCCGTAGTCAGCACCCAAACTACGCAATATAGTTGGCATTCAATGTGTCAAACGTGAAAAGGGACTCAGTCGAGAATCGAAGTTGGAACCTTACAATATAAGATAAAGGACCTAACTACTAGGGAGAAGTCCCGTAACGCCGGACGGCACATAGCGTCGGGCACTAATAGTATCTCAACAAGTCTCGGCGCGATCGATACAGACGGGTGAAAAAGGTGCGGAGAAGCTTACGCTTTTCCTTTTCCTACGTCTTTGTATCGATCGCGCCGCGACTTGTCCCGGTGGCATAGTGGATAGGTCGCCTGATCTTACATTGTAAGGTCCCGGGTTCGATTCCCGGCTGGGTCACCATTTTCCGTTGGGATCAAATTAACGGAATTGCATTTTCAATGCTGTCGATCGAATGCAATAAAAAGACACACACTTACATATATGTTACACGCACACATACATATAACACGTCATAGTAGGGTTGGTTGTAAGAGATTGTCATATGACAATAAACCCGCCCATTGTGACATTTCACAATAAAAGAGTATAAACAAACAAACAAACTTGTCGAGATACTATTAAGTGTCCGACGCTAGGTGTCTCTCCGGCGTTAAGGGACTTCCCCCTATGTCACCTGCCTTGGATGCGATGCCCCAGATGACTTCAATTGTGTTCCGCATCTAGGACACAGACTAACCACTTCCATAATCTGTGCCGCCCGGCTTCTGAATTACGGCGAAAAGGAGAAGCTTCGCTCTATATTCTGCCTAATGACTTACTTCCCGCAGTAGGAGGCTTCGGGCGGCTTGGATGTACTTTAAGCAGGACGGTCGTGAGCCGTCATCGCTTTAAAGATATTAAACGACCACAATTTCGTCCGTTTCTTCCATCTTTTATAATGTAACCACGTCTTCCGTAGCACTCTCCCTTATTCGCAAACGATAATGGAACAAACTTTTTAGGCGCAAAACATAGTAATTTGTGTTTTGCATTTTATTATTTTGGCATTTTATTAAATGACAAAATGGCGGCTTCTCTGAAAGGGCTGCCGCTGTTTACCATAAAATGGTAAACATCATATACTACGGGCGAACCTAACAACACAGGGAGTTATAAAGACATCGCGTTATTCTGTCTTTAATAGAGTAAGTAAAGACTACTCCACAAACTGGAACGTTTGCAAAATGTATGCATACGATTCATCTTCGGTCTTCGTAAGTATTGTCACGTGTCCGAATATAGGGCACAGTTAAAGTGGCACAACTGAAAACATAAGCTGATTTTGGAGACCCGACGAATTTTCTCGTAAAATAAGCCCTAGGTGCTGCTTGTCTTTATCTGAATAGGCGTCTATCAGGAACTTGTATATTGGCGCGAAGGTTGTACGATTTGGGCTTCATTAATGCGTCGCACAGGGCCGCATGCGACATCAAAGCAGTGGCGCTAAGCCCTCGGGCAATAAATCAACGTCCCGAGAGGAGTGCACGTGTCAATATTGCGGCCCTGTGTAGCCAGCAGCCCACAGGGCGACGTGATGCGGCGTATCGTGACGTGATGCTCCGTGACGGCGCGTGACTAGGCCATCCGCCCCAGGAATTCATTCCGCACCCACTCTGTGTGCACAGGCCGTGTTTATAGTGTGTACACACCACTACCATCGCAGCGGGATGCTCAAAACGCGATTGATGCCGGAGTTATTTTATACAACGTATGTGTACGCCATAGCCGGAATCTACGAACAATGGAGCCTCGCAATGAAGGTGAAAGGACGCCAGCTTCGTCCAAAGGGACAGTCCGAATCAACACCGCTGAACTAACAAGAGGCGGGATGATTGCGAGACGCGCCCGCCAAAATCGCTAATTAGTGAACATCGAGTATGGCAATGTAACAATGGTGACAACATTGCGCGCTTCCAGGTAACACTGTAGTTCCGAAGTTGCTCGGAACCGATGCGTAGTTGTTGCGAACGCGTTGCCAATTAGTAATCATGGAGCATTGGAGTGGTGCCTACTTAACGTGCTATTGCTTTGAGACATCTGTTTTCTTAGGTCGGCCCACCTCTGCACGCGGCTGCGACCTGCAGTCGAAGACAGTTGGGATCGCGAAAACGGATCCAGGGGAATACCTCGGGCGAAACTGAGCGGTTTGCGCACCCTGCAGCGTCAGCCAATCGTTTGCGCGATCCGGCAAATAATCGGGGAAGTCTTAGAACGAAAGTTTCCTAAGAAGTAGGTGTAGTTGTTGACCTGGCGTCATCTATCCTGCGAAACCATCCGTTGGCAACTCGATCTCGTGTGACCTTGACGGACAAAGGACGCCTCGGTCCGCGGTACGTTCAAACTGAATTACCGCTTACGTCAGATAGAGGCTGCGCAAGCGAATCGGTGACCAGACTGAAGAATGGAGAAATCCGTTTAAATTTGGTAGTAAGGGTGCGAGGATGGGTTCGCAAGGTTTAATTCCCAGTACCTCGCTGTAAGGCGTTAGAATCTTACGGGCTGTTAACGTAGCTTGACGTCCTTGTCCATGATTGTCATTGCTGTTGACTAGATTGTATTGTCCATACAGTCTTAACGTTCATTCCATGTCACAGAATGGCCTGATATCGTTATAACACCCTGTGGTGGCGGGTTCGCCCGTAGTAATTGACACCCCTTAATTTGCTATGTACATACAGCCCATTTTCAGCTATCAACCTGAAAATTTGAGGACCATAAACTCTGCTGTAGACTACGGAAAATTTTAATACATAAAACTGTTAAGGGCTCTCTAGACGATCAAGCATGCTTGTCAAGCATCGCGTCCCGGGCTGGGAGGGGATCGTAAACGCTTTTACACTAAATACCTTTTTTGTATTTAAAATTAGGAACAATTTATTTGACGTATCACGTTCGCTTTGTGGTTTGTGGTTTCGGGTTTTATCTTTTTTTGTACTTAGACGTACGGAATACGGCTTGTTGCGATCGGGCGATAATATGGCGAAGTTATCACGTCCAGTCGTATAGGAGAGGCGTTTAAGGATTAATATGAGTTTCTTAAAATCTCATAATTACTCGACCACTAACTTTCATATTTAATATATATGCCTCTGTCATCAACAATGCTCTTTATAGCGATTCTATTATAATAGAGTTACGGCCGCAGTAAATTTCGTAATACAAAGCGTAAGCTTTGTACATAGTAAAATAAGAACAGTATAACATATCCATAGTAAGCACTGATTTCGCACTCATCCAAGCGCCCGTTGTCCGTACGCTACCACTACATAGATTCTCGGGCGCCTCGGTGCTAGCCAGTCAGGGCTGTCGCGCAACAGCTAAGTATAAAAAAGTGGAATGATTTCTGAACAGGCTGTAATGCAACCTATCAGAAATTACATTTACGAGTTTTTAAATTTACGTTACGAAATTACATTTACGACGTAACGTTTATTGTTCATTTGGGTAGGTAAGTAGGTGAATATTTTGGGTGCGATAAAGTTTCATTTGTCCAAAGGCAATTAAACATTATCGCACCCAAAATATTCAACCGTCTTGATGACGACATAAAAAAATGAAAGTACCTTTTTATTCAATAAAAAAAAGGCTTCTTAACGATATAGGTCGTTCAAGGACAGAGAATGATCTTCTGCAAATCATCTCTTAGAAATAATATACCTGCATAAATGTGATATAAGATAATAAACATAGTGTAACATCTATGTGTATGTGTGTATGTATGTATATGTATATATGTGTATATGTACATGTGTGTGTATAAGTGTATGTGTCCTACGTCAGTTATGCTTCTCCACCCAAGTCTGAAAATAAAACGTATGCCCAGATACAGGCTATACTCGGCCTAGTTGGGCATGCGCTGCGCATGGTCATGTGAATGTGGGTCGTCGTTTACTTCGCACCATTACTTGGTACGACCATTTTATGAATTTCGCATGTTATGTTCAACATAAATAAATAAATAAATAAATAAATAAAAAATAGGTATGTAAGTGCGTAGGTAGGTAGGTAGATGCGTTTTTGTTAGGTACCTACTTTAACTTACTAAAATGTAGGTATTTCGAACACATGCAACACGTGATGAACGCTGTCACACAAAGTCAGCACTAACTCATATATTCTGTTACAGTACAATTTAGGGAACCGACTCGATCTATAAACCAAAAATACATAAACGTATCGTACATAATAATTATAAAGAATTGCATTTCTGCTTTAATGGGATCACAACTTGTCAATGTGTATTTGTTGTGGCAACCCTGGTGGTTCGGCGAAGCATAGGTACTTATTTCGAAAACGGGCTCGAGATGTGCTACTGATGTTATTTTACTATGTCGCATAAGAAGATTATTATTTTCGCGACCACATTAAAGGACTCGGATCGCGGTTAAGTCGCTCAGGCGACGTAGAAGGCTTAGCAAAGGCGGGCAAAATAATTAAATCTTAACTCAGAAATTGCGTTGTATCTGCATTGAATCGCGTTGGATCTACACATAAGGAAATATATTAAATAAAACACACGACTGCCATTACAGAAAGTGAACTATTGTATTTATTTATATTCGAATTACGTGTTTTTTATGAAATATTTGTGGTTCATGTATTTATCCATATTGGTAAATGTATATTTCCGAAAAGTAATCAGACGAAATCTACTCAATCAGACGGAGATATCCTGGCAATACTGATAATTAGAGGGCGAGGTGGCCCCACTGGGTTTTCTTCCTAGTGCCTCGCCGTAAGTCGTGGCACTAGGAAGAAAACCCAGTGGGGCCACCTCGGCCCGGCCACGTCCAGCAAAGCACGAACCCGCATTGGCGAGTTTGTGCTTTGCTGGACGGTAGATTTGTATCGTCCCGAAGGCTTCTATGCTCACCTTACATGAGACAGAACGATCAATTTGTTTAAACTTCCTGAGATGACGGGTTCGCCCGTTGTAGTCGACATGTACCTAAGGCCGGCCATACACGGACTGATCGAGCAGTTAGCCATTGAACGACACACAAGGACCACTCGAGCAGTCGTTGTCAACTGATCGAGCGGTCACTGCCAAATGCTCGAGCACTTGACAATTCAGCTGCAATCACGATATGGATTTTGAGGAAGAGACACTACTGGTGCTGCTTTTGCTCAGACGCAGACGATGGAGTAGAAAGCTAAAAAAATCTGGGTTCCTCCAATTTTGGAATTGAGACAACGTGGACAATGTCATCACTTCTTTATGGAACTTAGAAGTGATGATGATTTTTTTATTTATTTATTTTAGAATGCCTTTAATGTCGCTCGGGCTCGCACTTCATGCGAGGCCGAGCGACATTAAATGAGGGGCCGCCGGATGGGTGTTGACCCGTGAGTGTGAGCAACCCCAGAATGGGTCTGGGGTTGCTCACACTGGGTGAGAATGGGTCTTCGTGGCCAACTCAGCAAAGGCCCATTAGCACTATGCAGTCGCAGCTTGAAGCAGTTGGTCTCGACTGCTTCAAGCAGTCCGTATATGGCCGACCTAACGCGTCATACGGTAAAAACCCGCGCGTGGACAAGTGGCCTAACTGGTATCTCGTCCGCATCTTAGGGGTCGTTCCCTGGAACATCCCTTTGTTTGCTTTCCACGGCTGTGTGGACTCAAGACTCGAAGTTTGAAGTTCACGGCATCTCTCTACACGTAATATGTTTGCCATCGAGGCGGAGCCTTGTGAGAAGATAAATAGCCTCTCTCGCTCGTACGCCAAATAGTTTCCGATCGCCGATAACACCCTCCGCCCGGATATTGAGTCAGGGAAGCTCAAGTCCAAGTCGCGGACTGTACGACCGCCCGCACGGCGACGTTAGATGAGGGAATTTTAATTAAAGTCAGCCGCCTCATTTTTCACCACAGTTGCGAACATACTTTTCGCTTTTATAGAGGAGCTACTGCAGCTAGATGGTAATGAAGGTAAGGGAAGGAACGGGCAGTGCTGCCTCCTTATATTATTTTATTTTATGCCAACAAAAGAGAAAAACAGCGCTCGGGTCTTAAGTTAATAAATAATAATAACAATATTACGGCCAAAATAGTCTCCTGATACAGTTTATGTGCGTAATGTCGTGTAATTTTATTTATTTTATTTTATTTTTATTTTTCGGAAAACCTACAGCGTTTTAAACTTAATGCTAACACATATTATACAAATCTAAGGCCAATTAAAAGTTTTCACAATTAAACTAAATCTATTGTTACAGTGCAACGAGATATGAAAAAAAATGCAGGTTTAAATAAGGGGAAAGGGATAGGGAAGCCACAATTTGAGTTATGTAGATGTATTTAAGATATACGATGATATATAACATACATACATAAACGTGCACAAATAATAAATTAATATAAATAATACGACAAGGTAATAATAAAATGTAAAATTATAGTTAATATAAATATATATAATATAAATCACAATATATTTATGATGGTAATATACATACGAACTTATATAGAAAATATTAGAAAATATTATACTGGCTAGAAAGCACTGTTATAGTGTAGTAAACAATACCACAGCCTGCGTACCTAACGGACGAAGAAATACCAATTTAACCCTAACGCTGTTTATCGTATTTCTAATTTGTTCGAAGCGAGTACTTGAAGATAAATTAAAAATATCCAAATATTGAAAATTTAGGTTATATGATCGAAGTGCTCTATAAAAATACATATTTTGACCATAATTGGTATTGACTCTCGGTAGATAAAATAAGTCGCGAGCCCTTGTCTTATTATTTGGGATATTAGTAATAATATTTATATATTATGTTATATGTTCTATCGATTTGTGAGTGTGTATGATAGAGTAGGATGAGTGTGTTTATATGTGTGATTGTGATGTGTGTTTAATGGGTGTGTGTAAGTACATCTACGTGTATGTGTCATAGTTGTGTATATATGAGAGTGTGTGATTCTGCACAGGTATGTATCTGTTCAAGCTTTTATGGTCTGGTCTATTACCGCTCTGATAAACTTGTTTTTTCTCATTGAGAATATGTCTAGTTCCTGAAACGATTCATCGTAGGCTTCCATAATTCGATGCAGAGTTGAATTCCTTGCTTGATTTGTATGGAGTCTGGGTACATTGAATACCCTTGGGTGACGAGTTCGGCGCGATGAGACATTTAAGGCTATTTAATTTTGCGATATAATAATAATAAAACATTAAGGCGACATGAGTAACCCGACCAGGTTACCACAAGTCTAGGAAATGGAAATATTTTCCTGAAAGTGTGGAGCTCGCCAAGACGTGTGGCCGACAATCATGATGAACAGTACAACCTTATGACATCAAGGAGACAGCTGGACCTGTCTGGATGAGGGAAACGGACAACCGATCCGGATGGAGACTGATTGGAGAGGCGTATGCCCAACGGTGGGCGAATGCGCGCTGATGATGATGAAGAAGAAGAAGGCGACATGAGACCTCAGAAAAATATCCGAAATGGGCGGACACGCGAAGAAATAGGCGGGGTCAATTTTGTAGAGTTTGACCAACAAAAATCCAGCGTTGACGAAGCGACAAGCACATATACCACGTCCGTTCGCGCTAGCGACCGCGCTCATACTAAACGTTTGATTGCAGCGCTTGCACAGAATAACTGTCTTTCCGCAGTAGTGGTATAAGGGTGTTAATGGTAAACCATATTTAGCTTAACTCTCAGAGCGTTTTGACGTTTTAATTAATTATAAATAATTTAGGGCCTAACCAAAAAATGTGGCTAAGCGCGACCCTAGATCAGGGGTGTCCAAACTATCCAGCCTTAGGGCCATACTGATTACTCCAGTAAGTTCCAAGGGCCAAATCCGTTTTTGAAATCTGTCTCCTAGAAATGCAGTTAGTAGTCAAGAATCACCCCCCCCCCCCCCCTTTCCATTGACTATTACATATTTTTTATTTCAGTATTTACTCCCACGGAATGAAAATTGGCTGATTTAAAAAAAAACTATATATATATATAAAGTTATCATCTTTGAAGAAAAGCATCAAAGCGATTTGCAGTATCGAATCACCAATGTTTAATGATATATTTAGGTTATAATTACTATGTTTTTTGTAAGCAATACCTCGAAGGTGTTCTAGGACCACTTATTAATTCCCAGTTACATTGGAACTTTCCCTAATGAGTTGTGCGATGTTTTTTTGTACCACACTTTTTATTTAAAAATAGCAATGTTATCCGGAGATGTTAACTTACACATTAATCGTTACACTATCTGACAATATTTTCTTTACTTATCGTTTGAATGGAAGTGCAATGTGAGCTTTAAAAAGTATCGATGTCGATAGTTTTGTCGTGCGTAATGACTCTAGTCTCTGTCGTGCGTAGTTATTATAATTCTGTGTCTTTTTATCCAACTTATCACAACAACAATACCAACAATAAGCCATTAGCTGTCGCAGGCCGGATTGATGACACTGGCGGGCCGGATTTGGCCCGCGGGCCGTAGTTTGGAGACCCCTGTCCTAGATAATTAACCAGTCAATATAATGAAATTAAAATAAAGCACACTCACCGCTTACATTGTAGAAGTAATCGCGACTAAAAGTTTTCGTAATTAGTTTAAAGCCTTAATGTAAGGTTTTCATAGTCTCCGGCGGCTTCAGCGATTTCTCCCATGTCACATAAAGAAATGATTGTGTCCACACTCTTAACGCCAATACTTGACTACGGCGATGTGTTTTATATACATATGCCAGTGAGGTTATTTTGAATACGCTGGAGCGTCTGCAAAATATCTTCCTCAGGTATGTCTTTAACTTGCGAAAGTTCGACCACGTTAGCTGCTTTCGTGCGCAACTTTATTGACTTTCTATTCGCGATCGAAGAAATTTGCATCCGTTGTCGCTACTCTACAACATATTCAATGACCCCACTTCACCCTCCTATCTAAAGATGAATTTCCTCCCTTTGGGAGGCCACGGTCTTTCACTTCGATCAAGCCGGGAGAACATTCTTCTGTTTACACGCACTCTTTTACGGTCCATTCTGCTCGTTTATGGAATCAGCTCCCTCACTCTATCAGGCATGCACCTTCGTTGCACATTTTCAAAAAGTTGTTGAAGAAACATTTATTTTTACACAGCCACTAACCAAATACCTCACCTTGTCCTCTCCTTCATCCTTTCTTGGGCAATCTTAGCATTCCCTCATCCTTCCCTGGGCAATCTTAGCATAAGTTATTGACATACATATATTTGCATATATTTATATTAAATTTAACCTTACTACTTCTGTGTGTATTGTACGGTGACAATTAGAAATTAGTTTATCAAATGGTTGACTGTAAAATATCGTTATAGCATTTAGTAATGTTTTTATAGCACAATAAAGTTATTGTATTCTTTTTACTATTCTCTAATGCACATATTATGAAAGACGCGTGAAAGGCTCGATTTGAATGATTCCTTGATTATAATCATCAATATACGCAAATGAAATTACATGATATATAACTAGAATTCATATCACGTAATGCACGGAGCTAATGGGCCCTGTTGGAGTTGGCCACGAAGACCCATTTGTACAGGGTCGGTCACACTCACGGGTCAACACCCATCCGGCGGCCTCCACGCATGAAGTGCGAGCCCGGGCAGGACTCTAGCCTGAGAACTAGTTTCCCCCAGGAGTTAATCTTCTGGCGCTCCTGGACGGTTTGCGCACCGTGCGGCGTCAGCCAATCAATTGCGCACTCTGACTAACAGTAAAGAGTTTCAAGGCGATAGGTGAGGGCAGCAAACCCCGCCCACCGCCCGGGCAGTTATAACGACGAGGGTCGTCTTGTCTGCCCGGGATGTCGTGCTACGACAACCCTGCGCGTACCAGAAGGGTAAAACGCGCAGGGGGTGAAATAGGGTAAACCACCCCCCCCCCCGTACCGCCCCGAGAACCCATTTATTCAAAAAATAAAAGGTATTTACAAAAAAATAAAAAATTTACAAAATATTACAAAATTTTACGAGAAAAGAAACAACAATATCGTAAATTTAGGAGCCGGTAAGCGGGGTAGAGGACGCTCCAGAACAATGAACGTGAAGGCGCACTGTCCGTGGGCAGGTCTCGGAGCAGCCACGGGGGGGAGGAATCCCTGGATCCTGCAAAGAACGAAACGCCCCTCGGGGCGGTAAAGAGACGGACACAAAGACGGGCATTCTGACTAACAGTCGGGGGAGTTTAGAAACAGTACTGTCTCCTATAGAGCGGGGGTAGTTGTTCACCTTAAGGCGACTGCTCTTGAAACGACCACCGGCTATTCGTTCCCGGGTGAACAGCCGGGTAAAGGATGCCCTAGTCCGCGATAGACTCGGTAGACACCGTTTTACAGCTACGTAAGGAAGATGACCGCGCAAGCGACCTCGAACTCGTAACCAGTCGAGAGACCGGAGCAATCAGGTCGCAACTGGTAGTAAGGGTGTGAGTGTAGGCCCGCTGGGTAATATACCTGGCTATCTCGCGGTTAAGGCGTTGGCCTCTTACGGGCACGGAGCTTCACGGTAGGTAGACTGTTTTGTCCTCTGTGTCATCTGTGTTCACCTCACGGAAGACAGAACGATCAAATTTTGTTAAAACTTCTTGAGGTGACGGGTTCGCCCGTTGTAGTCGACAGCTCTAGTTGCTGTATTACTTGAATTTGTGGTATACGCCACAAAACGATCAAAATCCGCCCAGCTGGCAACTTCACTGCCACCGACGCGACGACTATAGCATACGACCCGCCCACTGCATGACCCACATTCGCCGGAGTAGACGAGTTTTATCTGGATGTAAATTGAGAGGGATGAAATAGGGGATAAGGTGAGTTCGGAGATTCGCCGGAAGTTTAACCGCGAGCCCGTTTATTTCCTATCAATTTCGAGGAGGCAATTTCAAAGTTTAAACCGCAAATAACTACGTAGTAATCACCGCGCCGGAAGTATCGAACTCGGCGCGAAATTGCGGGTTTTGCACATGCGACTCCTCCAACATTTTGCGGGATAACTACACAGGTCGAACCATCTTTCTAGGTCTTTCGCACACATGCTCAGATCACACGTATTGCATTCATTGAACACCAATGCACTGAAACCAAAAAAGGGATAGGCATACTTTAAACCTGCGAGAAAGAGGGAGAACGCGTGACTGCACACTTACGCGCCTTAAAATCTTACGCACGGTAAAATCTTTCGGTACAGTCAGAAGAGTAACTAAAAATTTCGTTTGTGTTTACGTTTCTGTTTGTCTGTGTTGTGATTAGGGCTGAATCCCTGCAAAGAATATAATTTTATTTTCTATTATGTCTTGCGGTGATCGTCGTTAAAATTAAAGTTGGGAAATAAGGTGCTAAACTGCTAGACAAGGAAATTAATATCAAAGATTTATTATTTCATGAAAGATGAGGCAAGATTCGGAAAAACAATTGAATTGCAAGCAGTCATAAAAAGGCTTTCTGCAGCTAACTAGAGTGGTCAACTACAACGGGCGAGCCCGTCACCTCAGGAAGTTTTAACGATTAGTCGTTCTATCTCCCTGGAGTGACCGCAGACTTGGACAAAACAGTCCACCGTCAAGCTCCGCCACAAACCCGTAAGAGGCCAACGCCTTAACCGCGAGATCGCCAGGAGTGTTACCCAGCGGGCTTACACTGACGCCCTTACTTCCAATTGCGGCCAGATTACTCCAGTCTCTTGCAAAGCGGGACCACGAACTCTACTAACATGTTGCAATAATAGTGGGCTCTCACCGTCACCGCGCGCCCTCTTTCGTCTTCGAAAAATTATGGACCGACAACACCGTTTGCCGATATTGTAGCCTACACGACGATTTTAAGGCTGTAAAGTGGACGTTGGGAATTGTTCTCTGACCATAAGCAACAATTTTGTTTTTCCACTGACCATTAAGATAGAAATTCGCCTCTTCAGTGAACACGTTACAAAAATCTTTGAACCAGTCGAGCATCAGATTAACGAAGTTAAGTCGATTATTAGCTTCATCCTCCATAGCGACTAAATTTCCAAGCGACGCTTCTAGCAATATATGCCTCGTCTCGCCGCAACGAGCAGATTCCGAGAAATTAAGGAATAAAATCGCTAACACCCTTTTGGCCCAACCTGTATAATGAGTGTGGAAACGAACAGAAAGAAAACGAGACATAGCAATGGACTATAATGTAAATGCCTATAGCCTATCTCTGGGAGCAAATGGGCCCTTGCTGAGTTGGCCACGAAGACCCATTCTGTTCAGGGTTCTTCACACTCACGGGTCAACACCCATCCGGCAGCCTCCACGCATGAAGTGCGAGCCCGGGTAGGACTCTGGCCTTAGGGCTAGTTTCCCCTAGGAACGAATCTTCTGGCGCTCCTGGACGGTCTGCGCACCGTGCGGCGTAAGCCAATCGACTGTGCACTCTGACTAACAGCCGTGGGAGTCTGGAAGCAGTACTGTTTCCTATAGAGCGGGGGTGGTTGCGGACCTTACGGCGACTGCTCTTGAAACGACCATCGGCTACCCGATCCTGGGTGAACAGTCGGGCAAAGGTGCCGTGGCCCGCGATAGATTCGGTATACATCGTTTCACCGCTTCGCAAGGGAGAGGACCGCGCAAGCGACCTCGAACTCGTAACCAATCGAGAGACCGGAGTAATCTGGTCGCAATTGGAAGGGGAATAAGGGCGTGAGTGTACGCCCGCTGGGTAACACACCTAGTTATCTCGCGGTTAAGGCGTTGGCCCCTTACGGGCATGTGGCGGAGCTTGACGGTGGACTGTTTTGTCCAAGTCTTCTGCGTTTACTTCACAGGAGAGAGAACGACTAATCGTTAAAAAATCCTGAGGTGACGGGTTCACCCGTTGTAGTTGACAACTCTGTATATCCTATCTCTATCCTTTCCTATCCTAGTAATAGTTCGAAAGTAAGTTATTTAATTGGATTAAATGTTGATAATTATCGTATAAGAAAATAATGTACTAGGAAACTATCGGCCAGCGAACATTGTAGTAAGATAATTATTAGACATAATTAATGTAGCATTGTATGTTTTCCGAAGATCAAATAAATAAATTTAAAAAAATCGAAATAGGATACCGTATAGGCGTTGTAGTGGCAAATCCAGCGGTCAGCGGTTAAACAGATCGAAAATCTGCTACCTTATTTTAGGGTAGCCATAGAACGACAAGGTGCAATTTTGGTGGCACCCAGGGGTGATGTGAACCGGCGTTTTACTGCCGATGGCACACCAGGTACTCGTAGAGGCGTGTCTCTCCTCGGCGAGTTGCGATACAAGGTGACCTTAAGCTCTTGTATCGTACGGTCTCCTTTTGCAGATTCCGCAGCGATCTCTTTTCCTATTAGATCGATCTAGTCTCCACTAGTTTGTAAATCTAGCCGCTCGCATAATTGAGGCATCAAGGTATAAGCTGTTATTGTCGCTTACCGTTTGAAGAGCAGTACTGTCCTGCGAAGCGTAGATATCGTCGGGGTCGGGTTATAAACTCGGTCCTGTCGAAGTCTGGTCTCGCGAAGTTCTCTCTTGTGCACTCAATTATCGAAAGTTTTCCGAACACTGACTCTATTATTTTTGTCTCTACCGCTTGAAGGTTGAATAAAAAACTGTTTTCTTGTCACTTTATAATTCCACTTTCAATGTGGCTCAAATAAATTATAAATTCAATTATTTCTATTTGTTAAATTGTATATGCGTGAAAGAATGAAAATTTTAAAACAAAATATGTTACTTTTGTTTTTGTTGTTATTTTTCTTGCCTCTCGTTTCCATGGTTTCTCTCGTTTCCATGGTTTCTTTAATATGCTATGTTGGTGATTCCCTTATTCAAAACTGTAGAATACATATATTCACGGCTTTGTTGTGTGCAATGTTTGTACTATGAATATTTTAATATTAATATTATTGGTAGTTAATTCTAAATACAACTATTTTGCCGAGACAGGCGTGTTTAGGGAGCCATCTAAAATAACAGAATAGTTATATAAGAAAATAATGTACTAGGAAACAATCGGCCAGCGAACATTGTAGTAAGATAATTAGACATAATTAATGTAGCATTGTATGCTTTCCGATGATCAAATAAATAAATTTTAAAAAATCGAAATAGGATACCGTACAGGCGTCTTTAGAGAGCCATCTAAAATAACAGAATATAAAAGAACAGAAAAACTTTATTGAGCTATAAAAACATAACTTAATGAATATTACACTGCTTTTATAAAAAGACAATAAACAATTTATGCACAAATGGCGGACTTATCGCCATAGCGATATCTTACAGTCAACCATTGTGCGCCACCAAACTGTTATAACACGAACGCCGCCATATTGAGCATAGGAGAAGATTAATCAATGTTTGGAACAATGAGTGCCATTCTACATGTTGTTTTTCAAAGTAAAATCATAAAAGTCGTTGCATTGTGCCGCATACTCGTTCTGTCGGAGATTTCACTATTTAAAGGTAAAATATCCATCGACTTGATGTCCTTTGCGTTTGCGTTCGATGTTAGCGCTTTATCATATTCGATTACTACCATTATGTAAATGTAATATTGTCGTGTCGCACGCAGCAAAGTCGATTCAAAGAACGGTAAACGTTAGTGGTTAAGGCTGTACATAACCACTCATTTTTATACTTTTTCCATACGTTTAGAATATATTAGATCTTTGAATTGAAAACTTCGTTTTTTTTTGTGATATTGAACATTTATTTCGAAGCAAATTGGAAAGAGCATTTCATTCAATGATTCCCCGGCGGAAGAAGCCTTCGTCCTTGGAGGTTATCCACGAATCCAGCCATTTTTCAATATCCTCGAAAGACTGGAAACGCTGCTCGGAAAGGTCATGAGCCATTGACTGGAACAAATAGTAGTCGGATGGCGCAATATCTGGGGAGTACGGGGGTGAGGTAGGATTTCTCAGCGAAGCGTTTCCAGGAAGTTCTTGACCTGAATCGCGACGTGTGGTCGAGCATGGTCATGCTGGAAAATTACCTTGTCGTGCCTTTTAGCGTATTCCGGCCGTTTTATCTTCACAGCATCGCTCGAATTCTTGAGCTGAGCTCGATAGCGATCGCCGGTGATGGTTTCTCCCGGTTTCAGCAGCTCGTAATAGATGACACCCTTTTAATCCCACCAAATGCAAAGCATTACCTTGGATCCGTGGATGTCTCTCTTTGGCGTGGCGTTTTCAATGCAAGGTCCTAATATTAAACTTATAGGTGTTATTTGTTTACGTAAAAACATATGATATACTTACTTTTGGCGTACGGAATTTTATGGTTTAACAATGATTGAAAGTTGTTAATTTTTAGTTGTTTAACTAAAAGAAAATGGGCATTTTAGGCCTACTTTTCCAATAGCTGTTATTCGCATACCAATGGAAAGATCTCTTTATGTAGAACACTGTGTGGCACTACGGGCAAAGAACGCCCAGGTCCACGATAAATTCAAACTGAATTACTGCTGTAATACAACAGGTAGAGGTTGCGTAAGCGACTTCGGACCTGTAACCAGCAGGGAGGACGGAGGTATCCTCAAGGTTAATTCCAGACGGAGATATCCTGCCAAAACTGGAAGTTAGGGGATGAGGCTGACCGCTGTTACCTTTCCCGGTGCCTCGCCGTAAGACGTTACACTCTAACGGATTGCTGGTGAACTAGACAGTATATTGTCTTGTCCCCAAGTCTTCTAAGCTCATCCCACGGCTGAAAGAATGATCTAAATCGTTATACCAGCCTGGGGTGACAGGTTCGCCCGTTGTAGTCGGCACCGCCATCCTGCAGAGTTGAGAATATAGGAATCTCGTGTCTTTTAAGTATCATGGCAACGCGCAACAGTTCCAGCGGAGACCCCTGAAGACATTAGTGGTAAGTTTGAGGCAATGGTCCAATGAAATCTACGCTAATTTAGCTAACTTCTGAATCCTGAAAGATAATGGTGCAACCAAATCTATGATGGCTAAACTTCGAATCCGAAATGTGTGTTAATTTGTTTAACTATCACGTTTTAGATTATTTTACCTATTTCTTATTATTTACTACTATTTTCATGCTTAACTACTATTTTCATGCTTGATTCTTACCAGGTTGTAGGCTATATTTAATATATATTTCAATTTAACAGTTTAGTTTGTATATTGACTGGCAACTTTAACTAGATCTAACTGTCTTCACTGATCGCTTGCACTTGGTTGAGGAGTATTATTTTTATCTCTAAACAAGTAGGTACCTTTAATCATGATGCAACCATGGCGCAACCCTGGCGCAACCCTGACGCAAGTCTGATGACCCGAACAATATCCGACGTAAAAAGCACACGTTTAAATCAGAGGTGCCTAACAAGCACACTTGGAGTAGAACGCCGCACATCAGTGGTGCTTGAGAGGCATACTTGGAGCGATAAGGGTAAACTGCTCTGATAATGATAAAATTAACAGACAATCGTATGCACATTCGTGTATATATAGACAGCGTGTTTCGATATAATCCGCCTTGCCATTTCACACGTGCCATATATTCATATTCATATTCATTTTATTAGTATACTGGTATATAAGTCAGATACAGATTGGCAAACATCCATACATATTAGCAAACAAACATTTTTTTTATCGTAAAGATAAATAACAATAAACAAAAAAAAATACAAGAATAGTGTAAAAAGAGGAAATACAAGACAAAATGCAAAACACTTTAGTCACCAAAGCATTTTAGACTTCACTGGAGTAGTATTCCCTGTTGAGTGTAGTATCAAAAGTGATCGAGAAAGTGGCCAAATCTAGGCTTATGCACCACCTGGAATCTGCGAACTTACTATCAAACAATCAATATGGCTTTAGACAAGGTCGGGGAGCAAACGAGGCCATAAGTTCGGTTACAGAACTTATTGCCAAAAAACTTGACGAAAAGAAAAAAGTACTTGGTATTTTCCTCGACCTGTCAAAAGCCTTTGATACAGTCTCTCACACAATCCTAATAAGAAAGCTTCACCTTTTTGGTATTTCTGGTAAAGCTAATGAGTGGCTCGAAAGTTTTCTTACAAACAGGTCACAGATCACTGCGATAGGGGATCAGGAAAGTAATAAACATAATGTTTTATATGGGGTGCCGCAGGGCAGCGTATTGGGTCCTTTACTCTTTCTGATGTATGTCAACGATTTATGTGATATGACACTTGAAGGTAAAGGAGCCATAATCTCATTTGCAGATGACACCGCTGTCATAATTGAGGCAGATACTTGGGATGAAGCGTTTACAGACGCGCAATGCTCCCTGAACAGTATTAAAACATGGCTTGATCGACATATATTGACACTCAATATCTCGAAGACGAAGTACCTAGCATTTTCACTCAGACCCAACCTAACCTCCAACGTATTACCCTTAAAAATTCACCAATTTAACTGCAGTGTATCTTCAACCCAGAATAATTGCAAATGTGAGCATATAAACATTGAAAAAAAAATTAGATATTTAGGCATAGAAATAGATTCCAAACTAAATTGGGAATTCCAAATAAAATCGCTTACGGCGCGAACAAGGAAATTACTGTACGTGTTCCGCGAACTTAGGAATGTACTGAGTAAAGAAACACTGCGAATGGTGTATATGGCTCTTGGTCAAAGTATATGGGTGCATGGAATTATAGCGTGGGGCTCATGTACAAAAACAACAATGGACCGACTATTAAAAGCACAAAAGTTACTAATAAGAGTCATAAACAAAAAGCCTCCTCGGTACAGTTCAAACCACCTCTTTGCGGAGTTTAAGGTTTTGGATATCTGCCAGCTATTTATTAAGCAGTGCCTTGTAAGCTTTCACAAAACTAAAGAGTACAGAGCAAGAAGTCAACAATTGTACTTAACGAGAAATGCTGGTAAGGAATTTTTCACAATTCCAAAGGTTAAAAGCACATTTGCCCGAAGACAATGTTTCTTTATCGCCCCGAAAGTTATAACTCACTATGTGAAACCACGAAAAACGTGAAAAATTATGTAACTTTTAAAGGTAAAGTAAAAAACTGGCTTCTAGATATTGGGCGTTCAAAAACTAAAGACCTTATTAATACTGTAGGGTGAATATTTAAAAAAAATACGTATTTGTAAAATTGTGCAATATTACATATCATTTTCTTAAACATATATACTAGAATGTAGTGTTTATTCATATATTTGTATATATTATTACTTATTTTCCACTTAAATTTATTGTATATAATGTAAAGTTTACTTTATTTTTAGCCCTTAATTGCATACATATATTTTTTTTTCTACTTTAAATTTTACTTTAATTTGTGTAAACAACACATTTGTTAGATTTAGAAATATTTAAAATTGATCACCTTCGTCAGTTCGCGAGTTACAAAAATACAGTTGGTATAACACAGCACAGCCAGAGACAGACCTTCTAGGTCTAGTTGGTTGTGCGATTTCGCCTCATTCGGATATGCTAGCATATTTATATCCATAGAGCTATGTTTTTCGCTATTATAATGTTTGTTCTTAATTATTCCTCATGTACAACAGTATGCATGTCCTTGTATTTTTTTGTTCTTGTACGTTATAAATAAATAAATAAATAAATAAATAAATTCCTCCAGTGAGTAAAACGCCTTATCTGTGAGGTACCTCTTAAGGCGTCTCTTAAATACGTCAAGAGATTGCGTCTGCCTAATGTGCTCGCTGAGTTTGTTGTAAAGCGCTGGGCCGGCGATATAGGCTAGCCTCTCCGACTTGGATAATGCACGACTTACCGAACGTAGCATGCTACGGGATCTTGTTGGATAAAGGTGATGCACACCATTCACTCCGAAATCGGCTAGATTTCTGCGAACGAACAGCGCTACTTCCATTATATAAATGGACGGCAGCGTCATGATGCAGAGATCTCTAAACAAAGGCCTAGCTGGCGTATCAAGCGCCACACGCGCTATTGTGCGAACTGCACGCTTCTGCATAACGAAGGCCCTCTGCCTGTCGGCTGCTCGCCCCCATAACTCCGCGCCGTACGTTAGCAATGAATGAAAATATGCAAAGTAACAACACATGCGCAGCGCGGATAAATCGAGGAATGAAGCGATGCGATGGAGTGCATAGCACGCTCTTCCCAATTTATCACATAAAGCATCAATATGTAGGTGCCATCGAAACTCATTATCGATTACGAATCCCAAGAACTTTGTTGAGGACGACCGCTGCAGAAAACTACTCGGGGGTGACTTACGACCGAAAAGGGTTAACTCATTTTTTTGTGATTTGGCTTTTATAACTTGCAAAAGCCTTGCTTAGTTAGGCGACAACGGACACTAAACACTATTTAAAAGTTGAATTAAATTTCTTGCTGTGTATTAAATAATTTATTTATAATATTTTATTTCATGTTTTAATTGTGATTTGTAATTTATTGGTAAATATCTTGCTTAAATAAATGAAATAAATAAGCAAATTCACAAACTGATCATTCAGGAACTCTTCGAATGAAACCAAACCATATTCAATTGGTGCCTACCAAAACCATGCATGATTTGATCGATGGTAAATGTCGAAAAATTTTATTTTCCTTCGAGATAATAACGTAGTCCAGTACGATGCCAAACTGATCTTAGATCCCTGCTTTGACTAAGCATTTCGTTCATTAAAGCGCTCGTAAACACGAGCTGGGAATGGCACCCGAGCACGACTCGCCCGCTGCAAATTGATTCTAATGTACGTAGCAGCGTTGTGTAGAATCTTGAGTATACAAGTATGTGGGGAGTGGGGAGTGGGGAGTGGGGAGTGGGGAGTGGGGAGTGGGGGGGGGGGGTTGGCTAAGTCGCGCGGCGGAGACGTCGCGGCCCGCAAAGATAAGCGTCCAATTTATAGCTTCCCCTGCAAGGAGGGACAAATACACTCCCACGGGCTAGCTGGAGTGTACGCATCATAGCCATGCCATAGTATATCAGACAGTAGCTTCTCTTAGACAAAATTGAAATCAAAGCGAATACGTCACGAGCGGTCATCACAAAGCGTCACGTCGCGTAATGCTAACCAAAGGCGGTCGTCAGGACTTACCCCTCTGCCCACATTCCTCGCACCCTCTTCCCGCAATTCCCTGTAGCTCGAGAGTAAAGCTACTGGTTGGTATACTGTGGTCCGACCGAAGATAACGAGCAGGCCATAATGGTCCAATTGCATAGGAACCATTAGCTGTCCGATAAGAGTTACAGTTAGTCTAAGACGCCAAAGAAAAACATACTTTACACTCGGCCAGATGCAGAAGCAGGACTTCCCCGATTTACGCTTTTCTTCTGCTGACTCATCGGGAACGAATATATGTTCGGACAGAACAGTGCCGAATGGTTTACCTCATAGCCAGCACATACCTGTTATCGTCAGTGTGGGGTTCCAGTTAAACGTAGAACGATCAATCCCTATTGTAAGATGACATATCAAAAAAGGCTGACTAGCGACATTGGAAACTGAACTGCCCAAAATACCCCCTCTATCATAGAACTACGCTAATAGCGCATCTGGCATAATAACGGTAGTACTCAATGGCTAGATCACTAACGGTAGTACTCAATAGCTACTCATCATCGGCCTTGTTAATACCGCCAGGAGTCCCTCAAGGGTCCTTACTAGGACCACAACTTTTTATTAATGACATCTCTACCAGTTTTCACAACTCCAAAATCTTACTTTATGCAGATGATATTAAGATCATATGCCCTATCAAGACGCAGGATGATTCTGTTAAACTGCAAGAAGATCTGGATAAATTTCAAATTTATTGTCCCTTAAACAAATTAGACCTTAATGTATCTAAGTGTTATATTTGCAGGTAAGCCTCTACCGTCTCTATATAATCACAAACTTCAAAATAGCACCTTGGCTAGAGTTTCTTCCATTAAAGATTTAGGTGTGACTTTTGATTCTAAGCTGCTTTTTAATGAACATATTGGTAACATTGTCAAGCACTAAGTTTTGTTATTAGAATGTCAGCAGAATTTGAAATAGTTAAAACCTTCAAAATACTATACTGTATACGGACAACGACACTACGCATATCTCGGACCTAAACTCTATAATATATTTAACTCGTACGCAGGACAGATCTTAAACATAACCGACAACCAGTTCAAGAGACGGGTCTCTCATTGGCTCTCAAATTATACTAGAGAAGAATGCGAAAGTATGATATATTAAAATATTTTATTTCTAACCACAGATTATAGGATATATAGATGTAAATTATGGATATGTATACAGATATACAGATTATAATATGTTATATTTTACTATGTTATACTATTATACTATTATACCTATATAAATATGCTACATTATTTTATATGTTATAACATATGATATAATATTATATTGTAATATGTTATATTATATTATTTATATTATATTATGCTAAATTATATTACGTATTGTTTTTTTTAAGACAGAAGAAGGACAGCAGGCAAGGCTACAGGCTCAGCAAATAATACCACAGAACTATATATCCATCACCCCAACACAGGCGTATACCTAGTGGGATGATGTAATCCTGACAAGTTAATGCCCTTTCGCGATTTTCTTCATGTGTATTCTTTTAAAATGTGTTAAAAAAATTAACACAATCTTTTTATGTAACTATAAAAAATAGGATAAATAAATAAATAAATAAATAAATATGTTTAACTAGCTGTAAGTTTTCCTAAGAAATGAAAATAAAATAAAATAAATTTCGCAAAAAATATATCGCACGCGGTTTCGGGAAAGAAAAGATCACCACTTGGACTCCCAAATGCAAATATCTTTACAGACATCTCCATTCCGAGGGCACGAGAGAAACCGCTGATTAACTCCTTAAACAAGTAAATACATCGAGGCGACAGCGACGGGTGAAGCTTATAGAAAACACTAATTTCACCCATTCTCCTCAGAAAGATCGGCAACTATAACCGTTCCAAATACAGCCCATATCAAGCCCGAACATTTTGCAAACAGAATCCTCCACGTTTCCAGGGCCTCCTTGCGAAAAACATCAAGCAGAGGATGAAAGCTGAACTTATAACAAAGAAACTCGAAGCATTGGCTAAATCAGAATTTGCTAACGTTTTTAGAATCGAATAAATAAGTGGGAAAAGCTGCCGGTTTAGACGAAATATTTCCGGAATTCATAAAAAAGCTATGTCCAAAGTCTGTGGAATGGTTCAGCCAACTATTTAGTGTCATATTGAACTCTGGTCGACTGCCAACGGCCTTTAAGAGATCAAAGATCGTGACCATACCAAACCTGAGAAACTGCACGACAAAGTGTGAAAACTGTGCGACGAGCTTTTTGAACTACTAATTAAGTTCCCATGGTCTCATACTTCGGTCAGCCTCTGACAGCTTACTAAAAAATCCGTGTCATAATAATGATTTTTATTCCTACTCTTTTTGTGTCCATGTTGCAAGAGTGAAACAATCTCTCAGCAAATATACGAAACTCACCTTTTTTACCATCATTTCAAACTCACCTCTTTCTCTTCCTATTTTATTTTCTTTTCTTCCCTTATATTTATCTTCTTATCCTCTTTCCTTCTCTTCCCTTATCGTTCTCTTCCCTTATCTTTTTCTTCTAATCATCATTTCTTTATCTCTTTTCTCTTCCTCTCTCAATATTCTCTCCTCGGGCATGCTTAGTTTTAAATACCTATACTGGTCTGTATTTTGTGGAGGCGAACGTAATAATCTTTATTTCCACAATGCGCGCATGTACCACTGTGATTAGGTTAGTTGTGAGACATTGCCATGTGGTAATAAGCTTGCCTGTTTCTATTATAATTGTATCGTTTTTTTTTTTCACAAAAAAAATTACACCGTTAGCACTTAACATAGATTGTGTTACTCCTAACTAGGCAGAGCCTGTTCTAAGGAGAACACCAATACAAATGATTAAAAAATACATACTAAAAATAAAAAAATTGAATCAAATCAAGTTAAATTCCAAACTAAAAATAAAAAATTTGAATCAAATCAAGTTAAAATGAAATTCTCACTACACCAAAATAATATTAGAACTATAGACAAGTAATACTAAATAATAATAATAAAAATATATAATAGCAATAATAAATAATCATTTATAATAATAACTAATAATATATAAGAATTAATAAAAATACGTATATAAAATAAATAGAAAATAAATATATTTATTTATTTTAAAATTGTGATTAATGTTTTCTCCGTCTCTCTCCTACCATGGTTTATTAACCATGATGTAAGGTGATATTTTTGTTGGTTGCTGCTAATTTCCAATATGTTCTCTTTACTCATGATATTAACCATTCTTGGAGCAAGAAAGCTGTAATGTAGTTGTCCAAAAGACGTTAGACGTTTCGGCACTTCAAAGTTTCCCTTATAACGACCTGATCTCTCCCTGTTTTACGGAGAAACACAATATTCGTCTTCATTGTTGTTTTTAAGATGAATTATTGCTTTGAGGCAATACAACTGCCTCAAATCAAGCAATTGTGCCTCAACATACAGGTCGTCAGAAGGGTAACGCCTAGGCTTCCTTAACATGATTCTAATTATTGCCTTTTGGACAACGTTCACTTTCTGGAGGAGTGTTTTTCCGCAAGCTCCCCATCCAAGTATACCGTATGTCATTATTGTTTGGCATATAGCGTAATATATAATTTTTAAATAGGGCAGGCCGAGAATATCTCGCAATTGAATAAATATATAAATCAGTTTCCTTAGTCTTTTCACTACACTCGGTATGTAATTCCCACCGTAGGTGTCTATCTATAATTATTCCGAGATATTTTAATTTAATTAAGTACAAATAAAGAGTATGTTATTATTATTATTATTATGAAAGATAATGTAATGATTTCTAGTCGAGCAAGCTGAAAAGGCAACCTAGAGAAAGTAGCAGCGAAGATTTCTTTCTGTGGAAAACATCTTCCTATGGAGGTATGTATCCACAGCACCTTCTCTTGTATCACAATTGCCACAACAGCTTCTTTTGTATTCCCATATGCTTTAACTTTTGAATAATTCTCTTACAGTCGATACGATCGAACGCGCTATCGAAATCAAGATAGTGGCTGGCGGCTCTTAAACCGCCTGTTTTGGTGGAATATAATCCACTAATGGGATATCACTCTGTCGAGGGAGGCCCTTTTACTTCCTAGCTTTGAACAAATAGGAGGGCGCACATACGCGAGATATAGAAACACAACAATGGACGAAATGAACGCCTCTCCGAAGCGGCGGAAAGCAATCCGCGTACTCGACACAATAAAGAGAATCAAGCTTGATTCGATTTCGGGCACACCGCTATTCAGCCAGCCGCCGGCAGCGCCGTTTCACCGAAGCCCGAAAGAATACTATCATATTACCAATTCGACTAGGAAAGAGGCAAAGTGAAACGATACCCGAGAAAATAAGTATATATATCGAACATTATAAGAACCGGAATGGGTTGTCAATAAATATAGGATTCTTGATTGGGCCTAAAGTACAGGTTCAAAGATAGAAGATATTTTTATTTATAACTACACCAGGAACTATACTTAATTGAGGAAATCGACAATCGGCATTGATTTTATAAGATGAGTTTAAATAATAGACATCCTTGCAGTGGGTAAATCAGTACGAGCTAGAAAGCGACTTTTGGCATTTTTATTAAATTAAAAAACTCAAAAACAAAATGAAAGTTTGTTTTTGTAAATTTGAGCAACTTTACTTGTGAATAAAAGTATAACAAGCGTTAAGCGCGCTGCGCCATCTATCAGTAGGAAAAATATGGACATGCCGTAACAGGGAAAAGTGGAGTTCGACCATCTTCGAGGAGGTTACCGGATAGGAGTATAACCGTGAGTCGAGCTGACCCACGGACACGAGCGGGTCTTAGTGGATCAACTGCATAGAAACCATTAGAACCTAGTATACCGATGGAAGATATCATTATCTTAGACCAGAATTAGTACAGTAAACTAATGTATTTTTAACAAGATTAACCTTGCAATGTTTGTCAGTTTGTAGCGGTTTTCGAGCGCTTTTTTAACTATTGTAGCGGTTCTTGAGCCCCGAAACGTCCCTCGTCTAAAATGATTTAATGACCACGTTTGTACTTGGCCAGCCAATGTTTGACCATTGTCTTTTAGCGTTTCAAATGAAGAAATTCATCGCTGCGCGGTACTCTATTTTCTCCATTGTTGACAGGCAGTAAGGCGGTGTCGGTTACAACGGGCGAACCCCTCACCCCAGGCTGGTATACCGATATTTAATCCTTATTTCAGCGGGAAGCCTCACCCCCTAACTACCAGTTTTGGAAGAATATCTCCGTCTGGAATTAACCTACAGGATACCTCCGTTCTCCCGACTGGTCGCGGGTTCAAAGTCACTTGCGCGACCTCTACCTGCCGTATGTTCAGCGGTGATTCGGTTTGAATCTATCGCGGACCAAATGCATCTTTTGCCCGGCTCTGAATTCAAGATCAGGTAGCCTAATGGTCATTTCAAGAGTGGTTGATGACGGGTCAACATCCACCCCCGCTGCCTAGGAGTGTATTTCCATAGTCTCCAGACTCATTCAGCAATTAGTCAAAATGCACATCCAATTGGCTTCGCCGAATGGTGCGCAAACCATCCAGTGGCACCGGGATGCAATCCCGCCGGGAGAAACCAGTCCACCAGCTTTGAGGCCTGAGACGCGAGAGTCTTACCCGGGGTATCCATCCACACGAGGAGTCTTCTGAATAGGAGCTGAATCGTGAGTTGAGCCAATCTGAGAACAAAATGGATCTTGTGGCCCAAGCTGCACGAAACTTGGGTTTTTGGACTTACTAAATAAAATTAATCTCCGTGTTCCTTCCAAACTCAATAGATTTAACCCTGCTCTTCATGTTCCTCATGCTGGTACCAACTATAGGCAAAATGCATTTCTGTGGCGAACAAGTGACAATTTCAATGACATGATTAAACGCTTTGACTTTGATCTATTCTGTAGGAGTATTAACTCAGCTAGGCAGCGGCTGAACAGTGAATTCTTTAGCATTAATTGATGAATAATTTTTGATGCATTTTTAATCGATAGCTTTAATTGAAAGATCATATATGTATCTACAACGTTATTTAAACGTGAAAACCTTTAATTGGCTCTCTGTTATGTTACTCCGGCTTTGTTAAATTATAATTAGCTGTTGGTTTTCCTGAAAATAAATAAATAAATAAACCGTACGCTACCAAATGTCAGAAACCGTTCGCTGCCGTAACCGGCAGACAATGTCAGTACCATAGACAAAATAATGATCAGAAAGTATTTATTTTTTAAGGTGACATATGGCAAGGCCATTTATCGGACGGCGAAAGATTTTTTAACACGCTTTTATTAGGTTTACCTGTATGTAACTATATAATGGAATCTAAGGTAACTAATTTAACCATCTTCCAAGGATCGTAGCGTCATGAAAATTGGCAGTTGTATATAGTTCTGATGACAATACAATAATTTGGTACTCTCGAACCGATCTGATGATAGAGTCGGAAGATATGAAATGGAACTTTATGATGGAATATCGTATCATAGCCGTGTTTGGACTTGTTAGAAAGGTCTTGTAATGAACTTTGACAACGATTAAGTTTCAAGGTCTGATGATGAAGCCGGAAGACAGGAATTGGCATTCCATGATGGTATATCGTATCATAGTCGTGTTTGCACTTGTGAGAAAGGTCACGTAATGGACTTTGAATACGATCAGGTTTCAAGGTTATAACAAACCTATTATATATTGACTTGTAAATATTGACATAGGTGCCTGTATAAAATGTATATAGACCTGTGAGTGCAAATAGATTTTTTTTTACGTCCATTTATAAAAGCGTGTTTTTGATAATTTTTTTTAACTATTAATTTATTTTCTACAGTTACCTCATAAGGTAACATATCAATGAGGCCGGAAACTTTTCAAATGACCCTCGTACATAAATAAGCCCTGAACACATTACACTCCGCTTTTGTTGGACAGTCGCGTAAAAAACAACTCGGGAACGAAGTTATTCGGTATTTTCCATGCCCTGAAACGTTTGCTTGTTGGCGTGTACGAGGTCTCACATATGGAGCGACGATATCCACTACTAACTGACCCGTGCCCACTTCGTTGGCTGTAAAACTTTTTACCTATGATGAAATTATGAGTGTGGTTCGGTTAGTACTGAGTGCTATGATTTATTTCCTGACTGCCAAAAGAAGGGTTATGTTTTTACATACCTATGTCGTATTATCTCTATAACTATTTATGCAGTAAAAGGGAAAAGACTTTTGTTTTAAACACTTGAGACGATGAATTTCCTTATTTTGATAATAATTCATAATTGTTGATAATATGACCAATAAACATGACCTAAAGATTTAAATTATTTTTTAAATATAAAATACTACTGTTTGTAACTCAAATATAAAAGTTAGACATATGCTGTCGCTGACTTTTTTGTAGGCATTATCAAGCTCTACAACTTTTCTATAGAACTTAATCATATATCTCTCATCGTTAAGGCAGCGTTCGTTAGAAACGTTTTCGTTCGACCGTTTTTTCCGACTTAGTTTGGAAATCCAACTACCACGAAAAAGTCTTTTCATTTTTCGGATTACTATATAGCCTATGACACTCACAAATAACGTGGCTTTCTGTTGGTAAAAGAATGTTAAAAATCGGTTCTGTAGATCCAAAGATTACTTGCTACAACGTCACAAACTTTAACTCTTTATAATATTAGTATAGATGACGAGGTCACCAACTATCCAATGAAATTCGGCATGTGGAGTGCAGAGCACACTCGACGAGAGGTCGCGTAATAATAAGAGAAATATCTTCCCGCTCAGTGCATTGGGTGCGTTAGCGTCGTTGACTCTACTGCCCCGGAAGCGGAAGCTGCTGGCGCTGGCGGTTTACGCGCGCCAGCCAGGATATGGCGACAGGCATTAGCGATAAGGCGGCTATCGCCACAAAGCGCCACTTTCCACCCTTCCCGCCCAGATAAGGAGATGCTTCGGAGAGAAAACGCTGCGAGCGACTACTTAACGGAGCATCTTAAACCGCACGCGTAAAACACTTTATTATCGAGTCGAGAGAGGCCGAGATGTGTCGGAGATACGCGACGAATTTTAGGGTTTCGCACTAAAGTGCATGTGGTGAGACTTACCTTTATGTTGCAACGATTGCGAAAACATCCCTTAAGGCAGTTTGGAGTTGTCAGCTATATACTGGCGAGCCGGTCGCTCCAGGAAGGCATTAGAAAATATAATTAATCATTCTTTCAACCGCGGCGTGAAAATAGTAACTTAGGGACAAGACAGTCTACTCGCGTGGCACTGAGAAATTAAACCAGCGGCAGCCTCGCGCCGTCACTACATGATTTGGTCAGATTTTATCGTCCTCCCGTCTGGTCACAGTTCCGAAGTCGCGCAAGCGACTTCGGAACTCTACCTAAAGTTATTGGTGGGAGCCAATGGGCCCAGTGCAGTAGGACCATGAAGACCCATGTGTTAGGGTAGGCTCAAATCACAGATCAACACCCTTCTGGCAACCTCCAAGCAGAAGTGCGAGCCCGGGTAGGAGTCTGTGCCTGCGGGCCAGTTCCCGTGGGAATCGTACTTCGGCGTTCCTGGGCGATTAGCGCACCGTGCACCGCCAGCCAATCGACTGTGTTTTCCGACTGATAACCGGGGGCGTCTAAAAACGGCTTTGTATCCTATAGAGCGGGGGTGGTTGTTAACCTTGTGGCAGCCGCTCTTGAAACGACCATTCGGCTACCCGATACCGAGTAAACTACCGGGCACATGATGCCGTTGTCCGCGATAGATTCGGTGGACACCGCATCACCGCTGCACAAGAGTACCGCGCAAGCCACCTCGAACCCGTAACCAGTCGGGAGGCCGGAGAAATCTGTCTGTAACTGAAAGTAAGGGCGCGAGTGTCGCTGGGTTTAAAACGATTACTCGCGGTAATGCGTTGGCTTCTTACGGGCAGTGGCGTAACTAGACAGTGGACTATTTCGTCCTAGGTCTACGCTCACCTCACGAAAGACAGAACGTCCTGAGGTGACGCGTTCGCCCGTTGTAGTTGACAGCTCAAGTTGATGTTAGCGGAAATTCAGTTCGTATATGTAGCGACGCATGACGATAAACCATGTAATGTTAAAATCAACAAACATTTCTAATTCCGAGACTCAGACATAGTAAAATAAGAACAGTATAACATCTCCATAGTACGCACCGATTTCGCACTCATACAAGCGCCCGTTGTCCGTAGGCTACCACTACATAGATTCTCAGGCGCCTCGGTGTTAGCCAGTCAGGGCTGTCGCGCGACAGTAAGTATACAAAAGTGGAATGTTTTCTGTACAGGCTGTAATGAAACATATCAGAAATTACATTTACGAGTATTTACATTTACGTTACGAAATTACATTTACGAGGTAACGTTTATTGTTCATTTGGGTAGGTAAATATGTGTCTAGGTAAGTAGGTGCATAGGTATGTAAGTGCGTAGGTAGGTAGGTAGGTGCGTTTTTTTAAAGTACCTACTATAAGTAACTAAAATGTAGGTATTTTGAACACATGAAACAAGTGATGAATGCTGTCAAACAAAGTCAGCACTAACTCATATATTCTGTTACAGTACAATTTTGGGAACCGACTCATGATCTATAAACCAAAAATACATAAACGTACAACTAGGGTTGTCGACTACAGCAGGCGAGCCCGTCACCTCAGGAAGTTTTAACGATTAGTCGTTCTATCTCCCTGGAGTGAGCGCAGAAGATTTGACGACAAAACAGTCCACCGTCTAGTAACGACACAAGCCCGTAAGAGGCCAACGCCTTAACCGCGAGATAGCCAGGAGTGTTACCCGGCAGGCCTACACTTACGTCCTTACTCCCAATTGTGACCAGATTACTCCAGTCTCTCGATTGGTTACGAGTTCGAGGTCGCTTGTGCGGTCCTCTCCCTTACGAAGCGGTGAAACGGTGTTTACCGAATCGATTGCGGACCATAGCGTCCTTTGCTCGGAGTACATAAACGTACATAATAATTATAAAGAATTGCATTTTTGCTGTAATAGGATCACAAATTGTCAATTGTGTATTTGTTCGGCGAAGCGTAGGTAATTATTTCGAAAGCGGGCTCGAGATGTGTTACTGTTGTTATTTTACTATGACTCAACTGACGTAATTTAACAGGCAAAACTGACGAATCGCCTGATGTCTAATAGTACTCAAATAAATAATAATGTCATTTTTAAACGAGTCTTTCGCACGTCGCAGTTTATCAATGTATAGAAAACTGTGTCTTTCATAAGTAGCAATTCTACCGATATATATGCACGTACAATTAGCATATTTAATCACTCTGATCTGACGTTATCATTGGTAAGCCCCTCTTCTATTAGCTTCTTTTGGGATAATAAATGGTCTAAATATTAAACATTGTGTTTATCCCAACGGCGGTATAAAACAGAGAGCGGGAGTGCGAAGGCAGGCTGTGAGTGAATGCGTTCACCGAATAGAAAGAGATAGTTGCACGTGGGGCTCTCCTCTATCCTTGTCTAGTTGCGCATGCGCGGTTTATCCATAGCACAGAAGACTTACGGCGTCGAAGCGTTGCCATGGTGATATATAAGCGTTGCCATAGTGATATATGTACGTGTGCCCGTGCATGCGCGACTAGACAAGGATGGAGGGAGTACTATATGCTGCTCTCTTTTTATTCGGCTGACGCATTCTCAGACTGGTCACGAGTCAGGCGCGGATCTATGTGGGGGGGGGGGGGGCGGAGGGGGCGACCGCTCCCTCTCCCCCAACGAGGATTGAAAAAAATTTTTTTGACAAAAAGCGGGCAAGATTCCTGAATGACGATTACCTACAATCTACAGATTTTATCGTCTACGTACACTGACGATTAAATGACTACACTGATACTTTTACACTGACATAAGAGTCTCCTAGGAGTTCGTGCGGCAGGAGTTCTGGGAGAATGCAAGATCTGGAAAGAAAGTTTTAGAAGGGAAAAGAGAAATAATCCCGCTTATTCGGAACCAAAAAATATTCTAGATGTTCTAGATCTGGCCAACGAATTCATCTACCCTGGCATACATCGCCTCATCCTTATCATGGCCTCCTTGCCCGTAAGTGTGGCGACTGCCGAAAGAAGTTTTTCAACTCTGAGGCGAGGTAGAGGATAGGTTAACAGGGTTGGCACTCCTGCATATTCATTTTGATATTCAAGTAGACAAAGAGAAGATAATTGAAAGATTTGCAAAGAAAAAACCGGAAACTGCAATTTGTAATTTAATTCAGTATTATACACTATTATGTATCATTTGTTCATTGTTCATTTAGAAATAAAATAAAAACGTACGAGTGTATTCATTATTTCTTTTCCCTTTCTATGATCCTTAGTTACTTAATTACCTATCTCTATTCAGCATATTGGATGCCCTAAATTCACACTATAATTTATTTTAACTATCTATAGACAGAAACCCACCCCCACTGTTCGCGCTCCCCCCCAAAAACAAGACGTAGATCCGCGCCTGTCACGAGGTCTAGTACTTATATGACAACGGTTTATCCTACCGCATGTACTACGCTGAGGAAACCAGACGTCACAACGTTGGGCTCCGATCATATCGATAACTCACGACATGAGAAAAAATCCTACATATGTATCGCAGATCGTGGTGTCCTTTGCCAGTCTTTCAATCGATTTTTTAAAATCATTTATCTCAACTGCTGGAGAGGAGAGGCGCCAATGCCGAGCTTCCCCCGCTCCGGTGGATGAATAGCACTTACTGCATCTGGCTTGTCTAAAAGAGTCAACTCGAGAAATCGTTTTCATGTACGACTCTGACCTCTCGTTTGGTGGAATTTGTATCGCTTCTTTAATTTCCCCGGTCGTGTCCGTGGGCTTTTTACGGCTTTCGGGGAATCGTCGTTTCTCGCATCCGCTTCTGGGAATGTTACGCAAACTGCGTTTGCGACACATTAACCGCATCCCTGAAGAAATATTATCATAGCGGTTAAAGGCCGCGAAAAATCTTCCGGCTGTGAATGTTGACAAGGTTAACGGCGAATGTTAACAATGGCCGCTTTACTTCAGGGGGGAAAGGACTCTCCTTACTGGCTCTCCTATATCGTGTACTCACCCAATTAACACCATCCTATCTCCAGGAGCTTTTTGAACCACTAAGTTCCCACGGTCTCGTACTTCGGTCAGCCTCTGACAGTTTATTAAAAATTCCGAGTCATAATAGTGATTTCTATTCCTATTCTTTCTGTGTCCATGGTGCAAGACTCTGGAACGATCTCCCAGCAAATATACGAAGCTCGCCTTCTTTACCATCGTTTAAGACTCACCTTAAGGATTACTACCTTTCTAAGAAGTAACCAGTTCTTCCCTTTCTCTCCTGTTCCTCTCCCAATTTCCTCTCCTCGGTCATTATTAGTCTTAAATTCTTCCACTTGTCTGTATGTTATGTATAAATTTTATTTTCACAATGCGCGCATGTAGCACTATGTTTAGGTTAGCTGTAAGACATTGCCATGTGGCAATAAGCTCGCCTTTTTTGTATACTTATTAAGTGCAAATAAAGAGTTTATTTATTTATTTTTAAAAGGGGGTATTATGGTCTAGAAGTTTGAAAAAATAGTTTTTTTTTCCTTTGCATATTTTTAAAGTTTAGACCTTTAACCCATATATACCCAGTGATTCGAAAATGAAACAAGAAGTAGTACTTTTATAAAAGCATCGTAAATACTTTGTGAAATCAAAATCAAAATCAAAATGTTCTTTATTCATATAGACACAATTAAATATTATTTTTAATTTATGTTCTTATGATGCGTCCAAGCCTTACTCCCAAGCCGTTTTGTCATTTACATAATCAGATATTGTATAGTATGCTTTTTTATACAATTTTGCTTTGATGGTAGCTTTAAACTTATTTACAGATAGTTCTCTAATACTATGAGGAAGTTTGTTATAGAAGCGTATACATTGTCCTAAAAAAGAATTGCTTATTTTGTGGAGACGAGTAGCACGTACAACAAGGTTATGCTTATGTCTAGTATTAAAATTATGAGTGTCGCTTTTTATTTTAAACTTGTCAATATTCTTGTGGACATACTCAGTAAAAAAAAAAAATACTGTGAGCTCAGTAAAACCCAAAAAACTGCCAACTATCGCAAGAGTACGAAACTATCTCCTATTGCCAACAAGTTTTAGCAGAATTGACACTTTGTATTGAAACAGTAAGCAGTCCCGTCCCAGTGTGTCGTGTTGGCATCGTGCAAAAATTATGTCGTCTCCAGAAAAAAAAGTCAGTTATTATTCAGTTGAGCAAAGCTCTGTACAAGTGACATAGTTTTGTAGTAAATGTGGGTAAATTAAGGACTATTATTCGTGATTTTGGAAATAGTCGATTGCATGAGAAAATAATAATAAATATTAATAAACTCAATATAACATCTTTGTTTGAATTACCTATAACGCATGTAGAATATTTGCCTATTGTTTCGTTTTCGAACCCCTCTAAAATACCTAGTTAACAGAAAAATATATACTAAAACTAGTCAATACTGTTATAGGGACCTATCAAAATAAACATATCTGGAAATAACCAAAATCGAAATCCCAAAATAGTTCCTGGCATATATGGGTTAAGAATATGTCCTCAAGAGGATTTTTCAAAATCAAATTATTATCGGAGTTACAGCTACTTTTGTGACGTGGCATCTAAACCGATCGTGCCGGAACGAATCGATCGATATGATCGACTTCCGAGTATGACACTAGAACAGCTCGCTTAGCTGTAAGAACTTGTTGATTGAACTTGAGATTACTCCAGTCTCTCGATTGGTCACGAGTTCGAGGTCGCTTGCGCGGTCCTCTCCCTTACGAAGCGGTGAAACGGTGTTTACCGTATCTATCGCGGACCACAGCGTCCTTTGCCCGGCTGTTCACCCAGGATCGGGTAGCCGATGGTCATTTCAAGAGCAGTCGCCGTAAGGTCCGCCACCACCCCCGCTCTATAGGAAACAGTACTGCTTCCAGACTCCCCCGATTGTTAGTCAGAGTGCACAGTCGATTGGCTTACGCCGCACGGTGCGCAGACCATCCAGGAGCGCCAGAAGGTTGATTCCCAGGGGAAACTAACCATAAGGCCAGAGTTCTACCTAGGCTCCCACTTCATGCGTGGAGGCCGTCGGATAGGTGTTGACCCGTGAGTGTGACCAACCCTGAACAGAATGGGTCTTCGTGGCCAACTCAGCAAGGGCCCATTAACTCCCACTTATAGGACCACTCAGGAACTTGACACTAATCACGTTTCGTGCATCCGCAAATTGTTAATACCACTGTAACGGTAAAAGGCTATATTAAACCAACTGCGGTTTTGTGATAGAGAATACTCTCTGTGATATAATATCTACCTGAAACTAATTCCGCGGATATAACTATGCACATTACGGTCGGATCTAGTTACTGTCCATTTGGCAGACGCGAGAAACTATGTACATTAATATTGCAAGTGGAGCAGAACGCGTTCGGACACGCTTCGCAGAGGCGTTACATTATGTTAATGCCACATTAGCTATTATCCAATTGTGACGCTGATTGAATAGTGAAATATGAAATGAAACATGCAAGGAATTGGAGCTGTGATGGCAAGTTTCGAGAATACGTCACAGTACAAAATGTTCACGAATAGCAAAATCTTTTCGAATAATATTTTTTATTTTTGTAAATTTTATTTTGTTGTGTGGGGCTTTTCTAAGGTCTTTATGAGCCTTCTGACACTGCGACCATTGTTGATCTATTGTGTTCGCCACCTACTATAGTTATAAATAGGATAGAAAACGAATTTACCGCGTGAAATTTATAGCACCCGACGTTTCGGTGACGTTGCAGCCGCCGTTGTCCAGGGTAGACTGAAGAGCTGTCAATCCGTTGTTTTGCGGGTAGGCCGCATACCGCTTACGCCACTGCGTGGGTTATAACGGTGGTGGGAGGCCGGGCTCGGAGCGCGGGAATTTTGAAAATCCGTCTTGCACATAACACTCACTGTATCCTGTTTTACGTCTTTGCGTTCGGCGTTCGGTGGCGGGAACATTTTAAGAAGAGGGTTCCACGTAGAAGAGAGTTTGTAAGCGTCGTCTCTATTGAAGTTCGGTGTTCTTCTTATTTCAATGGCTTCCCGGATCATACGAGGAAAGTAGAATTGTTCTTTGGATAGCACAATGGGATTTTGAAACTGCATCCAGTGGTTACTTCCGCTATCCAATATATGTTCGCAGAACGCCGATTTTTCTCGCTGAACGTTTTATATGGGCGCTCCACATTCACGCGAGACATTCACGCGAGAATCTCCGGAGATTCTCTGCGAGAACTGTAGTGAGAACTTCTTTGGGTACACACTCTCACAAAGTTCTTAAATAGTTCTCACTACAGTTCTCGCGTTCGATGACGATGGACGCAGAAGTAACCGCTGCGACAAGTTTATTGTTATGCGCATTCGCATATTATAATTATGCGTATGCTAAAGAGAAAAAAGTTATTAAAAAGAAGTGGCGAAAAAGAAGATGGTGGATGACAAGTATTCATCGTAATAGAACAAGGTAAGTACTTTTTGAACGACTATGTAGGTATTTTATATTTTTTATGTCTCATTATTATTTAAAAAAAATCCTTGATCACGTTAAGATTTATTAATGCATCAACCAAAAATGATCAACACTTTATAATAATCATGCTAATGAAATAACTTTCTCTTTTTACAGCCTAACTATGGATCAGCAGTTACATGAATTAGTGGCCGAACCATCAAATGAATTTAAAAAGTTTACTCGAATGTCTTCGGTGGATTTTGAATATTTATTGAATAAAGTGTCAACACAGATTTCTAAGCAAAATACTCAATTAAGGGAATCCATTCCAGCTCGGACACGTCTTGCAGTAACATTACGATACTTGGCCACAGGAGATGACTACCAAAGTCTTCATTTTTTTTGTTTTTTAAGTCATCAATGGGTATTCCCATCAGTTCACTTAGACGACACCACGCATCATGGTTTTTTAGTTTATTTTTGTAGTCTTTTAAATTTGTATCATAGCACGGGTTCCGCTTGGAAATATTCCAAAAATTTCAACTCAAGTTCGTTTGTCCAAGTTACGCTCATATTGACGCCACAAGGTACACAATTACTTCCGTTGAAGTCGGCGGCGTGTGCGCTACTGAGAAACATGCGAGTGTGGAGTCAATACACGTTCTCGCCTGTTCTCACGTTCTCGCGCTCCTTTGTCTCGCGCCAAAAAACCGACAAAAAGTGGAGAAAAGCTGGAGAACAACGCGAGAACTTGAGAAATCACGCGAGAACTTGAGAAATCGCTTCCACATTCACGTTTCTCGCATGTTTCTCGCGTTCTCGCGAGATTCTCTTGAGAATGTGGAGCGCCCTTAACAACTGTGATGTGTTCTGTCAGTCGCGTGGCTATGGGCCGTTTCGTTTGTCCAACGTAGGCTAGACAGCAACTGCATTCGACTTTATACACACCCGGGGTTTGCAGTGATATTACATCCTTTACAGGCCTCAAAAATCGAGCTATATTTTGGGTCGGTTTGAAGATCGTTTTTATATCGAATCTGTTTAGCATCTTACTTATTCGATCTGTCACGCCCTTGACGTATGGTAAGAATGCTCTTGATCCGCTCGGTTTCTGAGTTTCGTCTGTATTACGGCGGCTGCAACGTCACCGAAACGTCGGGTGCTATAAATTTCACGCGGTAAATTCGTTTTCTATCCTATTTATAATGTCAAACAACCGCGATAGTCTTCGATTTTATACCTACTAGTTCTGCGCTAAGTTAATTTTCCAAAAAATATTTTCCTTAAACATGGCGGACTTTAAATATTATTTGCATCGCTTGTATACCAGATATTCCAACCATAATTTCACAACGTGATTTCGGTCCAACAAGGCATCTGTAGGTATACCAAATTTCAAGTCTATTAGTCCAATATTTCGGGATTGAAATTCTAACAGGGAAGGGGGGGGAGCGATTTCCACCACATTTTCAATTCTTGCTATGACCAAATGATGAATGCGTGCCGAATTTCAACTCATTTGGATTAAGCGTTTGGGCGCTATCGTATCACATACACACAAACAGACATACAAACACACACAGACCGACCTCTATCTGTAAATCTATCGGTAAACCCTATGACACTCGGGGTGACATACCGATTCTAACATTGCCACACACTTCTAAATCGGTTAAGGCGTTTAGAAGTTATGGCGGAATAAAGAAACGGAAAACATACATAGATGAATCCTAAACACACCCTTCGGCTACGTAACGACCAAATTTGGTTGCACATCAGAACACCGTTGACTACGTAACGACCAACATTGGCGGCTTGCTCCCGGATCGCACAGTAAAATTATTTTCTAATATATCACGATTACATAGACTGCCGCTAGAATAATTTCGCGCGTCATTTCGCAGATATTTTTGGTAAAATTCCATTGTCAAACATCATCATTTTATTTTTTTCGAGAAATCATCAAAATTGTTATTGGTTTTGATGAGCTAATATCTAAATATTTTTTTGTGTAAATAAGCAAAACGAAATAGGGAGTAGATTATAGAATTTAATGCTAAGGTACAAGTAGCTTTTTTTGTAATTTTGCCAGTCGTATTCGGGGTACGCATCAAAGGGAGCTAGCGCGGGTGTGATGAGAGTACATTAATTGAGAGTAGAGTCTGCATTAATTGCAGTTTCTGCGAGGTGCTGTCTAGCATACATTAAACACTGGTATATGAACGCCGAATACATAGTCATTACCCTTGCCTTGCAGAAATATTACTTGCATGAGGTGCTACCATCTGGCATAGTCTCAACATAGGTACTGATGGTGGGTGTGACAAGATTTTGAGCCAACCTCATCCATTGGGGGCTACACATAGAATCCAATATGCGACTGTGGAACACTGCAGAATGAATACCACCCTCTATCCTGCCTGCAGTTGTAAGCCCCCATCACACACCAGGACCTACAAGAGGCGAACGACAAGGTCATTAAGGCCACATATTTTTGAAGATAAAAGTGTCCTAACCTGGCCCGGACACGTTAACGAGCGGACTTTGGGAATCAATGACTTGCTCCGCAATACAAAGATAGCATTACTATTCCATACAAGAATCGATATCGGTTCAGGGGAGTTGCATGTCGGAATCGTTTATGGGCGTAGAGAATACGGCGTTATTGGTCGGAAAAGGGGTTTAAGCGAGGCGGGGCGGGCGGGAAGTCACTTTGAATGTTCAATGCGCTGGCGACAAAACGGGACTGAACGGCGAGCGGAACCGCGCGGCCTATTTATGCGAAACGAACACGACTCTAAAACATGCCAGTCCGCCTTCGCTCACGGTTTTATAACCTCAATAAAAAGGCAAATATAATCGCTAGGCCGATGAAATACAGTAAATATTGCAAGATAGTGTTCCGATTTACCGAAATTAGTAACAACTAGAGCTGTCAACTACAACGGGCGAACCCGTCACCAAAGGAAGTTTTAACGAAATTTGATCGTTCTGCTGTCTCCCGTAAGGTGAGCGCAGAAGACTTGGGAAAAAACAGTCCACCGTTAAGCTCCGCCACATGCCCGTAAAAGGCCAACGCCTTATCCGCGAGATAGCCAGGTATGTTACCCAGCGGGCCGACACTCACACCCTTACTTCCAGTTGCGACCAGATTTGGTCTATCGACTAGTTACGAGTTCGAGGTCACTTGCGCGGTCCTCTTCCTTACGTAGCGGTGAAACGGTGTCAACCAAATCTATCGCGGACTACGGCATCTTTTGCCCGGCTGCTCACCCGGAATCGAGTTTCAAGATCAGTCGCCGTAAGATCAGTCGCCGTAAGGTCAGCAACCAACCCCGCTCTGTAGGAAACAGTACTGTTTCCAGACTCCATCGACTGTTAGTCAGAATGCACAATCGATTGGCTTACGACGCACGGTGCGCAGACCGCCCAGGAGCGCTAGAAGATTAACACCTGGGGGAAACTAGCTCTCAGGCCAGTCATACTCGGGCTCGCGCTTAATGCGTAGAGGCTGCCGGATGGGTGTTTACCCGTGAGTGTGACCGACCCTGAACAAATGGGTCTTCGTGGCTAACTCAGCAAGGGCCCATTAGCTCCCATTAGCTCCGAAATTAGTAACAATATCTATAACTCAACTGTAGTAAGCAAATATTTAAAAAAAACGGTCGTGTCACCTCAAGACTTTCCCGGCAAGCAGACAACCTTCGCCCCCACACGTCAATCCCCTCAACCCCCCCCCCCTTCTAAAGCCTCCTCCAACCCCCCCCCCCCACAACAAACCTCTCCTCCCTTCCCCCCCAAACCTCCCAATTCCCTCAACCCGACCCCTGCCTTCCCCACCCCGCGCTAACCCTCCCCACCTAACATACCCCCCCCCCCCGCTTATCTCACTTACCGATAGTGAATGTGCGATTAAAATCACAACTAACAGTATCTTAAAGATTTTTGTAGTCTTTTAGTAGTCTTTTAGTAGTATTTTCGTAGTATTTTCGTACTATATGTGTAGTATTTTCCATCGTAATATCCTAATTGTAATTTTCAATATCATGTAGTATTTTTTTTAATATGGCGGAGTTTAAAAAAAATGTGGCGCTTGTATATGAGATATTCCAACCACAATTTCACAGTGTGGTTTCGGTCCAACAAGGCCTTTGTGTACCGAATTTCAAGTCTTTAAAATCCAATATTTCGATATTGAAGTATGACTAGCGCGCCCCCTGGTGGACCGATTTCAAACACACCCTTTGCAACTCTTGCCATGACCAAATGATGCCTGCATGCCTTATTTAAGCCAAAACAGATGCAGTGTTTGGGCGCTATCGTGGAGGAATACACGCAGACACTTAAACTTGCGTTCACAATACTTGCCCTCTGCCGAGAAAGTAATAATTTAATTCAACCATCATAATTTTACGAATGTAAGTAAACCATTGATAACTGTAGGTTTCTCGTTTTTTTACCTATTTATTTTTATTGGAATTATCAAATGAAACATTTTCAATAAGTATAATATTAAAACAAATGGCAAAAACTTTCCTCTTTCATTCACTGGCTAGTGCTGCCCAACTGGGATATACCTGTTCCAGGGCAAGCAATTTATATTTTTACATTTAAAACGAGGTTCGATAAACCAACCAAACACAATAATAATAATAATAATAATTTTTGTTTATAAATAAGAATAATAATAATAGTTTGCGTCTCTTTTTTGAAACATCTCGTTTGCATTGCTCGAATACTGCCGTCTTTCAGCCAGATATATTTGTAGTTCTTTTCTTTGGCAAATTTCTTTGCTAGCTGAGAGATAAAGCCGTCACAGAGTAAGTGCTTCGTCGTGTTATGACGAAACACTGCAAATTGAAAATGGCTGTTTCGAGTAAATAGGATTCTAGACAACCTATTCCCCTAGGCACCATTCTATAAGTGTTTTACTTTTCCAGCCTATCAACCGACCAGGAGGGAAAGTATTTTTGAACGCGAAATATTTTTTTTTCGAGATGAAAACGGAAATATCTATTTTGCCCCTAGCGCCCAAACGCTTAATCCGATCAATTTGACATTTTGTATAAGAAGAGTTGAAAAGATTGTGGTTGAAATAGGTCCACCAGAGCGCACTAGTCATATATTATCTTCGAAATATTGGACTTAGAGGCTTGAAAGGACAATGGGCAAAAATGTATAACCGCTGGGCCCACCTCTCAAATAACAATAACGTATTTACAAAATTGGAAAGATCTATTTATCTAGAATATTTATGACTAATTATGCTCATGACTAATTATGCTATGATAACTTACCTCAATTATGAACCGTATCGGCGTTTTAAAGTTCGGAATCTTCTTAAATATGGCTAAGTGTCGATCAACTTATTTCTTTAATATGACAGTGGTACATGCGCGCGTTGCGGAAATAAAGATTAATTGAACAAGTTTATCTGCTTAAAATACAAACCATTATATTTAAAACTAAGGATGCCCGAGGAGAGGAAATTGGGAGAGGATCAAGAGAAAGGAACGAACTTCTTAGAAAAGTAATACTTTTTGAGGTGAGTAATGAATGATTCTAAAGAAGGTGGGTTTCGTATATTGGCTGAGAGATTGTTCCAGAGTCTTGCACGACGGATACAGAAAGAGTAGGAGTAGAAATCAGTATTATATAAGACGAGGAATTTTGAGTGAATTGTCAGAGACTGACCGAAGTGCGAGACCGTGGGATCTTAATGGTTTGAAAAGCTCGTGGAAATAGAATGGTGTTGTTTGATAGAGTACACGATAGAGGAGGGTAAGTGTGCGAACATTTCTCGTTTGGCGTACTGGCAACCATTTTAACCCTAAACGATATTCCAGCACGTGATCATACTTACGTAGACCGAAGATTGTAATGATAAAACATAATGTTATTTCATTACGTCGCGACCTTGGGATCTTGCTTCTAACGTGATAGCATGTAGTAGTATACGTACCGTTATAGTCGGACACATGAATCATGTTGAACCTACAGTATACTACGATTTCCGGAGGATTTCCTACGACCGTAAGGAAAATATTGATACATATATTCGAGTAATGGATTTTCAACAAAATTCCTTGTAATTCAACAAAAAATACGATTGAAACATCGTTATTCTGTATAAAACCGTAATATCAAAATGGTAATGTAAGAATCAATCCAATATTTTACTCAGTGTAGTCAAGAAAAGGTAAGAGGTGAGACTTGCGACCTCATTTCATGACATTTCAGTTGATCGACAACTAGCCCAAATATCTCGGTTTAAAATACGGGTTAACTCGTTCCCGATATAATAATACGGTAATGTCGTGAAACAGCACGCGTTTCACGTGTGACAAGAGTAACAGCGCCAGGCTGCATGGCACGAATTATCAGATTATCGCTAACATTACCCTGGGGCGGGAGCGGCTGGATTACACGGTCTAATTGCGTAACGCGACGGAAGAATAATTAACAAAATTGGTATCAAAACCGACTGTGTAATGCAATGTTTTTCTTTTATGCGTGGTTCGCGCGTGGTGCATCGACCGAACATGCGAAATTGAGATTTAATTGCAGCGCACGTAATTGACATTTTTTTTTAATTATTTTATTATTTTTAAGGAAACATACAGCTGTTACAATAAATTTGTTACAGAATTATTAAGTTAAAAAAAATAAGCTAATTACATGTTTCCACTTAAACATTCATAATTTAAACACAACAATATAATTTTTTTGAAGAATTAACTCACACTCATAGGGACAGGTGGGAACTGGGAAGAAAGGAGTCATAATAAGTAAATAAAATTTTATGTAAATACACGTTCCATAATATAGTCATACATATTATTTAAAGATATTCTTGAATAAATATTATTTATAATATATTATATATTGCGATTACAATGATAAATCAATACCATCATTAATAATTGCTTTCTTAAGAGCGAATGATGACGTATTGAATACGTCAAAATCGCCGAGCTGCGTATTACAAATTTTACATACCCTATACATGAAACAGTTTTGTGCATAATTAGTACTAACCTGCGGAAGGTGGAATAACTCCGTTTGGAGAGTGAGTCGCGATGGTACACGGAAAGATATCATTCCAAGAAGATCAGAACAATCAATATAACCTGCCAATATTTTATGGAAAAACACCACGTCTGCGCATTTTCTTCTTGATTGTAAGGATTGAAGGCCATGAAAAGCAGCTGCTTCGCTGCTTCTTTTACTGAATATTTACAGGCGATTTGTCTGTGACTATATAAAACACGTAAATATATTAAAAAGAATGAAAAACACGACTGCCGTTACAGAAAGTGAACTATTATATTTATAACTAGCTGACCCGTGCCCACTTCGTTGGGCGGTAGAACTTTTTACTTGTGATGAAATTATGAGTGTGGTTCGGTTAGTAATGAATGCTATGATTTATTTCCTGACTGCCGAAAGAAGGGTTATATTTTTACTGCATATGTATGTATGTATTTGCATGCCAATTTGACTATATTACCGTTATTTGTGAGTGTCTTATCTCTTTAACCGTGTATGCAGTAAAAGGGAAATTATATGCAGTGAGAAAAGTCTTTTGTTTTGAACACTTGAGACGATAAATTTACTTATTTTGATACCAATTCATAATTGTTGATAATATGACCAATAAACATGACCTAACGATTTAAATAAAAAAAAATATATAAAAAACTACTTTTTGTGACTTAAATATAAAATTTAGACATATGCTGTCGCTGACTTTTTTGTAGGCATTACCAAGCTCTACAACTTTTCTCTAGAACTCAATCATATATCTCTCATCGTTAAGGCAGCGTTAGTTAGAAACGTTTTCGTTCGACCGTTTTTTCCGACTTACTTTGAAAATCCGACTACCACGAAAAAGTCTTTTCATTTTTCGGATTAATATATAGCCTATGACACTCACAAATAACGTGGCTTTCTATCGGTAAATGAATTTTCAAAATCGGTTCAGTAGATCCAGAGATTACTTCCTACAACCTCACAAACTTTACCTCTTTATAATATTAGTATAGATTATTTTTATTACCGTTTTTTTTTATAAAATATTTGTGGTTTATGTATTTATCCATATGGATATATGTAGATTTCCGGAATGTACTCAATTAGGTTCTTAAGAATTTATTACAATTCAACATTTTTGAAAGATAAAACTACGCAATTGTACCTACTCGAAAAAAATCCGGTATGTATTAATTATAAAACCCTGACTTTTATTCCACTGTAACATCTAACCGCTTGAACCGATTCAGAAGTGTGTGATATTGTTAGAATCGTTGTCATTCCGACTGTCATTTTATTTATTTATTTATTAGTTTCAAATAGTATTCAAGGGCATTACAGATGAATCCAATTCGCCGTTGAATATTAAAGCTGGAGTGTAAGTCTAAAAATAAATGACTACATAACTAAATTAATGCTAACATTGAACAAGAAAAAAACATAAAAATATAAAACTAAATAAAAGACAGATTATGATAAACATGAGATAGCAGGGAGATGCCTTTTTAGCTGCCAAAGGGATGTACAAAAGATATCTATTTCAGTGGGTAAGGAATTAAGAAGAGCTATAACCCTTCCCACTGGCCTGTCTACAAAAATATTTGTACGGTGGTACGGCACATTAAACAATAGATGCGATCTCCTCGCTGTGTAATTTACCGGTACGTACAATTCAAACTTACATAGTATCTCTGGCAAATAAATCGTTCCTTTAATAAGTTTATATGCAAATATAATTAGTGAAATATATCGACGAGTTTCAAGACTGTTGTATCCTACCATTCATAGCACAAAATCTGACGGAAATACGTATGGATAAATATTGTATTTTCTGTAATAAATATATCTTAAAAATTTTCTTTGAATACTTTCTTTTCATAGGGTACATAAACTGTCCCAATGTCTAAAAATACTTGTATAAATGTCCAAATGTCTAAATGTTAATAAATGAACATTATTATATCGTGTTTAGTGTCAAATTATAGGTCTGATTGAGTTCATTCATGAAATATACATGTATATACATGGATAAATACTTAAACCCCATAAAATACCGTAATAAAAATAATTATAAATACAATAGTTCACTTTCTGTAACGGCAGTCGTGTTTTTTATTTTCGTTTAATATATTTATTTATTTCTTTATTTATTTAGGTACATAGGATTAGGTATACAGTTCATTCATAGGTCATGTAATCTTATAATAATTATATAAATTATTTAATAATTAATATAGGGAGGTTTAACACATCTTACATGACCTTTACTGCCAATAGCACATCTAACTAGGCGATAATTTGGCCCGTCTCTAGATGTGCATATTTTTATGCAATTTTAAGAAAAGAAGTGTTTTTTTTTTAAATAAATTATTTGGACCCACCACCTGTATATACACATAAATATACCAATTTTATAAAAAATATAGCTATGTAATAAATATATACATTTATAGTTGTAATTTAATAAAATTTAATTAAGAAAAATAGATAAGTGATACTAAATAAATTGTCGTGCGTTGCAAAGAAGTTGATCAGATTTTACATATCCCTTGTTAAGTAGCCATCTATTAAGGTTTGATTTAAATATTTTTATGTTAGGATAAATTTTCATGTCTTCACTAAGGGAATTATATAATTTTGGGGCTATGTAGAATATATGTCTCTGGGCAAATGTTGTCCTGACTGACGGAATTATATAATTGATACTCGCGGACATTCTTGTGTTCAGATTGTTTAGAGTTCGGGCGTGCTCATCTCTAGATTTGTAGAATGCAAGAAGTTTACTTGTAAGTTACATTTTGTACGGTTGACCACGTGCTTATGTTTTAGAGTTTGATCTAGATGGCTAAGGGTGTGTTTACAAAATACGCCTGTTGTAAAGCACTGTGCCAAAGCGAAGTGCTTTTCGCTGATATCGCCTATAACGTCCCTGAGAGGCACTCGCGACATTTTAATGGGTAACAGAGCAGTCGCTATTATCCTATTATCTTGCCATCCGCCGCTTCAGATTCCAATCTATCTGTAGCAAACGTCCCTGTCTTTTCGTAAATGTTTATAAAACATAATTACTATAAAAACTACTAAACTTGCGATAGATTCGGTAGACACCGCATCACCGCTTCATAAGGGAGAGAACCGCGCAAGCGACCTCGATCCTATAACCAGTCGGGAGTAGTGATGGGTGTGATCACGAATAGCAATAACAATAACGTGTGATATTTGCAATCACGAAGAACGCGTTACGAGAATTTGAAAGAACATGCTATTTGAATCACGGCTACGAACAGCACCGCGTTGCCATCACTCGGCGCCGCTACGACGCGACCGATCACGCGTGATTATATGATCAGTGATTGGCCGTTCTCACTGAACGCCGTCGAACGACCGCGCGGCGCGCCACTGAACGATGATCGGTGAGCGCCTAATTGAACCGTTCATTTGGTTTCGTTCATTCTTGATGTGATCGGCGATCAGTGGATCAGTGATTTGCCGTTCGTTCTGGGCGAACGCCCGCGCCGGCTGGACGATGACTGATGAGTGGCGCGTTCATTTCGTACGTAACGTGAATTTGGACACTGTTGTCGCATGAATTTGGACACTGTTATCGCTCGTGTCGTAATCGTTCGTGTAAATGAGTTTGCGTATGATTTGTTAAAGCAATAAAATAACATTATTTCAGAAAGACGAACTCGGCTTAGCACCAAAAGAGCAAGAGAGATAATCTTTCTGAACGCTAATTCTTCTAATTACTAATAAATATTAAGCAAATATAATGCGTGTTTCTGTTATCAGTTATCACATTGACGAAACTTTGTTACTTAACGTTTCACAGTACATTTCAGTACAATCACGAAAATCACGAGTAGCAGTTATTATCACGCGTGAAAAAATACCAGTAACGTGATTGTTGCGTGATTTAAAATTGAGAATCACGCCCATCACTAGTCGGGAGGCAGGAGGTATCCTGTGAAGGTTAATTCCAGACGAAGATATCCTTCCAAACTGGTAGTCAGGAGGTGAGGCTGACCGCTGGGTACCTTCCCGGTGGCTCGCCGTAAGGGGTTGGCCTCTGACGGGCAGGTGGCGTAACTAGACAGTAGATTGTTTATCGTCCTAAGTCTACTGCGACAGAACTATCAATATCGTTAAAACTTCCTGAGGTGACGGGTTCGCCCGTTGTAGTCGATAGCTCTAGTTGTTCACACGGGATGGGGTGGCCAACGAGTCGTTTCAAGAGTGGGTGCCATCAGGTCAACATCTATCCCCGCTGCTTAGGAAACGTGTAAGAGCATTTCCAGACCCGCCCCCCCTCATCTCCACCCGATTATTGGCAGAAGTGCACAGTCGATTGGTTGACGCCACGCGATGAGCAAACCGTCCCGCAAAGCCCGAAGGTCATCTTCATGGGAACGATCCACTTGCCGTGACAGGGGGAAGCAGTTCTTTCCAGGATCGACCCTCTACGAGGAGGCTAACGGATAGGGGCAGAGCCGTCAGCTGAGCCGACCCAAATTAACGGTCGGATCTTAGTGGACTAACTGCACAGGAATAATTAACTGATGCAACGACCGGAACAGTTATTGTACAGGATCCAGTTTTCATCGTCTGTTTAGATTCGATCCAAAAACGGTTGAGTTTCGTTTCGTCCATGCAGACTAGTGTAGAGAAACGGCCACCTTCATGCGATTTAGTTTATTCATTTCAGTGAGGAGATGCGGCAATAAGTATCGAGCGTAGGAATGCATCCCAAGCTTTTTTAAATGCCGAAAAGGAGTCGAATTGTCAATATTCAATCTCTCAGCAATCTCGTCAGATGTAATCCTTGCATTTTCTTTCACTGTCCAATTAGACGTAATTAATTGATAAATGATGTGACTCTCTAGTATAAAACTACAAAATTAGGCATTTTAAAGCTATTGCATAGCTTTTATCGCGGGCCTAGGCCCAGCGCGGCGACCGAATGAAGAAATTTCTTAACGAAAATTAATGATTTTAAACTGATAATTACGTCTAAACGAGTACTGCTTACGATTCGAAAAAAATATATGTTAAACAAGAACATTTTCCTAATATTCTTAGCTTTGAATATTTTAGATTTTATTTATATTACATAGTGTAATTTTTTTGTGAAATTAGGTCTAACCGAACACAAAAACGACTACTAGGCAAATACTATCTGGCGTATTATTATGAAACCTGCACCTTTTGAAAGATAATTTAATTATCTATCTTTTTATCTACGATTTTTTTCGAGTAATCCGGTTTTTTTGCTTTATCGAATAAAAAATTCGTGCGCGGCGCTCTATCAGAAGACGTTTAAATTATTCCGAATCATTTGCTACCGCAGCCGCCAACGTTTTCTGATAGAGCGCAGTTATCTGATATCAGAAAAAATAAAATAAATAAAATAAATAAATAATTATAATTGCATAAGTTGTTATAAATGCTATGCAATAGCTTTACCGCGGCAGTCCCCGAGTGCCACACGTATTTTTTAAGCTATTGCATAGCTTTTATCGCGGGCCTAGGCCAGCGCGGCGACCGAATGAAGAAATTTCGTAACGAAAATTAAAGATTTTAAACTGATAATTACGTCTAAACGAGTACTGCTTACGATTCGAAAAAAAATATGTGTTAAACAAGAACATTTTCCTAATATTCTTAGCTTTGAATATTTTAGATTTTGTTTATATTAGGTACATTGTGTAATTAATTTGTGAAATTAGGTCTAACCGAACACAAAAACGACTACTACGCAAATAGTATCTGGCGTATTATTATGAAACCTGCACCATTTTAAAGATAATTTAATTATCTATCTTTTTATCTACGATTTTTTTCAAAAAATTCGTTTTTTTTGCTTTATTGAATAAAAAATTCGTGCGCGGCGCTCTATCGGAAGACGTTTTAATTATTTTTCCGAATCATTTGCTTCTGCAGCCGCAAATGATTCGGAATAATTTCAACGTTTCCCGATAGACCGCAGTTATTTGATATCAGAAAAAATAAAATAAATAAATAATTATAATTGCATAAGTTCTTTAAAATGCTATTCAATAGCTTTACCGCGGCAGTCCCCGAGTGCCACACGTATGTTTTTTATTTAAGGTTTCATACTTTATTCATTTCATTTTTGTACATTTAGCCCCATTGTTATCAATGTTACATATAAGTAACTCGGAAAAATTGAACACCGCAATGCAGCTAATGCTCATTGCCCACCTAACTAGGACTAACTGTCCCGTATCTAGGCGGGTCAGGGTAATTAAAATTAGTAATACAACTTATGTAACAATTAGCCTGATTAACGTGAAAAAAAATTTATTTTTATAATTAATGAATGTACTTAATTAAGATTGAATAATATATAATTATAAATAAATAACATTATAATACAAATCAAAACACTATTTGTAAGAATAATACATTGTAATTAATACAATATGGCAAATACACATATACGTAAATACGATTTCAATAAATAATGAATGATATGGTATAAACATATTTATAATTATAAATAGGATAGAAAACGAATTTACCGCGTGAAATTTGTAGCACCCGACGTTTCGGTGACGTTGCAGCCGCCGTTGTCCAGGGTAGACTGGACAACGGCGGCTGCAACGTCACCGAAACGTCGGGTGCTACAAATTTCAGGCGGTAAATTCGTTTTCTATCCTATTTATAATGTCAAACAACCGCGATAGTCTTCGATTTTATACATATTTATAATTTAATAAAATATATAAATACAATTATAAAAGCACTGCTAAAAAATATGAAATAATATAAATAAAAATATGATATGATATACTACTAATATATACATAATAATTAAAATAAATATACAATATTATTTTTAAATTAATCGTTATACATTGGTGACCGTTATACATTGGTAAATATTTTTTTAAAAAATGCATATTTCCTGCGATTTACGATCCCCTCCCATCCTGCGACGCGATGCTTGACAAGCAAGCTTGATCGTCTAGAGAGCCCCTTAGGTTTGAAAAAAGTAAGCGTACACTCTCTCCACTGGTTAGCTGCTCCGCGAGCATTACAAACCGCAAATGCAAATTCAATGGATTTGCCTTTCTATTATTTTTACTTTTTTTTATTTTTTGGATTTGGTATTTCTATTTTTGATATTTCTTAATGCTCTGTTTAATATTTAGACAATGTAATGGTTGATTTTGTATAGTTTATTGACTTTCAGATTTCTAACGTGATTTAATTTTATTTTTTCCAGATATATGATATGTTTAAAATATGAATATTATAAAAAATGTATTTAATAATTGTAAGTTCTATACCCTCGCCGGGTTTTTTTGGAATAAATAAACTTTGAACTTTGAACATTAGTCTACTATTAAAAAAAAAAAGTAAAAACACATGAATCAATTTATTTAAACTATGTAAGACGTGATGATGACGCAACACTGTCACCTATTCAGTGCATACAACGTGAATCATAAACAAAGAATATCTGCCATAGAGTAAGTTGGAGATAATATGCATTCCTATGCGAAAATATACGACTCTATGCAGATAATCGTATGCCGATTCCCTGCTGCGCGACATGCGGTGGAGAAGTGCAGTGGCAGAGGAGTGAAAATTACGGGTAGCGCAAAGCGTGACCTCTGGCTCCCAACGCGCCCATTTGCCTTTGTCCCGCTGCCAACTCTTGCCCCCTGTCCCCTACCCCGTGATAACAAATTAGGTAAAAGCACTCACCCACGTATTATGGACTTAATTTGCAAATTTTGCCCAATTTGGTCGGGTTTGACTTACCTGCAAAGAAATAAAAGACATTTCTTAATAAGGGCAAATAAAAATAAAAGTTTTCCGACATATTTAACGGCATATGTACGTAAGTAGACCAGTTTAGCTAGAATGATGGAGAACCTGTCGTATTACGAACTTATGATTGGTCTATAAAATGACCGTGCGAAACGACTTCCATATTACGCGATAGCCCGCTTGTAATTAATTTGTATTTACCTACTCTTGATTTCATGCATATATATATTTATAAGAATAAGAATAAGAAGAAATTTATTTTCGAAAGTAATGTTCCCAAACGTACTTTAGAAAGTCTGCCTAACTAGGCCGAAGCCCGTATTAAGGTAGATAAGACTAGGTCACTTGTAAGTTTTATATTGTGCGCACACTTATTAAAATATTATTACTGAGAAAAAGAAAAAATAAAAAAATTAAAGAAAATAAATCTCATAAACAATTAGTATGCATTTCAAGAGTTAGTTTAATGATAGCTAATACCTAATTCATAATCATGTTGAAAAATAATAAAAAGTAATAAAGAAATCAAAATATAACCAGTAAAAATATTATAAAACAATAATAATAATATAATACAATAAAATTAAAATTGCAATGATTTTTTATTTTATTTTATTTTTATTTTTAGGCCCCGCGACTCGCGGTTAACCCTCAGGTTGACTGCGATATCGAAGTCGCGGGGCCTGAAGAGTTAATACTAACACATATTATACAACTCTAAGGCCAATTAAAAGTTTTCACAATTAAACTAAATCTTTTGTTACAGCGCAATGAGCTATGAAAAAAATTCAGGTTTAAGTAAGGGGAAAGGGATAGGGAAGCCACATTATGAGTTATGTAGATGTATTTAAGATATATGATTATATATAAAATCCATACATATATACATACATACACGTGCACAAATATTAAATTAATATAAATAATACGATAAGGTAATAATAAAATATAAAAGTATAGTCAATATAAATATATATAATATACATCACAATGTATTTATAATGTTAATATACATATGAACTTTTATAGAAAATATTATACTGGCTAGAAAGCATTGTTATAGTGTAGTAACAATTACCACAGCCTACGTACCCAACGGACGAAGAAATACCAATCAAATCCGAAGGCTGTTTATCGTATTTCTAATTTCTTCGAAGCAAGTATGTGAAGATAAATGAAAAATATCCAAACATTGAAAGTTTAGGTTATATGATCGAAGTGCTCTATAAAAATACATATTTTGACCATAATTAGTATTGACTCTCGGTAGATAAAATAAATACATTGTGATAATCAGTAAATAGAGAAAAATATCATAGAGGTAATAATTTAAAAAAAAAGCCAGTAATAAGAAGTAGTAATTTAAATAGTCAGGTTGCTAGTCAATAAATAATACAGAAAAAAATAATAATAATCCTAGAAGCAACAAATAAAACGAGCAGATTTAGTTGTCAGATATGAGGCGTTTAATGGAGAATGACGGTGATGAGCACCTCAATCTCATGTCTTCCAAATTCCAACAGTAGCGGAGAAATTTGTTTGTTTGTTTTTTTTTCCATTAGTAGTCGTATTTAAATTAAATTTTAATTCATCAAAAATCTTGGGCGCTATGTATGAAAAGTGTCTTTGCGCAAACGTTGCCATTGTTTTTGGACGCAAGTGCTTTTGAGTAGTGGTGCTCCTCGTTTGTGTTGCATGTTTAGTGATTTGGTATAGATGGGGATTTTGCATATATGAGGATTGAGGACTACTTTCGCATATATTTGCCTAATTTACTACTTTATAGTCAAGAGGCAGCGACAAGAAATTGCAAGAGTTTTGGAATTGGAGTATTTTGGCCATAGCATGCCGTGGTACAGTCAGCAGGCCAGACTCCGGGACACCAGGCGCTGGTGTACTAGGAAAGGAGTAATTTTAATTAGTACCCCCAAAGTGTTTATGAAAAGCTGAAATGTCATCAGTCAAACTGCTTCATAATCCAACGCGTGGCGTCAGCATCCCCAAACCATTTTTATTTCATTGGTTATTGAGACTATATTTTCCATGGTTATTGAGACTATTTTTCCGCAGGCATAATGATAAGAAGGATTTTATCTTTGTAACATATAAAAGTGTATACCTAATATGATATGACAGTATGACACACGGCCCGGTGGCATAGTTGTTAGGTCGCCTGATCTTACATTGTAAGGTCCCGGGTTCGATTCCTGGCTGGGTCACCATTTTCCGTTGGGGTCTAATTGACGGAATTGCATTTTCAATTCTGTCGATGGAATGCAATAACAAGGCACACACTTACAGACATGTTACACGCACACATACATATAACACGTCATAGTAGGGTTGGTTGTAAGAGATTGTCATATGACAATAAACCCGCCCATTGTGACATTTTTACAATAAAGAGTATAAACAAACAAACAAACCATTATATTGCGCCATTCCCTGACATGTATAGACATACTGACGAAACGGGTTCGATTATGAAAAAGTCTGACCAAATATTGAAAAAAAATCAAAAGTTGCTTACTTGCTCGTACTGATTCATTCTCTACAAGGACGTAACTAATAAAAAACCCATCCTGTAGAATGACAAAACTTTTTTATAAGTAAATAAAATAATCCCACATGTTACTTGTAACTAAGATACAGGAGACACTCAGGAGTTACTAAGACACTCAGGAGATTTCTTCCTATGGACACAAAAAAATCTCTTGCACAGTCTCTCCTCTTGCCTCTCCTTGACTATGCAGATGTGGCTTATCTCGATTTATCAGAGGAACTGCTCAACAAACTTAAACGTTTGCAAAATGTATGCATACGATTCATCTTCGGTCTACGTAAGTATGATCACGTGTCCGACTATAGGGCACAGTTAAAGTGGTTGCCAATACGCCAAAGAAGAAATGTTCATATACTGGCTCTCCTATATCGTGTACTCACCCAATTAACACCATCCTATCTCCAGGAGCTTTTTGAACCACTAAGTTCCCACGGTCTCGTACTTCGGTCAGCCTCTGACAGTTTATTAAAAATTCCGAGTCATAATAGTGATTTCTATTCCTATTCTTTCTGTGTCCATGGTGCAAGACTCTGGAACGATCTCCCAGCAAATATACGAAACTCGCCTTCTTTACCATCGTTTAAGACTCACCTTAAGGATTACTACCTTTCTAAGAAGTAACCAGTTCTTCCCTTTCTCTCCTGTTCCTCTCCCAATTTCCTCTCCTCGGGCATTATTAGTCTTAAATTCTTCCACTTGTCTGTATGTTATGTAATAATCTTTATTTTCACAATGCGCGCATGTACCACTATGTTTAGGTTAGCTGTAAGACATTGCCATGTGGCAATAAGCTCGCCTTTTTTGTATATTTATTAAGTGCAAATAAAGAGTTTATTATTATTATTATTATTAAGATAAAGTATGATAAAAATAAAACAAATCATTTGTTTTATATTCCACTCTAACTTATTGCTCTACCTCGTTCGCCAACTATGGCCAACTATGGCAGATTTACACAACTATGGCCAACTATGGCGGAACAATGGTTGTGCCAACTATGGCGGATTTACACATGGACTTTTTCATTACATACGTCAAAGCGTTTTCCCTCCTCTCGGGACCGGAGGCTCAACGGCGCCGCGGCGGGCCAACGAGGAGTGGAGAAGAGTTTGAGTTTTTGTAATTACTTTGAATTAATAAAGTACTTTTTTTGAAGCATTCTAAAATGTTTTTTTCCACTTACCACTTAACTCTATAGACGATCAAGCATGCTTGACAAGCTTCGCGTCGCAGGCAGGGGGAGGGATAGTAAACCGCAGGAAATATGCAAATATTATTTCGTAATATTTACCAAAAATGCCTAATTTTGTAGTTTATACTAGGGAGTCACGTCAATTAGACGTAATTGATTGATGAATGACGTGACTCCCTGGTATAAAACTACAAAATTAGGCATTTTTCGTAAATATTTCTAAAAATATTTGCATATTTCCTGCGGTTTACGATCCCCTCCCAGCCTGCGACGCGATGCTTGACAAGCATGCTTGATCGTGCCCCTTACAAACGCTGAGTTCACAATTCTTTACATTTTCCGCAAATTCGGATGACTAAGTAACCTTGGGGTGGAGGGGGGGGGGGGGTCCGGCCGCTGATTACGTCTGTTGACATGGGGAACCCCTGAAAATCCCAAATATGTGATTACGTAATATCTGGACGGACCCCTAAACTCATAACCGCGTTGAAATTGCACAATCAGAGAGCTGTATTCAAATGATTACGACACAGTTTATCTTAATTACTGTTATATAGTTAAATATAAATATAATATAAGACGAAATTGGTAAAAATAAATTAGTTTTTTGCTTCTCTTGAAAAATATTTAATTTTGACTTACACGGTACTTTTGTTTAAGCAACGATATTCGGCGCGGCATTTTGTCCCGGCGACTGATGCGATACCTATTCAGCGCCCGTGAATTATAGTCGGCGCAGTCTTAATACGTGTTGGAAAATAAAAATAAATAAAAACCCATAATATTCAGAATATTTTAAAGTCCTGATTAGATTATAATGTTTAATATTTTTAAAATTCCTTGACGTTCCTATTATACAAGTTTTAGTCTTTTAAAAGTGTTTTCTGTATATTGTGTTTAATAGAAAAAAAAATCAAGCGGCGCTTCATTTCCCCATTTCTTTATAAATCTCAACAACGATGCGGTTGCCTGTGGGCGTGGGAGGCATTATAGCATATAGTTAGGGAGCTAGCGACAAAAAAGTGAAAGAGTTTTATAAAAGCTGATACTTTCAGATCAGACAGTATTTTGGCCATAGAATGCTGGGGTAGACCAGACTTTGGGACACCTGGCGCTGACGTACTAGGAAAGGTGCAATTTTTAACCGACTTCAAAAGAAGGTGGTTATCAATTCAATTGTATTTCTTTTTATTCTTGTAACCTCAGAACCGATTTGGAAAATTCTTTTTTATTTGAAAGTATATACTTACAGATTGGTACCAATTTATCAAAATCCTGTTCTGATAATGGGATCCATGAGGAATTGAGGGAACTCCCAAATATTGTCATATGAAGTTAAAAATTTAAATGTTGGTTCAATTCCGGTGACAATGCATTTTTTATGGTTAGCATGACCTGATTTTAAACCCTGGGTTGGTTCTCGACGAGGGGACTCCTAAACAGTCAACAGCACATACACGAAAGTTTGTATGGTACTCATTTAGTTATGATAGCCCGTTCTAAGTTTTACCAAGATAGGATTGCGGCATCTTGCTGTGTCGACTACAACGGGCGAGCCCGTCACCACAGGACGTTTTAACGATTAGTCGTTCTCTCGCCCTGCAGTGAACGTAGAAGACTTTGGACAGTACAATTCTACGTCCAGCTACGTCACAACCCGTGAGAGTCCAACGCCTTACCGCGAGTTAGCCAGGAATAAACCCGGCGGGCTCGAGATACTCGCGCCCTCACTTCCAATTGTGACCAGATTTCTCCGGTCTCTCGATTGGTCCCGAGTTCGAGGTCGCTTGCGCGGTCCTCTCCCTTACGAAGCGGTGAAACGGTGTACACCGAATCTATCGTGGACCAAGGCGTCCTTTGCCCGACTCTGAACCGGGATCGGATGGCCAATGGTCATTTCAAGAGCAGTCGCCGTAAGGTAGGCAACCACCCCCGCTCTATAGGAAACAATACAGTTCCCAGACTCCCCCGACTGTTAGTCGGAGAGCACAATCGATTGGCTTGCGCCGCTCGGTGCGCAGACCGTCCAGGAGCGCCAGAGGTTTGATTCCCAGGGGAGACTGGTTGACCCATTGTCCTACCCAGGTTCGCACCCCATGCGTGGAGGCCATCGGATGGGTGTTGACCCGTGAGTGTGACCGACCCTGAACACATGGGTCAGTATGGATATGTCGCCAAATACGCCAGTATGGATATGTCGGTAGCTATTACGCAATATTGGTAACGATATGAAAGTATCAGCTTTTACAAAACTTGAACTTTTTTGTCGCTGCCTCTTGGACTAATATAGAAGAAAGGAAATTTGTAATTCAGCATGCGACGTCCGGGTAATGGCTGTAAAATTAATTAAATATTTACAAGCATCGGGTAAACGATCCGTTGGCAATATCGATCGGTGTATTCGGCCATACACTCCAACATGACGTTCGTCGGTTCGTGCGCATAACTGACCATACAAAAATACATATTATAAAAATAATAAAAGAAACAATTGCCGTTACAGAAAGTGAACTATTGTATTTATAATTATTTTCGTCACGGTTTTTTATGAGATATATTATGTGGTTTATGTATTTTTTCTGCTTTTTGAGTTTTTTTGATGACATTGGCAAAGAGATGAACATTACGAAAATTACGAATATTTTCATTGTCGGTTGGTAAGCCGGGAAAATAAAATAAAAAAATGTTTAAGTGAAAACATGTAATTAACATTGCTCTCGAAACTTAAATTATTTTGTTGTATCGAAAACAGCCGTATATTACATAAATATTAATAAAATTTTTAAAAAACACTTCAGTCTGTAACGGCCCTTAAGTACCGTCACATGCAATCAACAAATGCATTGATTTCCAGTGAAGTACACTGACACGAATTCAGCTATTTTGCTACCTCGTAAGCGATGAATAAGCACGATGAAACAATACTTTACTCGGAATATTTTGGATTGCATCATTTATAGGCCTATATAAACCGGCGAAAAAGCAACCAAAGTATCATTCCTCTCGTGATCACCTCCCCCAAGGTTGCTACGGCATACTCGGTACCCCACTTACGAGGTCGCTCAACGAGTCCGGCTCCTTGGTTTCCTTTTCCGACCTTTCCCTGTCGAGAAGCATCAGTCTGCATTCCCACAGACTCGAGCAGTGCCCAGTACGAGATACTAGGAGCACAAGTAAAATCCTTATCCACACATCCTCGTAAACTCATTCATTCCGCGAGTCACTTCATCCGCGTCAATATTACCTATTCGGGAAGCGTTACAACTGGCAATATCGAACTCTCAATCAATTCAATAAATACCTTCTGATTCACTCAAAATCGCCTTTTAATACGGAGATAATCCGCAAGTTGACACCACCACCTCACACCGCACAATTTGGAGTCTAGTGAGGGAGGGGTGGTCCCTCACAAGTCTAAAAAAAAACGATGGCGTAAGTACGAAATTTCGCAAGTCGAGGCAACGGAAGTCGGGATATTACAGTACTACTTTTTCTCGGAGGTAATTTAAAGAATGATATGTAGGTCGGGCGTGATCATAATTGATGTTCTCATACTTTAACCTGGCAGCTAAACGCCAACACTGGGTAATTAGTAACACCTGGAATTAATAGTCACCGCCGACGACGTTGTCTGCTTCTATTACAGTAGGGGGGATAAAGGCGAAGCGGGAACATTCCTGCCAGCCCTCGCACCCATAAATTACGACGCTATTGTCACCCATACTGCCCCGCGAATTCAGCATGTAAATAAGTCGAAACGAATTTTACCACTTAATCCCTAATTCGGGGGTTAGGTATACGCTCAGTCTGGCGTCAGTCTGGTCAACAGTCTGGTAAATACTGATGCCAGACTGAGCGCCTAACCCACTTACTGATGGGCTGACACCAGACTGACGGATTTTTTTATATTTTAATAATTTTCGTCAGTCTGGTAAATACTGATGCCAGACTGATAGTGTAAACGTTTGATCAGTCTGGCCAGCTTTAGTCAGCTATCGATTTCCTCATGCAGGTGTCTTGTTGTATCAAGTATGGCTTAAACATTTCCAATAGATGGTCAAAACATGCATCTTTCATCCGATAATAATTTTCGTAGTCATATTTTTCGCCAGAATCTCTTATTTCATTTAATAAGGTCAAGTGCGTGTAAAAATCTCTTCTCAGTAGCCACGATTTAACCCACCATTTCCGTTTTACTTGTTTTTTTGCAGTTAGAGCTATTATTATAGCAATACAAGCTTTTTTTCTGCAATCCATTCTCTCTTTTGAAGTGTTATCTGGACGACGTTTTTGAGGTGACTGATGGCAGACTGAGCGTGTAACCGGGTGTTCCGACCATCAGTTTACCATCATTCCAGACTGATGGACCAGACTGACGCCAGACTGAGCGTGTAACCCCCCACTTAAGCGGCGGGTGTAAATCTTGGCAGTCACCTGTCATTTCCGAGAGTTGAAGGTCAAAAATATAGCACTTTAGAAAAATGATCATAAGAAAGAAACTACTTGATGGATCATGAAAGGAAGAATTGTAGAATGATCGCATTGAAATTTGAAATATAAAATATTAAAACCTCATTTTGTAAAACAATTGAATAATTCAGCGATATCGACGTTTTATCTCAAAATACGAAACCCTATCTAGAAATTGTAAACACATTTGTGTACGTTATTACATGAATTACCAAATCTATTAGTTCGTTTTATTTATTTTCATACATATATCAGAAGAGAAACTACATAATATCCGAAGAGAAGCACAGATCCGAGCAATGGCAGCACTCGAGTGCCCCTAGAATTTAAACAATTATATTAGGGATTCTAGACTGCGAGAAGCACGACTGAATAATCGTACAATACAGAATTTATCCGTCTTTCTCACACATATCTAACAGGGGATGGTTGCACTGTGATTTTGGTGTAAATTCAGTTCGTTGAGAGCGCGGTTTATCGCGCCGCGCTCGTACCTGTTTTGGGACGTTACTGAGCATTGACTACAATACATCGTACTCGATTCGGGGCGTTACTGTCTTGAGGGGTTAAAAAGGTGCTGATCCAGTTATTGTAAAAATGATTCAGCCGCACGGTATAGACGTCAAACATAAAAACACAACTACAAAGGGCTCTCAACTACAAAGGGCGATCCCGTCATCTCAGGCAGTTTTAAGGATATTAGCTTATCTCCCGTGAGGTGAGCGTGAAAGACTTGGTACGAAAACAGTCCACTGTCTAGTTACGCCACTCGCCCGCAAGAGACTAACGCCTTACCGCAAGATAACCAGGTTAATCACCAAGCGGGCCGACACTCGCGCTCTTACTTCCAGTTGCAACCAGATTACTCTGGTCTCCCGACTGGTCACAGGTTCGAGGTCGCTTGCGCGGTCCTCTTCCTTACGTAGATACGGTGATCCGGTGTCTACTGAATCCATCGCGGACCACGGCATCCTTTGCTCGGCTGTTCACCCGGAATCGGGTGGCCGAATGGTCATTTCAAGAGCAGTTGCCGTTTGGTTAACAACTTTTCCCCGCTCTATAGGAAACACTACTGTTTCCAGACTCCTCCGGCTGACGGTCGGAATGCACAACCGATTGACTGACGCCGCGCGGTGCCCAAACTTGACGCCGCGCGGTGCCCGTCCAGGAGCGCCCGAAACTTGACTCCTGGGGGAAACTGGTCTACAGGTCAGAGTGGAGGCCACCGGATGGGTGTTGACTAGTGCGTTTGGACGATTATACACACATGGGTCTTAGTGGCCAGACTGCAACAGGGCCCATTAGCTCCCAAAATCAAAACACACAGCAGCTTCGAAATACTTTCGCTTTTTTTATTGTTTACTAATACTGTTACTAATACGTTGTTGACTGTTACGAATATTGGTCAATACTTCATAACTGGCCGATACTTCAGTCATACCTGAGCACCAGTTTTCATTTTATATTCGACTCCAAGTTAGCGAGTGATACTAAGGTCGTGGTTCGGTGCGTATCGAACGACCTCTACTTGAATATTAACTTCGAAACGTAATACATTTTCGCTCGTTGTGGCTATTGTGTTATTAGAAGCTTTTATTTATCTTGCAATGTTTGTCAGTTTGATTAGAGTAAATCTTGCAAGCTGAATAAGAACAAGTTTCTGTTATCCTATGAAGTTGAAATTTTAGATGTTGGTTCAGTTCCGATGACAATGCATTTGTATGGTAAGCATGACCTTATAAGGTCATGCTTATAAGGTAATGACCTTATAAGGTAGACACCGTATCACCGCTACGTAAGAGAGAGGACCGCGCAAGCGACCTCGAACCTGTAACCTGTTGGGAGACCGGAGTAATCTGGTTGCAGCTGGAAGTAAAGGCGTGAGTGTCGGCCCGCTTGGTGATTAACCTGGTTATCTCGCGGTAAGGCGTTGGCTTGGCTGAGGTGCCGGGTTCGCCCGGTGTAGTTAACAGTAATATCGTGGATCCGTGGCGTCGTTTACCCGTCAATATGGCTAGGGATCGGGTGGCCGACTGATTGTTTCCAACTGATTGTGTCGCCAGGTGAACAACTACCCCACCGCTTAGGAAACGTACGTTTCCAGACTCTCCAGGTTATTCGCTGGATTGTAGTCTATTGGCCGACGCCGTACGGGGCGCACGTGCAAATCGCTCAGTTCCAATTACTCGGTTCCAGGTTAAGTCCCTTTTCGGGGAGGCTACCAGGTGGGAGCTGATTCGTGAGTTTAGCTAACAGGACCAAGCCGCTCGGTACTATCAGAAACCAGTTCGTTTAATAATACGTCGTTATCGACACGACCAAATGCTTTACTCAATCGAGCTAAACAACATCGATAAGTACGATTTAAGTATGTGTATGTACTAAATTAAGCAAATCTGCAACAGTCTCCTACTTAGGCATAACGGTAGATGAGAAGCTATGTTGGGAAAATCAGATTGCAAATTTGAGTTCGAGAATTAGAAAGCTGGTTTATGTATTTCTTCGGCTGCGCAACATTCTGTCCAAAACAACCATAAGAATGGTATACATGGCCTTGTGTCAGAGTATTTTGTCCTACGGAGTCGCGGCATGGGGCGCTACTACTAATGATAATCTGGATAGATTGACAAAAGCGCAGAAATTATTATTGAGAGTAATTCACAGGAAAAACCGGCGTCATCCATCTGCCTTGCTATTTTCCCAATCCCATGTGCTATCAGCTAAACAGTTATTCATTAAGCAAGCGCTTCTTGCATTCTACAAATCTAGAGATGACCATGCCCGAACTCAAAACAATCTGAACACAAGAATGTCCGCGAGTATCAATTATATAATTCCGTCAGTCAGGACAACATTTGCCCAGAGACAAATATATTCTACATAGCCCCAAAATTATATAATTCCCTTAGTGAAGACATGAAAAATTATCCTAACATAAAAATATTTAAAGCAAACCTTAATAGATGGCTACTTAACAAGGGATATGTAAAATCTGATCAACTTCTTTGCAACGCACGACAATTTATTTAGTATCACTTATCTATTTCTCTTAATTAAATTTTATTAAATTACAACTATAAATGTATATATTTATTACATAGCTATATTTTTTATAAAATTGGTATATTTATATGTATATACAGGTGGTGGGTCCAAATAATTTATTTAAAAAAAAAACAATTCATTTCTTAAAATTGCATAAAAATATGCACATCTAGAGACGGGCCAAATTATCGCCTAGTTAGATGTGCTATTGGCAGTAAAGGTCATGTAAGATGTGTTAAACCTCCCTATATTAATTATTAAATAATTTATATAATTATTATAAGATTACATGACCTATGAATGAACTGTATACCTAATCCTATGTACCTAAATAAATAAAATAAATAAAAGTATAGTATTAACCATCCCGACTATGAATACATCTGTGATAGGTGGGTGTGCCGTTCTGCATAGTTGATTTAGTAGGCTGCAAGCGCCACGAAAAGTGCCATAATAAATCTCGTCCGCCAGCGATGGCTTAGCTCAGCGCCAGCTCCCGTTACGCTTGGCTGTCCTGTATAGAGACTAGCGTCCGTATCCGTATTCGCGGATATCCGCAACAAAAAAACCGGATCCGCATCTGTACTTTTTGAGGCGGATACAGACCTAAGTTTATTTAGAACTAGCGACCTGCCCCGGCTTCGCACGGGTGCAATTTATTATTGAATAAAATGAGGAGTGCGCTTAGTAAGGAAATATGTAGTACATTTAGTTTATAACGTTTATTTATTTATTTATAAGTTTTTAATTATGTCACAAATGAGAAATACGAATAATGTCAAAATTGGTTAGTCGTAATTTTATCGTGAAACATACTCGTAGATCGAAATTTGTCTACGGCTTATAGATTCAAATTTGGATAATTTTATCTGTCAACGTCAAAATGTTATTTTTACTGCCAGTTATAATGTTTTTATATAGAAATGGTTTTGGTGGTGGGACCAATGGTGACAGTCTCATTTTAACCACTTCGCAATACAAAGTTCGTGGCGGTACTTCAAGGCATTGTAATATTGGCACAAATGGTCCGATTCTCCAATTTGCACGCATCCATAATCACTGTATTGTATCGCCAGATCATAATAGAATGCCTCTATGTATGTGTTTTGTCTAAAATTCAATCGTCTTCGCACTGCAACATTACGTATCCGTGCCGCTTCATTCAATTCTTGGCGATGCTCATCGCTTTCAGTTGCTCCTGTCTCTGTCGTTTTGTCGTCTTGCTCGAGGTCACCTTGCTGATAATGGAGCGTCTGCGCAAGGGCATAACTGTAAAAAATGTTTGCAAACCCTGGAGAAACATTCACGAATTACACAAATTCAGTTAATTCAGTTGATTTACCTTCAGAATCACGAAAACGATATGAAAAAATCGTAAAATTCGGCTGTCAAATGTCAGTTTTCACGCCGTGCCGCCATCTTGATTTTCGAATTTTTCGTATTTTTATTCTTGTCAAACAACGCCATCTATGATCAAGCTCGGTACTAAAATAATTTTTGGTTTTTCTCATTTTTCTCACTTTTCCGAGAGATTTTCCAATTTTTTTATATCCTATAGCAACACCGAAATGATTACGAACAAAACAAAAAAAGAATCGTTCAAATCGGGCCAGGCGCTCGTGAGTTATTAGGTAACATACATAAAACCCGACTCATTTTTATTATATAGATAAGTACTTAATAAATAAATACAAACGGAGCTGCCATGGAATTCCCCGACCGGAGTCGGGCCCATCATAATACTATTTTTTTTTATATACTTCTGGGGGGTGAGCAGTGGATTCCGGACTTACGAACCGGCTGTGGTAGGTTTAGGACAGCTGTCTTGCCACATGTGAGCGTTCACCTTACCACCCATTCACTCCCCCTTCGAAGCCATAGAATTTGAGATGCGCGAATCGCAGTTTTAGATAATTTTTCTAAGAAAGAGTTGATTATTTTTCTGGAAAGGCCAAGATCTTTAAAGAGGTGAAATAGAGATTTAGCTGGCAGGCCACGAGCGCCAACTTCCACCGCGTGAAGGTGAACAGTGAAGCCGTTCCGGGTTACGGCATTTGCAAGATCATGGTATTTATTTAATTTGTACTCGTGGTCTTTTGGGATATTTGATTCCCATGGAACAGTTAATTCTACAATAAGAGCCACCTTCCGAGATAGAGAGTAAAGAGTTATATCTGGACGGAGGGCTGTGCATCCGACACTTTCAGGGAATTTATACTGCTTAGAGACCGAATCAACCTCCAGAATCCAATCTGTAGCTTTCTCGATTATTGAGAAAGGTTTTGTAGTTAAATGTTTTTTGCCTTTAGAGCCATCCCGCACAAACTGTATTGGGGGTTTGGAGGATACTGTCAAACCCTTGTTGGCACGAGCCACTGAGAGACTAATTACCTCGCGAATAACAGCGAGAACTTTGTCATGGCGGTAAGTGTACCGTCCTTGATCTAAGGCCACCTTGCAGCCAGCTAGAATGTGTCTAGCTGTGCAAGGGGTGTTGCTACAGAGGGGACAAGAACTTAAATAAAACGTAAAAAAATGCGAATTCATTTTTATCTTCTGTGGAATTCTGTGTCAGTGGAATTAGGGAATTCTGTGTCATATATAAATTCTACAATTTAGATTTTTACTTTCAAGATTTAATGTTGTGCGTATAATATAATATTCGTCGGGCAGTGTCTAGCTTATAATTGCTCCCGCTTCTGCCTCATAATAAATATTTTTATGCTCTCTCCGACAATTTTCTTCTTTTTTTGCATTTAAAAAAATGGTCATTTGTGAAGTAACAACCTAAAGAAAATTTTGCGTATGATTTTCCGGCGGTTTCGAGCCGGTCCACACGATGCGGTGCGGCGCCACACCGCAAAGATTCCGCCGTATGGGCGTACACACGTACAGTGCACGGTGCGGCGCCGCAACGTTACTACGACGCCGCAGTGAGCGAATAGTGAGGTGGCCACGATGACCCATGTGTTCAGGGTCGGTCACACTCACGGGTCAACACCCATCCGACGGCCTCCCCGCATGGGGTGCGAATCCTGGGTCAACCAGTCTCCCCTGGGAATCAAACCTCTGGCGCCCCTGGACGGTATCACAGCGTGCGGCGCAAGCCTATCGATTGTGCTCTCCGACTAACAGTCGGGGGAGTCTGGGAACTGTATTGTTTCCTACAGAGCGTGGGTGGTTGTCTACCTTACGGCGACTGCTCTTGAAATGACCATTGGCCATCCGATCCCGGTTCAGAGTCGGGCAAAGGACGCCTTGGTCCGCGATAGATTCGGTGCACTCCGTTTCACCGCTTCGTAAGGGAGAGGACCGCGCAAGCGACCTCGAAATCGGAACCAATCGAGAGACCGGAGAAATCTGGTCATAATTGGAAGTGAGGGCGCGAGTATCTCGAGCCCGCCGGGTTTATTCCTGGCTAACTCGCGGTAAGGCGTTGGACTCTCACGGGTTGTGACGTAGCTGGACGTAGAATTGTACTGTCCAAAGTCTTCTACGTTCACTGCAGGGCGACAGAACGACTAATCGTTAAAACGTCCTGTGGTGACGGGCTCGCCCGTTGTAGTCGACACCGCAAGATGAGCGAATAGTGTTGTAGTTAATTGTAAGTAGAACTAGTGAAATGAGGTAGTCAATGCCAATATAATTATTCGTTGGTACTTATTTTAAACACTTAAATATTAACAAAAATACGCGAAAACAATTGAAACAGACAAGCATGTAGTACCCCCCTTCGACTGAACTTAACAACTGAGCGGTGCCGCTCCGGCGCATATTACCGGTTTGCGTGCGGTGCGATCCGGAACGCACCGTGTGACCCGCATCGTGTGGCCCGGCCCTAAGTCTCCTATACAAATTCCGTCTTATGTAAAAACTCCGGCCATATGTTATTGTATTAAGGTCCACTTACCACTGTGATAGGATAGGCTGGGTTGACGATGGTGTAGAGCAGGATGTGGTTCGGTCTGGAAGGCAGATCCCGTTTCCTCTTCGGCTCCCCCTGGCCACTAGTTTGACCAGATATCCCATACGAACCGCCGCCATTGCTCTGTGGGCAAAGAAACATCGTTAATAAGAAAGTATAGTCATAGTCATAGTCATATTTTATTAATTCCAAAAAGTACATACTGTGGAATACGTCATTTTACATTTTCTAGAAGTTATTACAACTTCATTACGTGTACATATACTTTTTATATGTAAAAGCAAGACACCATCGGATCAATTATAAAAATTCAATCTTACAGACTCAAATAACAAAAAAAAATATGTAAACAACATTTTTAAATATTCTATCAATAAGTTTTAAAAATAGTCAATCAAGAAATTTTAAAATAATCAGTTAATAAACAACAAGTTTTACAATAAAATCAAAACTACGGTGACAAAATACGGAACAAATTTGATAAAAGCTAATTTATTTTTTAAAAACTAAGACGGCCTTGTCAAATTCATCAAAATTATAGAGAGCATGCATGGCTAAGTTTCTTTTTATGCATTTCTTAAATGCAACCTCTTGAAGTATTTTAATTTCTGCTGGCAATGAGTTGAAAAATTTAAACCCCAAATATAAATATGATCTCTGGTATAAAAAAATCCGCACTTTGGGGATTACTACATTATTTTTATTGCGAGTGTTATGTTCATGCAGACTCGAATGCTTTTCCTCGTTTTTCAAATTATATGAAACATTGTCAATGCTCTGGAAACAAGCTGTGGCCGTATTCTGTACTCTAGGGAGTTAATGGGCCCTTGCTGAGTTGGCCACAAAGACCCATTCTGTTCAGGGTTGGTCACACTCACGGGTCAACACCTATCCGACGGCCTCCACGCATGAAGTGCGAGCCTGGGTAGGACTCTGGCCTTATGGTTAGTTTCCCCTGGGAATCAACCTTTTGGCGCTCCTGGACGGTCTGCGCACCGTGCGGCACAAGCCAGTCTGGAAGCAGTACTGTTTCCTTAAGAGCGGGGGTGGTTGCGGACCTTACGGCGACTGCTCTTGAAATGACCATCGGCTACCCGATCCTGGGTGAACAGCCGGGCAAAGGATGCCGTGGTCCGCGATAGATTCGGTATACACCGTTTCACCGCTTCGTAAGGGAGAGGACCGCGCAAGCGACCTCGAACTCGTAACCAATCGAGTGACCGGAGTAATCTGGTCGCAATTAGAAGTAAAGGCGTGACTGTAAGCCCGCTGGGTAACACTCCTGGCTATCTCGCGGTTAAGGCGTTGGCCTCTTACGGGTTTGTGGCAGAGCTAGACGGTGGACTGTTTTGTCCAAGTCTTCTGCGCTCACTCCAGGGAGATAGAACGACTAATCGTTAAAGCTTCCTGAGGTGAACGGGTTCGCCCGCTGTAGTCGACAACCCAACTTGTACTCTAGCTCAGTGGTGCCCAACCGGGACCACCAGGCGACCGCAAGAACTAAATCTAGGTCCGCGAAACGAAGTTCGTGTTCAGGAAAAAAATGTCAGATAATGAAGCGCGCAAGCTCCTCGTTGTCAGATGGCCGTCACTCCGCCACAATGCCGGATTAACCTCTACACAGAGGCCCTTAGGCCTTTGATGTCTCGGGTCTCTTATGCACGAAATCTTTTAAACCGATTTTAGCAAGCAAAAAAAAACATATTATATATGATAAATAATAGATTGTAATATTATCAAACAAACATTAAACTTTTATTAATCTGAATAAACTGATAAAACATTAAATAATCGCTGTTCTTATTTTTTGATGGAATAATAATAAGCCAGTATAAAAATGCGATAGGATTAATAATTGAATAATTAAATTACTGGGTTTTTATAATCAATCGATCCTTCATTAAAAAAACCATTCATTATCAATGTTATTATGGATGGCCAAATAAATTGCTGTTAGTATGGCCGTCAAGCTTTCAGCGCCACCTGCATTTCGCCGTCTCGGAAGGGTTGCCAAATCGTTCTATGGAATTGCGCAAACTAATCTATATATAAAAATTGATGTTGGTATATATGTCTGTCTGAGCTTATTAATAGACTTTTCGACACCTTTTGTCCGATCACCATGAAAGTTGGCTCATCATAACCTCGAACTCGTAACCAATCGAGTGACCGGAGTAATCTGGTCGCAATTGGAAGTAAGGGCGTGAGTGTAAGCCCGCTGGGTAACACACCTGGTTATCTCGCGGTTAAGGCGTTGGCCTCTTACGGGCATGTGGCGGAGCTTGACGGTGGACTGTTTTGTCCAAGTCTTCTGCACTCACTTCACGGGAGATAGAACGACCAATCGTTAAAACTTCCTGAGGTGACGGGTTCGCCCGTTGTAGTTGACAACTCTTTTTGTTCAGCCGATTGGGTGGCGAACTGTTTCGCGCAGCTTGGGCCACAAGATCCATTTTGTTCTAAGATCGGCTCAGCTCACGATTCAGCTCCTATTCAGAAGCCTCCTCGAGTGGAAGGCTACCCCGGGAAAGACTCCCGTGTATCAGGCAGAGCTGGTGGACCGGTTTCACACGGCGGGATTGCATCCCGGCGCCACTGGACGGTTTGCATTCTGCAATCGGTTGTGCATTCTGATCAATTGCTGAATAGGTTTGAAGACTATAGAAATACACTGTTTCCTAAGCAGCGGGGGTGGATGTACGTGTTGTCATACCACTCTCGAAATGACCTTGGGCCACTCGATCCCGTGTGGTACTAGGGGCAAAGAACGCCCAGGTCCGCGATACATTCTAACTGAATTACCCCTGTAATAGAACAGGTAGAGGTCGCATAAGCGACTTCGGACCCGTAACCAGTCAGGAGGACGGAGGTATCCTGAAGGTTAGTTCCAGACGGAGATATCCTGCCAAAACTGGTAGTTAGGGGGTGAGGCTGCCCGCTGGTTACCTTTCCCGGTGCCTCGCCGTAAGGCGTCGGTCTCTCATTGCTGGTGAACTAGACAGTAGAGTGTCTTGTCCCCAAGTCTTCTACGCTCATCCCACGGCTGAAAGAACGATCCATATCGTTATACCAGCCTGGAGTGACGGGTACTCCCGTTGATGACCGCCACCCGGGCAAAACTGGGTAATATTCCACTAGAACCATATATATTCAATGCTACTAGCTAGCTAGGAGACGGTCGAGCATTTTACTCCCCCTTAATGAACAGTTTGAGAATGGTAGATTCTTCAACGAATCCTGACGCTGATTTTAATTAATTCGCATCCCTTTAACCCCGCGTCAATCTGCCCTTTTGGGGGAAAAGAGGATTTAAAAGTGATTAGGTTAAACCGTGGGGAGGGGTAGGGGGTCCGGTCTTACGGCGCCAGCTAATATCGATCAATAGATAATTAATTAAACCTTCCGCCAGGAGACTCTCCATCATGAACTCAATTCCGGCGATTTCTGGACATGCTTTCACCAAAATATGGAGATCGTCCAATTCTTCTATTTTTCAGCTATCATTTGGTCCAAACCACATTGAAAAACGTTCAAAAGGATAAATAACTGGCTGAAAATATAGTTTGATGCCATGGGAAAGATTTTTATCGTTTCTCTATCTCAATATAGTCGTGTGCCAAAATTTAAGACCAGTAGCCGATTTTCGGTATTTTAACATACTGCATAATTTGCGTAGATTTATTGGTCATCTCACGTGTTGACTGCATTAGACGGATTCTACTGCTGTTAATAAACTTCTTCGTTGCCTTTATCGTGAGTTGAATCGTAGATATAGCCGCACACAAGCTGTTGTGTAATTATTGTAATGGGTAAAAAAACCGTCAATTACTGTTGGAAGAGCAGAAATAGTAGCCCTGCATAAAGTCGGATTTTCTGAACATGAAATATGTAAGAGGGTACATGTGAGCAAAATAGCTGCTCGTAAAGCTGTCAGTAAATTGAACATTTCGGAAAAAACACAGACCTGAAGAGAATCAGAGATCATGCGATCTGAAGGTTGGTCATACGATGTCCAACAACCTCCTGCAAGAATTAACATACTCTGGCTGCAAAAAGCAACAACGTTAGTTTGGATACCGTTTCAAGATATTTGACCACATTGTTACTTTATTATTCGATAGACTTGCAAGGAAATCTCAACTAACCCTAAGTATGAAGAAGAAACAACTGATTTTCGACCGAAACATAAGAATTGGACAGTAGAACAGTGAAGTACGGTGGTCTTTTCTGATGAGCCAAGTATCCAGCAATTATCTGCATTTGTTAGAAGTGATCTCTGCCCAATGGATAAAAGATTTGAGGAAATATATACATCTCCGATTGTGACACGTCCTTCAAGCCAGATGATATTGGGTGCAATGTCTGTATCTGGTACTGCTGCTTTGTATTTCATGCTGTCCAAAATGGAAGCATGGATCTTAATTTATTACATGAGAAGTTGAAACTTCACATGGATGTTCATGGTTGTTTTATTTTCATGAATGATGGGGCTCAGTATCACAGATCAAGGACTGTTATGGACTATCTGACGGCGGAGCAAATCTAAGTACTTTATTGGCAAGGTATCAGCCCAGATTTGAACCGATCCAGAATCTGTGTTGTATTCTCAAAAATAGTCACGGAAAAGCAACCATCCAGTACTACAGCAATTATTGAAGCAATAAAGTATTAGTGTACAAAAAAAAACAAGCTTACTGCCAGTCTCTGATGTATAGCATGCCTAACAGGATTGCATCAGTATTTAAAAATAAAGGAGGTGCTACAAAATACTGAGCCTAATTTAATATTTTTGAAAGTCCATTTTGTTCTTTTCTAAAATGCCATTATTGCTAAATTCCATTAGGTATCACTTTATAAAATCGAAGACTATCGCGGTTGTTTGACATTATAAATAGGATAGAACGGACAAACGAAACGGCCCATAGCCACGCGACTGACAGATCACATCAAATCGGCGATCTGAGAACATATATTGGACAACGGAAGTAACCACTGGATGAAGTTTCAAAATCCCATTGTGCTATCCAAGGAACAATTCTACTTTCCTCGCATGATCGGGGAAGCCATTGAAATAAGAAGAACCTCGAACTTCAATAGAGACGACGGTTGCAAACTCTCTTCTACTTGGAAGCCTCTTCTTAAAATGTTCCCGCCGCCGTACGCCGAAGGCAAGGACGTAAGACATGACACAGTGAGTGTTGTGTGCAAGACGGATTTTCGAAATTCGCGCGCTCCGAGCCCGGTCCCCCAGCACCGTTATAACCTACGCAGTGGCGGCAGCGGTATGCGGCCTACCCGCAAAACAACGGATTGACAGCTCTTTCAGTCTATCCTGGATAACGGCTGCAACGTCACCGAAACGTCGGGTGCTACAAATTTCACACGGTAAATTCGTTTTTATCCTTTTTACAGGTATCATTTTTTTGACAGGTGGTCTTATACTTTTGTACAAGACTGTAATATGTATATAATCTTTGTAATCAAATAAACATGATATACTTTACGAAATAACACATGGGTTAAGCCGTAGATTTTCCACATGCGACATAAAAGTAACATATTTTTTTACGTCAAGGTAACATTAAAGTAACGTAAACATGACACTGTAAAAATGTAACAGGACACTATAAAGCTTATGACTCACTAATGCGGAATATTTCAATCAAACAGTTTAACTGTGTCACGTCCTTGCGCTCGGCGACGTTGTAACCGTCGCCGCGTCGTCTCTATTGAAGTTCGGAAGTTCGGGGCTCTTTTTATTTCAATGGGTTCTTATTTCAAAATAAAACTCTTCTTTGGATAGCACAATGGGATTTTGAAACAGCATCCGGTGGTTACTTCCGATATCCAATATGTGATCGCATATTGGACACTGAAGTCAAGGACTTAGTATTGTCGACTGTCAGTTAAGAGCCCTATCACATATTTTTTCCAGAAAGGCAAGAAAAGTGGATTTTTGGCGTTCTAATTCCAAGAAATGAAGAGATTTCTACAAACTTTAATTACTGAATTACCTGGACCATTTCTTGATGTTGACCATAGCGGCCTTTAATTTTAGATGTAACGAATATTATTTACTTATTCAGCCCATTTTCCGAAAGTCGTTATTCGTAAAACGCTCGGAAGGCAAACTTTGAGCTCCTAATACAGTAATATCACTACAACGAAAACCGTATACTATTTTTTTTTATGTCCGTCATGTATTCTTGATGTACACTACGGCTTTATTTTTTCGTTTTTTGACCACATATCCAAGGTATACATTACTTACAATTACACAAAATTAAAAAAAAATCTTCCTGTATCATTCTAATTTTCTCAGAAATAAAATAAGATTCTTATATAATACTTATACTATATTAAAGTTCACTCTTTTAGCAATACGACATAATATAAATTATTGTCATTAGAAAGGAGAAAACACTGCAAAAAACAATTAGAAATTGTGTATATATTTGCTTGCGCAAGAGAAGAGCGCTCAGTGCCGCGGTTTTCTCCCAGGGTTGAATAGTTATTTATTTATTTATTTATTTATTTATCCTATCTTTTATAGTTACATCCAAAAAAAAATGCGTTCATTTTTTCAACTCATTTTAAAAGAATACCTACGCTATTTTGTAATAAGGCTCTTAAACTGGTAGCGAATGGTTAGGCAGCGAATGGTGTCGTGCAGGATCGGCCCAACTCACGATTCAGCTCCTATTCAGAAGCCTCCATGTGGAAGGCTACCCCGGGTAAGACTCTCGCGTCTCAGGCTTCACGGCTGGTAGATCGGCTTCTCCTGGTGGGATTGCCACCTGGCGCTACTGGACGGTTCGCGCGCCGTTCAACGACGCCAATCGGTTATGCGCTCTGACTAATAGCTGAAGGAGTCGGGAGACTATGGAAATATACTGTCTCTTAAGCAGGGTGTCTGGCCTGTGTCATGCCACTCTTGAACGCCTATAGGCCATCCCATCCTGCGTGGCACTATGGGCAAAGGACGTCCAGATCCGCGATAAATTCAAATTGAATTACCGCTGTAATACAACAGGTAGAGGCCGCGCAAGCGACTTCGGAGCCGTAACCATTCGGAAGGACAGAGATATCCTAAAGGTTAATTCCCGACGGAAATATTCTTCCAAAACTAGTAATTAGGGGGCGGTGCTGCCCGTTGGGGAACTTTTCCCGGTGCCTCGCCGTAAGGCTTTGGCCTCTAACGGGCATGTTGACGGAGTTAGACAGTAGAGTTAAGCTAGGGATAAATCCAGTATGCCTAGTAACGAAGAGGAGTATTTGGAATATTAATTTAGCAAAACAAATTATACAAATGTTTAATTATTACTCTCCACAAAATATTACCGATTTTTAGACGACTGCCCAACAAAAAAAGAGTGTTAGAATGAGTTCATCTATGTACAAAAAAGTATATAGATGTGTCAAATAGTACCTTTAATGTCCAAATATCAAGTAAGTTGTTGTCTGAATGTCCAAATGTCAATAAATTATGATAAACTAGCTGCGCCCAGCGGTTTCACCCGCGTGGTGATGGAAAATTGTGATAATGATAATAGAAAACAATATATCTTTATAAATTATAGTCTATGTCTTATTCTGATGTGTAAGCTATATTATTGTAAAGTTTCATCAAAATCCATTCAGTAGTTTTTGCGTGAAAGAGTAACAAACATCCATACATACATACGAACTTTGGCGTTTATAATATTAGTAGGATATATCGTTTTTAGCGTCAATTTGAGTACATTCCGGAAGTATACATCTATATATATGGCTAAATACATAAACCACACATATTTCATAAAAAAACGTATTGAAAATAATTTTAAATATAATAGTTCACTTCTACGTACCGGCGTTTTTTTTATAATTTTCATTTATTTACTTGCTCAACCAGTGAGTCGCAACCCCCTAGGGGGTCGCAAATACTCCCGGGGAATCGTAGGCCATCTAAAAATAAAAATCGAAAATATTACAGGTAAGTCAGCTTCGAAAGTGAAAAACAGTTCAAACAAATTTGGGTTTGCCATTGTTTTTACAAAAAATATATTTAAATAATGCTTACAGTTACAGCTGTGGAAGAGACTAAGGGGGTCGAAAGAACTAGGTTACAGTCTAAGGGGGGGCGGCGTAAGAATTTTATATTTTTTTATCTAAAAAGGAGGTTGCGATCTAAAAAAAAGGTTAAAAAACACTGTCCTAAGCGAATGTACAGTTTGGCAATTTGTGTAAATTTGTTTATGGTAAATGGGTAAGTAGAGATTCTATCCATTATCCTGTGGGACGGGTAGGGATACATTACAGTTTAAGACATAATCCCTGATCGGTCGTTTCCTTTATTTACGCGAATTTATCGAGGGTGGAGTATGCTAATTTTGGGTAGGGTCTATTTAGCGACGTAGTAACCGAAATCTTCGGACTTTTTATCGAATAATGGAGTTTTAACAAAATTCCTTGCAATTCAACAAACTTACGATTGAAACTTCGTTATTCTGTATAAAACCGTAATAGCAAAACGGCATTGTATCCAGTAATCCAATATTTTGCTCAGTGTATATAATCGTACACTTCTTCTCCTATTCCTTCTCGACGTGCCTCTCCATTACTGCAGGTTGACCGTTAGCTCTGAATACTTTTGTCGCTCTTGCGCCATCCGGAAAAGCTGTTCCGTACTGGTGATCCCGGTCCAGTTTTCCAACCGGGGATTCTTAGCACCCTTGACCCATTAAAGGGCCGCCGGTCACTCGGGGCCATGACTATTTTTGACTTTTCCATTGCTAACTACTAGGGATATATAGTGCAGTGGTCTCTCGTTGCCTTCTGCATTAGACATTTTAGGTCTATTTAGGACATTAGGCCGCTGAGACCTCTTCAACCGGTCGCCCAGTTGGGAATGGTTATACCGCCATTGACTCGGTCTTTCGCTATATACTTTTGCTTCCCATTATAATTAGACCGATATGCAAACGGCGATCGAGGACATCCGGGACGCGTCCTGGGTCAACCGCAGGTTAATCTAGACTCTAGACTGCATAATTGCACTTTATTCACTACATTTAATAAATATAATTAATATTTATTGTTGAGAAAAATTTCAAATATGCTGTCACTGAATTTAAATTTGGAATATGTCTAATAATATGGAATAATCGCACACAGTGCCTTGAAAATGTTCTAGGACTACCTCGAAATAAAATGTCTAATAATGACAAAAAATATACCATCCTAATGTCATTCAACAACAGCTTCTGTGTTATTTTTTAAAAATTATTATTTGTTTCAATCATATTTTGATTATTTGTGTTGTAAACATTTATTATTTTGAAATATCCTACTATATTTGCAATTTTGGACGAATAAGACTACTGACTATATATTGACTACATATGGGTTCCGCATGTTTTTCCTACTACACATCAGAATAACACATAGACTATAATTTATAAAGATATATAGTTTTCTATCATCATTATCACAATTTACCATCACCACGCGGGTGAAACCGCGGGGCGCAGCTAGTAAGAAATAAATTTGCTCCGTCGCATTGACGTTTGTGGTTTGCTTCTCAAACGTCAAGAAAATGATCCATTTTTGAAGTGAATCATCTCTAACGATGAAAAATGAGTTAGGTATGTACAACAATGTTTAAAGGTAAGAGATCGTAGAGTAAAAAAAATGATCGGCTTAAAGGACTTCAAAAGCCGATATTCATCAAAAAACAGTTATGATGTCTGTTATGGTGGGATTTCAAAGGAATCGTTTTTTACATTCCTGGCAAGTAAAGTATTGTGGACGCACTTCTGCGTGTCTGTTTGAATGCCTTTTTCCACGATAACGCCCAAACGCTTCATCCGATTGAGCTGAAATTTGTCATGCTGGCATCATTTGGCCATAGCAAGAATTGAAAAGGCATAATTAAGGTTCAATTAGGTCCATCAGAGGGCGCGCTTATCATATTTTGATCTCGATATATTGGACTTGGAGATTTGAAATTCAGTACAAAAATGCCTCGTCGGACCGAAATCACGTTGTGAAATTTTGGTTGGAATATCTCATATACAAGCGACCCACATAATATTTAGAGTCTGCCATATTTCAAAAAATAATTATAATACATCATTTTTGAAAAAATGCCATTTGAATACCACGGAAAAAACTACAAATCTACTTCCAATAGGCAGAGGGAGGTTGGGGTGAGGGGGAGGGGGTGCTTGTCTACTTGCCGGAAAAGTGGTGGGGTGACTAAAAAGTTTTTTTTTGCATAGGACTTAAATTCCTGGATGATTTCATTTTGTGGTTTCGGAATACCACCTTTTTGCAGTGGTAGGTAATAGCAAATAAACTAGGCAAATATCAAAAACAGAGAAACACGCGTGTTCACTTGTCGTTGCTATTTATCTATAATAAGATTCCAGAGCAAATTAAAAGCCTTGGAGAGGACCAATTTAAAAAGATAATTATAAATAATTTGGTAAGAAACCCAATTTATGGTATAAGGGAGTTTGAAAATTCCGAGTTTATTTTCCATGTTGATAATTAGTAAAATTTGTAAAATTTTAAACATAACGGTATTACGATAGCTGACATTCTAATTCTCATATAATTTAACATCTATTTATGTTTAAAAAATACGAAGGCATATTGCTGGATTGACAATAAAAATATTTTACGTTGACTATTCTACATAGAATTTGCATTTCTATTTTAATATATTATTCTCTCTTACTATTTAATGACATTAGTATATTTTGATTATTTGTAAGTAAGTAATTTTGAATATAATATCACAGCCATGACAACTATCATGATAGTTATGTTTTTAATAATTAAATTTTAGGCATTTCATTTTGTGACGCATCCAAGTGTAGGAATGCCTATCTACTGGAGTAGTTGATTGTATTGTATTGTATCACTAACCCTTGACTAACCCGCAACTTCAAAAAAAAACCCGCGGCTGTTCACACGAGTGAGCAAGCGCCAAGTGGTGCTTAGTAACTAGGATCGGCTTCTATTTACTTGCACTGGCAGTTTCACTAAAATGTTGAATCAGCATATTTACGCTTGTCATTTGCACTTAATACCTTTAGTGCAAATTATGTACTAATTACAATATGTACAAATTAGTAGCTAATGCAAAGTACTAAGAATTAGCTACTAAGCCGAAGTAAACCTAGCATTACACGCGGCACAAACTAGACTTGAGTTCTTACAAAGAACGACTAAGTAAGGTTAGAAATAGTTTCATGTATCAGTCCAACTTTTTAACGCGACTGCCCTGCTAAAAACGAGTGTAATGTATTCAGGGTTCATCTATGATGATTCATTTTTATTTCTCAAAAAATACTAGTATCTACAACAATCAAATAGGTAGATACATAATGTGTTGAAATCGCCAAAATTACATATTAGCGCTGATTATACGTATAATCAATGATATTAGGATATCAGATAAAAGTCATAAATGTCAAATGGATTAAGTTAGCAAAAAAATAATAATAATGGCAATAATGACAAATTAAAAGACACAATAAGAAACAAAAAAACGTATTTTTTAGAAAACCTAACAAAACAAATAAAAACAAAAAGAAATTATCAACAAAATTTGTAAAATCATCCACTAATTAAATGTTAAGAAAACTTTGGAAATATTACTGTTTCACAAAACTAAACAGTCTGAAGCGTACATAAAAAACATCAATATTATAAAATAGCATTTCATACCCTAAACTGTGTAAATCTGATATACATACAAATAATAGCTAGACTACAAACGATTGAGCACAGCTGTAGAACTCGTCCAACTTATAGAAAGCATGTGTGGATGTGGCAATTTTATTTTTTTGATTGATTTGTAAATATTAATTGATTTTACAATTTAAAAAAATAGTCATACAGTAATACCCGCTTATAATATCGAACCCGCATATAACGAATTCCCGCTTATATCGAATGTTTTTTGCGGTCCCTTGAATTTTCCTATGCTGATAGTACTTGCTAATTTTCCCGCATATATCGAACCCGCTTATATCGAATTCCCGCTTATTTCGAACCAAATTTTCGGTCCCTTGCTCCAAATTTTACCCAGATATATCAAAGACCTTGGAAAAATGCCACAACATTCAGAATATTTTGAAATTTGTTGGATAAAAATAAGGGAAAAGACAGTGATTACAGGAAATTTCACATTTATAAATGATACATGTCTTTATTGAACGTTCAAGTAAAAACAATATAGGCCTGAATAGATATCATTTACTACAAAATTACAGTACCATTCACTTGGACACGACATAAATTAAATAATGTACTCATTGCATCTTGAAAAAGTCATCAAGGGTTAATTGCTTAAGTTGTTAAGTAGCTGCAGAGATGATCAGATCCTTTACTTTTTCCAGCATCCTGAATATCTCGGTAATTGGCTAAATTTAATCCCTAATTTAATCTCTAAATCTAATCTAATAAAAAAATACGAACGGAGCTGCCATGGAATTCCCCGACCGGAGTCGGGCCCATCATAATACTATTTTTTACACTTCTGGGGGGTGAGCAGTGGATTCCGGACTAACGACCGGCTGTGGTAGGTTTAGGACAGCTGTCTTGCCACATGTGAGCGTTCACCTTAACACTCATTGACTCCCCCCTTCGAAGCCATAGAATTTGAGATGCGCAAATCGCGGTTTTAGATATTTTTTCTAGAAAAGAGTTGATTATTTTTCTGGAAAGATCAAGATCTTTAAAGAGGTGAAATAGAGATTTAGCTGGCAGGCCACGGGCGCCAACTTCCACCGCGTGAAGGTGAACAGCGAAGCCGGTTCCGGGTGCCGTTATTTGCGAGATTATGGTATTTATTTAATTTGTACTCATGGTCTTTTGGGATATTTGATTCCAATGAAACAGTTAATTCTACAATACTTCCGAGATAGAGTAAAGCGTTATATCTGGACGGAGGGATGTGCATCCGAAACTTTCAGGGAATGTATACTGCTTAGAGACCGAATCGACCTCCAGAATCCAATCGGAAACTTTCTCAATTATTGAGAAAGGTTTTGTAGTTAAATGTTTTTTTTGCCTTTAGAGCCGACCCGCACAAACTGTATTGGAGGTTTGGAGGATACTGTCAAACCCTTGTTGGCACGAGCCACTAAGAGGCTAATTACCTCGCGAATAACAGGGAGAACTTTGTCATGGCGGTAAGTGCACCGTCCTTGATCTAAGGCCACCTTGCAGCCAGCTAGAATATGTCTAGCTGTGCAAGGGGTATTGCTACAAAGGGGACATGAACTATCCTCGGCATAGCTCCAACGAGTGAGGTTACTGGGGTCTGGAAGTGTAAGCTGAAAGGCATTCAAATAAAATTTTAGCATCCTTGTCTAAATAAATCGTAAATCTCGTCAATAAATTTCAAAATGAGAGTCGCAAACAAGAAATATATCTGAAAATATGTTTGTATTTGATCATATTAATTATTGAAAATGCATTTTAACCGTAATATTAGTGTCCCCTATTGAGAGACTGTGAGGCTAGTAGCGGAAAGACATTTATTTCCAAGATCTTTGATTTTTACTCATTTTCAGGCCTTTACAAGCAAAAATAAACATTTCCCGCTTATAACGAATTCCCGCTTATATCGATTTTTTACTAGACTCCCTAAAATTTGATATAAGCGGGTTTTATCATCATCACCATCATCATCATCATCATTTATTCATTCCATAAAAGCATTTCACAATACTGAGGCACATGTCAAATTTTACAATCATAATTTACCGGATGATAAAACCGCTTTGATTAATTAAAAGGAAAAAAAATAATTGTAATCAGAGGTGATTACTTAAATATAGTCAAATTTACAAAATAATCAATAATCAAACAAATAATAATCAATACCATAAAAAGAACAATTCTGAAACATGCGTAATTAAAAACAATGTCAATAAAATCTAAAACTTAGTTCGAAAGTATAGTCATAATATGGATATTTATAATCAAGCAATTGTGGACGCAATATCATAAAAGTCGTCCAGTTTGTAAAGGGCATGTTTGACTAACTGATTTTTCAAGCAGATTGTATATGCTGCCATCTCAAGTCTTTTCGTTGATGATAGCAAAGCATTGAACAATTTAAAACTTATATATAAAAATGTTTTTTGATATTTAGTCAAGCGTACTTTAGGCAATAACACATTGTTCTTATGTCGCGTATTATGGCTATGCCGAGTGGAGTGAAGCTCGCAATTTAAAAGAATCTCTTTGGCGTATAAAAGGCACTGATATATGTACATGGACGACATGGTAAGGATACCAACTTTAATAAAAAAAGGGGCGCAATGTGTTTCTCTGCTTACACCAAAAATTGTCCTAACGGCTTGCTTTTTTACTGTATAATTTAATTATACCACATAAGGTGTATAGCACATAATCACAAGCACATAATCACAGTATAGCAAAAGTTGGGATTATAGGAGTAACTGTTCTACATTGTTGATTTTTTAATGTCAACCGATTATATTCCCCACGCTGATTCCGTATCTGCAATAATCTTTATTTAGGCCTCAATAAATAAGTGACATACCTTTGTATAGGCATTTAAAAAGCGTCAAACCCATACATTTCGGAACGCTAAGTTAGTTTTTTTTACTAAACTAAACCTATATGGCGGTAGGTATTAAGTTAGTTTTTTTAAATAATCTTAAAAACAAAGCATTTTTTTCTCCTTTTGTATGTAAATTTGTTTTTTTTTTTTGTGTTGATGAGGCTTTTTTCTATGACAATTAGCAATACAAAGATCAAATCTAGTAGTTTTTGTTTTTTATTATTTTTGAGAAAGGGTTCTATAATGCATAAATTTCATTATTTATATTGCGCCATTTTTATTGTTGTAATTTTACATTTTTTGTAATATTTCTAATCTTATTTTTTAATTATTATTATATAAATAATACCATTTTAATAAATAACAGATAAGAGGACGTTAAAGTATTACGTAACGCAATTTGGGGGGAAGGGAGGGTCTTGTAAAACGGCATTACAAATACAGGGGCAGGAGGGGGTTTGAACAACGCGTTACGTAGCATTGTTTTTTTTATTTAAATAAAAAACTACAGAATACAATCTATATATAGTGGACTAAAATGTTTTATTTCAGTAAGGTTTCCGTTTCTAAGTGCATTGACAAAGGATAAAATAAATAAGTTATTTTATTTTAAGAGTTTATTGGTAAAAGAAAGCTAAAATAAGAGAATGCATGAGAAGAACAATGGTGGATGAAGCCAAAATTGTATGTAAGGACAGGGCCAAGTCAGGAAAACGGCATAATTTAATATAAGATTAGTAGTAAAAGTTTATTCGGACAAATTTGAGCCCATTTTAACATATTTTATACTTAAGCAATTACATTATGTGTGATTGTTTATTAAATAACAATATGAATAAATAAAATAAATAATATACGCATGTATTGCGGGTTAGAAATCTCTTGTTTTATTTATTATGACCGCAAACGCGATTAAAACAATAACAAAGGTATTTTAGCGACTTCGATACTTTGCGCAACATAATTGTGACGTTTAGTAAAAATGGTCACTTGGGTTTTACGTAACGTTCAGGGAGGGGGGGGTACAAAGAAACGTTACAGCGCGTTACATGGGGGGAGGGAGGGTAAGAAATCTTAAAAAATTGCGTTACGTAATACTTGAACGCCCCCTAATAGCATTGTATATTAATGTATAAATTTAATTATAAATTGTTTTTACATTTTTTTTAATTGTCAATCTATCAATCTTTAGTAAAATAAGTGTATAGGTACCAAGAGAAGGGATTTCTACCAACTGGCTTATTTTATAAATACAAATATTTATATGACTGCTATGACCGGATTAGGCGAATTTTATACAGCTTTCAGCTGAATAGTGGCTGAATAGCGGACATAAGGGCTACCTTTGGTGGTACCTATAAGCCACCCTTATATAGTCAGCTGCTGTAAAAGTGTCTCCAATTGATACTTTATTACAACTTTTAGTCGGGTAATGCCTTATAAAGATATAAAATACACCAAATTCTTATGCGGACATCATTTCATCGACAATAGTAACATAATATCTAACAAAATTTTAACGCGCCTTCAAAATATTAATATTTTAACTCAATTTTAATTCATAATTATAGTTTAAAGTTTCTTTGTAAAATTAATTTTATTTTTCGCAGTAAAAAAGGACACTTGCTGAGTATTGGTCACACGCTTTGAAATAGGATTTACCTACAATACGTGTATCTTATGCCTTTAAAAATATAATACAAAAATTTTGGGTTATAAAGATTCGAGAAAAAATGGACGCTTTGCTCTATGGCTCTATCTGCAACTTAAATATAACCTTTATAGAACTATTTATTAGCTGCGTAAGTGAGGTCCTAGTAACAACAACATGACTATTAAATCTGTATAAGGGTGGGTCTTTTAACCATTTATACAGCCTTTGATGCAGTAAGGGTAATGTAATAGCTTTTGTTTTTTTGTTCTATAAAGGTTATTTATTCGACTACTATACAGCTGTTAGTCATAAAATGGTTATAAATTAGTATGTTTTATAGCGATTATACCGCCCTTATTCGACTGTATACGACGAAATTATATGACTAAACGGTAAAATAAGCCAAATTGCTTTAAATGACACCTTTACATAGCTGAGAGTTAATATGAACGCCTTTACATGACTTTAAATCAGCTTAAAGCTATATTCGGCACTTGTTATATGGCTTTTGTGCTTGTTGGGATATATGTCAGGTTCTGTGAAAATTGGTTTAGAGTATTACATTGATGGGACATAAGTGTCCATGTGGTCTATAAAGATGCAAAGTTAAAACTTTATCCAAGATTTGATTATTTTATAATTTAACTCATATGTAATAAAAACGTACAAAAAATCTAATTGAAAAAGTGGCCATAAATATTTTATTTATCTATTTAACTGTTGGTTGACTGGACGATATTGTTATGTAGTATTAAGTCCGTCATTGTACTTTGTTTTTATTTGGAATAAAGAGCTTTTCATTCATTCATTTAAAATAATCAAAGTTCGTTGGTCATTTGCGATATTTTATTAAAAAAATACAGTATATTTAAACAATAATATTTTTATTTTTTGTAATAAGATTTGGTATTATTGCAGTATAGGAACCTCTCCTAGATTGTTGATTTTTCAACGTCACCAGACTATATTCACCACGCTGATTCCGAATCTGCAATAATAGTTATTCGGTCTCAATAAATAAGCGAGATATAGGCATTAAAAAAAGCGCCAAACCCATACATTTCGGTTTTTATTTTAAATAATACATAAACACCTATTTGGCGGCAGGTTAGATTAGTTTTTTTTTTTAAACAACCTTGAAAACTGAGTTTGCAAAAACTTTTTTTTTTGTATGTAAAGTTGATCTTGAAATTTTACGCGTCCTAAGCTTATTTCTTTCACATTTAGCATTACAATGATCGAATCTAGTATATCTATTGCTTTATTTTTTCGATTTCTGATAAAGGTTCCTATACTGCAATAATTCCTAAGATTTTAATGTCTCAATAACCTGAAAAAAATATAATTTAGAAATTATTCGTATTCGATAATTTATGAAATAAATTTGAAGTTATGTGACACGTGTACCAACATGTCCCATGGCCCTTAAAGGGTTAATATATTATATTCCAATCATCCTACTGCTAGAAAGGTGACTAAAGGTGTTGGGCCAAAATGGAAAATATTAATGGAATAAAATATGTATACATATGAAAATAGTCTAATTTCACAAAAAAAAAACTAATTGACTTTTTTAACCTAATAATTATATGGCTTTCTGTCAAAAAATATGTGAGAAGGATTCACATCACGCAATATCTGTATCATTGATCCGCTAAGCACGTTACCGAGTGTGCATCCACCTTTATGAAAATTAAATCGGAATGCTTAACCTCTCGACGTCCGCGGTGTTACAAAACCAAAACAAACACAAAAACCCAACCAAAAAAAAACAAACACAACGAAACAATCGAGGCGAGAACACGCGCGACCCGCCGCCGGCGCCTCTTTGCAAAACCGCCGAATAAACACGACGAAAAACATGGAAAAATCGCCCGATTCGCCATTTCCCGGGCGGGAGTTTTCGCCAAAACAAAGCGCGGCGGGGCGCCGCGCGAAGAACGCGTCCATTTTATCGACATTTGCGCGTCCCTTTCGAAACTCACCCTTTCCGAAATGTGTTCGACCCCGGTGCACACACGTTTGCCACTACTTCCATTGTACGCCATTTCGAAAGACGCGACGAGCGCACAACAGACAACAGACTGCAACGCTTACCGCGAGACGACTGAAAATAATCACTTTTTATCACAAGTACCGAGTAAAACTCGCGAGTATTAGTTAACGGTAACGAGTATAATTTATGTATAACGAGTATAGATAAATATCTATGGAATATTTGTACAAAGTAGTTACTTTGTTACCGAAGTAACAAGTTACTGAAGTAACATCTACACATTGTAAAGAACAGCTTTAGATTGACACAGCTTACGTAACAAATTGCGCTATGAACATCTAACGAGGCTTCTCAGGCCTGTATCTAGATGCACATGATGCAGATGGTGTAAAAACATAAATAATAGTATTAAACTAATATAATTCGAAGAGAAAAAAGAAGAGAGAAAAGCAAGGAAAAAAATAAAGGTCAAATACAGATTTATGTATTAAAGTATGTAGGTATGAAGTATTTTTTAATGTCCCCAACTATTTTCACTACGTTGATTCCGAAGCTGCAATAATCTTTTCTCAATAACTAAAATATGAAAATCGTAAATTGTATTTGTAAGACTGTAAATTATCGCACTGCGTGTTTGTGGCTGATTGACGTGAGCGAGACATTCTTCCGCGACTGCGTCAAACTTGTTCGGAAGATTTTTAATGGGTTACTGCGTAATCATTTTCTTACAAATCGTGTAAAACTACCGCAATAAAATCTGCTTACAAACTCACCTGGCACGTACGAAAAAATAAGAAACTAGGCGTTCACTATAGACTTATCGTGATCGCGGCGATTCGCCACACGGCAGCTCCCGTGTTGTCGTCGATCCTAGTCTTACTTTTGACAATTCAATGACTATCGAAAACTTGGGTCTTCTAATTAGGTAGAGTGGGCTCCTACCTTCTACATACGATAAAAGTGTTCCGCTCTTGCTTCGAGTGACGACAATCGTATATCGTATCGTCGCTTCAGAATCCTAGCCCAGATGACTACTTTTGAAACTTTTGGTGGGTTATCGTTAAGATACACAGTTTATTGGTCACAAAATCACAATGACAAGAAAGAGAAATAATTGATTAAGAAAACGTACAGAATCGCACGAAAAGTAACAAGAAAGGTTAGTTTTATTAGAATTATGTTTGTAGCGGTGAATAAGAAAAATAATTTATAATAACATCTTCAACATTTCACTAGTCGTTAATCATATAGTAAGTATGGTTTTTATGGTAAAAATTAATATATTTCAAACAAAATGTTAGTGTTAATGTATGAGAAAAACTCTGTAGATGCCGCTAGCGGCGATTGAACCGTGGAGGGATAAAGGTAGCGATGCGCTCCACGAGTGAGCATCGAACATTCTGCTGGATCCCTAGTCATTCGGGGATTAGGGGAAACGAGACGGTGGACGAGCTGGCGAATTCGGCTCGCACTTTCGGCTCCGAAGTCGATTGTCGTCTGCCTGTCTCCGACTTCTTCCCCTCGATAGACAATAAACTTTTAAAAAATTGGACTCAGCGATGGCGCACATCCTCCAACACAAAGGGCAAGAGGTTCTCATTTATCCAGGGCGAAATCCCTTCGAAGCCATGGTACCACCACCAGCCATTTAGTCGGAAAGAGATTTCGATAATCTGCCGCATGAGGATCGGACATTGCTCCACCCCATCGCACCTCCACCGTATTAATGTTCTCGCGTCTCCGCAATGCGATTGTGGACACGAAGATTGCACGCTGGACCATCTATTTTTTAACTGTCCCATCCTCAATAATTATCCGAGTTTTATCCCAGACCTTGTAAAGTATAACATCCAACTCCCTCTATGTGTTCTCCACTTGTTATCCCTCAACTCTCCCAAAATTTATAAAGTAATATGTAAATTTACTTCCCTTAATAATATTTCTGTATAGTGTAATAGCTTATTTCACACCCTTTCCTTGTTTGTATCATCCCCAATAACCATGTTTTATGCTATATGTACCTACATTTTTATAAATTAGTATCCCTTGTTTCAGTATTGTGCCGTCTTATACATGTAACTGTGCATGTGAAACTAACATAGATGCCCTCCGAAAACGACTTGGCAGAAAAGCACCGACTATCGGTGATTGCCAGAAAACAACAAGAAGAAGAAGAAGAGCATCGAACATTTGCACAAAGCTTGGGCAGTTAATAGCAGGTACGTATCCGAGGGGAGTTAGTTGATATCTCCCTCCCCCCCCCCCCCTCCCACGAAATCCGCCGTATTTTCATTTCATTGTTTAATGAATGTCCAGGTTGTTTCAATGAATGTCCTCCCCTGAACCTATAGGCTAGATACGTACCTGGATGACAGCCGCAGTGTTGCCAGATGACTTACAGAATTTTCAGTCAAAATAATGTTAAAAAATGACAATTTAATAGGAATCGCAGTTAAAAAATCAAATTTTGCATTTTGTATCATAAAATGCCTGATACGCTCACCAAACTATAAAAAATAATTGGGTAGTAGCTCTACACTACCGTAATCCTTTTGAAGAAAAAAAATATTTCATGGAGAATTTTCCAAACAACGATTAACTGTTTTCTACTTGGCTCACATTTTAGAATACCTTAAGATCTACACGACGACGCAAGAATTTCTTGTGGGTACCCTTTCCGTTGCGGAGTTATGACTGATATTTTTGGTCGCGCAGAGTGCATTTTGAGACCCTCTATCCGACCCCTCCTCTGCTTGGCGACTTTAGGATAAAAACATTCAATTTGAATAGATTTAAAAATATACACGCTACTTACCGCCGCAGCCCTTGGACCTTGAAATATATTTACGAACAACAAAAGCTTTCCATCGATAAATCTTGCGGGACCTTACTATGGGTGTTTTTTTAAAGACGTATTTACGCTGAAACAGCCAATTCATACCTGAATGGATCAATCGACCGCTGCGCCATGAAGCTGGAGAAAAAGTGGCAGCAAATATCTGCGTCGTTATGCACCTATTAGTATTCCAATATGAGTATTATTATCGAGACAATACTCAAAAGAACGTAATATTTATACGTAAAAGTACTTGATACGCCCAACACTATAGTCGGACCCACACGCTGCCTTGTTTCAATTTTGATTATAAGGCGATCGGAAATGTATTCGGCCGGTTAATAACCAGAAAAGAAACCACTAATATTTCAGTAAATACGCATACAATACAAAAAAAAATATTTTACCCAATTTTATTTCCGAAACGCTATGTTATAAATTATAAAAGTGATTTTAAAAGCATTTCAAACATTACAAAATATCCATTGTATGATTTGACAGGTGTTTCGTTGCTGTCGCCATTTTGTTTTGTAAACAATCGAAAGTGAAGATTTCTGTTGTTATGGAGGTTGAAAGCGAGATTCAGATAAAAATAGAATACTTGGAATCGTTTGATGAAGATCCCCTGTCTGATAATCCACATTCCAGTCAGAATTCTTTATTTGGTGGTGATAACATCGAAGATGTCCCCGAATTTGAGGTTAAAATTTGATATTTCTGTTTACTATTTTGGTTGATGCTGAGGGAGTAACTGCAGAGGGAAGAACCTTTTTCTAAAAAAAACACACTGATAGATTCGGTCATTTTATGCTAAATCTGAAAGAAAATAGCGTCGGATACTTGAAATTAGCAATATTTCGAGGTATTAAAATTTTCAAGTTACGTAAATATATACCATGTTTGTGACAATATTCGATATTCAGCCGACTATATTCACTACCCTGATTCCGAATCTGCAATAATCTTTGGTATTATTGTAGTATAGGAACCTCTTTTAGATTGTTGATTTTTTAACGTTACCAGACTATATTCACCACGCTGATTCCGAATCTGCATAATATAATATTTATTCGGTCTCAATAAATAAGCGAGATATAGACATTAAAAAAAGCGCCAAACCCATACATTTCGGTAGGTTATTTTTTTTTAATTTTAAATAATACAACACCTATTTGGCGGTAGGTTAGATTAGTTTTTTTTAAAACAACCTTAAAAACTGAGTTTAAAAAAACATTTTTTTAATGTAAATTTGGTCTTGAAATTTTACGCGTCCGAAACTTTTTGTTTCACATTTAGCATTACAATGATCGAATCTAGTAGTATTTCTTTATTTTTTCGATTTCTGAGAAAGGTTCCTCTACTGCAATAATTCCTAATCTTTATTCGTCTCAATAAATAAGTGAGATAACATGGGTTTAACAGTACCCTCCAAACACAGTTTGTGCGAAATGGTTCTAAAGGTAAAAAACATTTCACTACAAAACCTTTCTCAATAATCGAGAAAGCTTCAGATTGGATTCTGGAGGTCGATTCGGTCTCTAAGCAGTATAAATTCCCAGAAAGTCGCCGATGCACAGCCCTGCGTCCAGATATAACTCTTTACTCTCTGTCTCAGAAGATGGCCGTTATCGTAGAATTAACTGTTCCATGGGAATCAAATATCCCAAAAGACCACGAGTACAAATTAAATAAATACCATGATCTCCCAAATGCCTTCACTCGGAACGCTTCACTGTTCACCGTCACGCCACAGTAAACCACCCAGTAGCTTTACTCTCGAGCTACAAGGCAATGCGGGAAGAGGGTGCGAGGCATGTGGGCAGAGGGGTTCGTCACGGCGAACGCGAACGGTACGCATTACCGGCAGGTAAAGGTTGCCGACCTTTTCGAGCTTTCGGATATCTGCGTAGGGCGAGTAGCGAAACATCTGGCAACCATATCCAAGCCCTTACGACTCATGACGTATTCCCTTTGATTTCAATTTTGTTCTAAGAGAAGCTACTGTCTGGTATACTGTGGTCACACGGTTTATTTTATGTATTTTACTTATTAGGCATTCAAAGAAGCTTTAAACCCATACATTTCGGTAGCGTAAAACCCATACAAACGACTTATTGTTTAACTCAGATGAGAACTAATGAATGGTTTTATATTTAGGAGATTACAAGACCCACTACTCCAGTCGATTCAAAAACATTGGATTCTATTATATTGGAGAAAGATAACAAATCGACGTTCAAACGACAGCATAGTATATGGCCGTCGAGCGATCCAGTACTCAAACCGAGGGAGATAAAGCTTGAGCCGAGTAACCTAAAGCCTGAACCCAGAAACCTAGAGCTCAAGTCAATCAAACCAGAGCCAGAGGCGTGGAGCTTGCCAAAATCAGTCGATAGTAAGGTGAGAAACTTCAACTATATACTCTTTTATGGCAGGCAATCTAGGCTTTTATTGCAACCATGACATACTCATCATCCCAACAAGCACAAAAGCCTTGTAAGGAGTGCCGAATATAGCTTTGAGCTGATTAAAAGTCATGTAAAGGCATTCAGATTAACTCTCATCTATGTAAAGGTGTCATTTAAAGTAATTTGGCTTATATTACCTTTTTGTCATATAATTTTGTCATATTAAGGTTTACTCAGCTTTTCTTATATAACGAGCGAGTAATGGCTTCTCGACATTGCTCTATAAGCGCTTATTCAGCTATGTTATACAGCGTTTTAGCTGTATAAGCCTTTTAGTCGAATAAGGGGTGGTGTAGTCGCTATAAAGCATACGAATTTACAACCATTTTGTAGTGATAGCTGTATAGTAGTCGAATAAATAACCTTTATAGAATTAACAAAAGAAAAGCTACTTCATTACCCTTGCTCCACCGAAGGCTGTTTTCAACCGGCCAAAAGATCGTTTATGTTACCATTAGTTGAATAATAGCGTATTTTATGCTTATAAATAACTAATTGAGTCAAAACAGTTTTAAACCCCTCCTCTCGCGAAGTAAAAATTCAGCTATCACTTTTGCCCGCGACATTTTCGCGCGTAAAATCGACGCGAGTCGACGACCTTGATACAAACGACCATAACTTGTAAACCACTATACGGATCATAAAAAAAAATACTGTAAAATGATCGCATTGAAATTTGACATATAAAAAAATATAACCTGGAAATTGGGGGAGTCGGCCGTTGGTCCCGCAAGGGATGTTAGGGAGTTACCGGGTTAATATAACCGTTATGCTGGAGCCACACTAACGGGAAACGTCAAAGCCTATCATCGCGATAAATATTGTGTTAACCCTTGGAGTAAATGGGTATTTTCATGGATGCATCCGTCTCTTTTGCAGGATTTTCGGCGACATCGACCTTAAAGTACTATAACTACGAAACTACTAAACCAATCATAAAAAGAACAACTGCACAATGATTGCATTGAAATTTCGAATATAGAATATTGAAATATCGTTTTGTAAAACAATTAGATAATTATGAATAAATATGAGAACGTCAAAGAAGTGAAAAAAACGCGGAACCAGATCTGGTCGTATCATACTCAAAGGATAATTGTTTCAGAACCAGATTTGGTCGTATCATACTCAAGGGGTTAATTATTAACGCTTTAAATTGAGTGGCCACACTTAAACATTCAATGTCAATGCGCATTCTTGGCATCAAAATTGGCATTAACCCGTCGGACGTCGGAGGCATTTTGCGTCGTTTGACAGATCCGTGCGTAACCGTTTCGGCCGGCCCCCATATATATCATATAAATATATAATATACTAGACTAACAAGATTAATTACTAGTGAGCCAGCAATAGTATGGCTCACGCTATTGGCCTTCAATGCCAGAATGATTGGACAACAATTGGAGACTTTTGCATTCCTCCTCCAATGCACTGGAAAGTAATGTTGTATGACTGGACGCCAGAGATGCTGAAATTTTATTTAAATGCCTTTCAGCATACACTTCCAGACCCCAGTAACCTCGCTCGTTGGAGCTTTGCCGAGGATAGTTATGCCCCCTTTGTAGCAATACGCCTTGCACAGCCAGGCATATTCTAGCTGGCTGCAAGGTGCCCTTAGATCAAGGATGGTACACTTACCGCCACGACAAAGTCCTTGCTGTTATTCGCGAGGTAATTAGCCTCTCAGTGGCTCGTGCCAACAAGGGTTTGACAGTATCCTCCAAACCCCCAATACAGTTTGTGCGGGATGGCTTTAAAGACAAAAAACATTTCACTACAAAACCTTTCTCAATAATTGAGAAAGCTTTAGATTGGATTCTGGAGGTCGATTCGGTCTCTAGGCAGTATAAATTCCCTGAAAGTCTCAGATGCACAGCCCTGCGTCCAGATATAACTCTTTACTCTCTATCTCGGAAGATGGCCCTTATCGTAGAATTAACTGTTCAATGGGAATCAAATATCCCAAAAGACAACGAGTGCAAATTAAATAAATACCATGATCTCGCAAATGCCGTCACCCGGAACGGCTTCACTGTTCACCTTCACGCGGTGGAAGTTGGCGCTCGTGGCCTGCCAGCTAAATCTCTGTTTCACCTTTTTAAAGATCTTGGTCTCTCCAGGAAAATAATCAACTCCTTCTTAGAAAAAATTCTAAAACCGCGATTTCCGCATCACAAATTCTATGGCTTCGAGGGGGGAGTGAATGGGTGGTAAGGTGAACGCTCACATGTGGCAAGACAGCTGTCCTAAACCTACCACAGAGTTAGTCCGGAATCCACTGCTCACCCCCCAGAAGTGTGTAACACTATATGATGGGCCCGACTTCGGTCGGTGAATTCCATGGCAGCTCTGTTTGTATTTTATTTTAGAAGAGGGAGTTCATGGAAAAACGATATTGTCAGTATTTATTTACAAAATTGACCAAAAAGTTGCAGTGCAGTTTCTTGCACGCGAAGGCTGGCTTACGATCGGTTAATGTTCCTTGAATTTCAAACATGACGCTGCTACACTGTATTTCATGAGTGTACATTTTTATTATTTGAACATATTTTATCATTACCGAATGAAGTAAAAAGGACATAAAGAAAAATAAGATGTTTAGATTTGTTTAACCCTTGGAGTAAATGGGTATTTTCATGGATGCATCTGTCTCTTTTGCAGGATTTTCGGCGACATCGACCTTAAAGTACTATAACTACGAAACTACTACACCAATCATAAAAAAAACAACTGCACAATGATTGCATTGAAATTTCAAATATAGAATATTGAAATATCATTTTGTAAAACAATTAGATAATTATGAATAAATATGAGAACATCAAAGAAGTGAAAAAAACGCGCGACCAGATTTGGTCGACTCGTACTCAACGGATAATTGTTTCGCAACCAGATTTGGTTGACTTATACTCAACGGGTTAAATTAGATTTGTTTAAATTTGAAGTTACTTCCAGAGGAATGACAGGACTGCGACTATTAAACTTCGGGACCACGGACATGACACGACGTACGGACAAAGACATTATACATTTCTAGCTCCAAAGCTTTACAATATACTGACAATGGACGTTCAAACGACCGACTTACCTTACGCTACGTTTAGAAGAGTGGTGGCAACTTGGCCTTTAACCCTTGGAGTAAATGGGTATTTTCATGGATGCATCTGTCTCTTTTGCAGGATTTTCGGCGACATCGACCTTAAAGTACTATAACTACGAAACTACTACACCAATCATAAAAAGAACAACTGCACAATGATTGCATTGAAATTTCGAATATAGAATATTGAAATATCATTTTGTAAAACAATTAGATAATTATGAATAAATATGAGAACGTCAAAGAAGTGAAAAAAACGCGGAACCAGATCTGGTCGTATCATACTCAACGGATAATTGTTTCAGAACCAGATTTGGTCGTATCATACTCAAGGGGTTAAATAAATCTAGCGAAGACTGAAAAATTATTGAGGTCTCGGGTGTGATTGTGTTATATATTTATTTATATTTTATATATTATAACACTTTTATGTACCTACTAACATATTATATGTATGAATTTATATATAATATTAGTATATATATGTTATATAATATATATTTATATATGGTATATATGATATTTATATGTGTTTATATCTAATATATAAAAAACAATTATTATTCCATATAACTTAGTAGATTGTCATAAATTTTAATTTAGTTATATAATTTTATTGATGTTTTTAAATTTAACTTTAAATTTTAAATTGTACTCAAGTATTAGATAAGACTTGCCCTCTCGTCTCAAAATAATTTACCGATGTTAGTACCACCTCAACACAGGTTCATACCTAGTGAGGTGGTAAACCGTTATGTCAAAAGATATTTCCTTTCTAAGCTAGGTTTAATATATTATACACTTATTATAAAATGTTTTTTTGTTAGAATAAGGATTTTCTTTGTAATTTGTAACTTGAATTATGGAAATAAATAAATAAATAAATAATAAAAAAATGCGATCTATAATAACCCATTAGGGTTTCCTTTTTCTTTTTAATTTTTTTGATTGTTGTTTAATGGTATAATTCCATTATTCATCGCCAAGCATCATTTTGCGATGCACGATTCTTGTAACTTTTGTGTCTTGGATCCCACAAACATGGCTCTGTTTGCAGAGTTTAGAGAAACACAATAACTTTCTCGTTAATCCACTCCATATATTACCAGAGACAAACTTCTTAAGGCGGCTTCTAAACACGTCAAAAGATTGCGCCTGCCTAATGTGCTCGCTGAGTTTGTTGTAGACCGCTGGGCCGGCGATATAGGCTAGCCTCTCCGAATTGGATAATGCATGACTTACCGAACGTATCTCATAAGGACCAAAATTGTTTAAATATATCTTCTTTTAATCTTCTTTTAGATGAACGAAGACAGTGAGACCCAAGAAATAAGTGAGGGAGAAAATGATGGAGAAGAGAATAGTCCTCATTTGTCCTCAGAAATAAAAGATGCTTTGCAAAATATACTAGTAGACAATGAAAATCGCCAAAAAAAAAAAAAATCTTCCCGAGATTTTAGTTTAAAATTAATTGGTAGAAAGAGACAACCGAGAGACAATTTGCCTCCAGAAATCAGATCAGCACGTCGTCAAATGGGCGAAGCTTTTGAATACATGAAAGACAAGAATGATGATGAATACGAGGTGTTCGGAAGACTGATCGCAGCTAAAGTGAAAAAAATAAGAAATCCAAACACGCGTGATATTTTAATGAATGATATTCACAATTTAGTATTTCGCATATGTATGGCGGATCGACTTGAGCAACAGTCTGCAGTACCTGCATTTTCGAACAGGACAAATCCAGGCCCTTCCACATCCCAGTGTTCACACCATCAAGTATTCAATCCATCCTCATACCAGGCACTTCCAGATCCTACTGAATCCCAATCTCCCCACCACAAAATATACAGTCCACCACCAGGTCAGTTCTCAGTTCCATCACCCCAAGAAACGTTTCAAGAATTACCACTAACACGTACCTCACAGGTAGAAATAACAGATTCCGGTGCAGTAAAGATACTCAGCCTCCAGTAAAATTACTCAAGAAATATATAAATGAAAAACATAAATATAGAGTATGTTGTTTTATTTTTTAATGTAATAAAATCAAATTGTTTGTTATAATAATTAACAAAAACCATAGTTCCATACCCGGCAGAACCTGCCACAGGCCTGTGAGGGACCACCCCTCACTAGACTCCAAGTTGTTCGGTGTGAGGTGGTGGTATCAACTTATGAGTTAACTCCGTATTGAAAGGCGGTTTTGAGTGAAGCAGAAGGTATTTATTGAATCGATTGAAAGTTTGATATTGCCAGTTATAACGCTTCCCGAATAGGTTGTCGTCGCGAGTGTATTGATGCGCGACTGCAGTTACGAGGGTATATGGATGAGGATTGTATTTGTGCTCCTAGTATCTTGTACTGGGGGATTGCAGACTAATGCTTCGTGACTGGGAAAGATAAGGAAAGGAAACCAAAGAGCCGGGCTCGTTGAGCGACCTCGTAAGAGGGGTACCGAGTATGCCGTCGCAACCTTGGGGGAGGTGATCACTCGAGGAATGATACTTTGGTTGCTTTTTCGCCGGTTTATATAGGCCGGGAAATGATGCAATCCAAAATTTCCGAGTAAAAGTATTGTTTCATCGTGCTGATTCATCGCCGCACGAGTCAAAATAATTGCTGAATTGTGTTGGTAGGATATCTCCGTCTGGAATTAACCTTCAGGATACCTCCTACCTCCTGTTTGGTTACAGGATCGAGATCGCTTACGCAGACCTCTCCCTTATAAAGCGGTGATACGGTGAAAGCCGAATCAATCGCGGACCACGGCATCCTTTGCCCGGCTTCGTTTCAAGAGCAGCTGCCATAAGGTTGACAACCACCCCCGTTCTATAGGAATCATTACTGTTCCCAGACTCCCCCGGCTCTTAATCGGAGTGCACAATCGATTGGCTGACGCCGCACGGTGCGCAAACCGTCCAGGAGCACCCGAAGGTTGACTCCTAGGAGAGACTGGTCCGCAGGCCAGGGTCCTACCCTGGCTCTTCCTTCTGCGTGGAGGCCGCCGGATGGGTGTTGACCCGTGAGTGTGACCGACCCTGAACGAATGGGTCTTCGGGCCTCTAAGTGACTCGTGCCAACAAGCGTTTGACAGTACCCTCCAAACCCCCAATACAGTTTGTGCGGGATGGCTCTAAAGGCAAAAAACATGTCGCTACAAAACCTTTCTCAATAATCGAGAAAGCTTTAAATTGGATTCTGGAAGTCGATTCGGTCTCAAAGCAGTATAAATTCCCTGAAAGTCTCGAGTACAAATGAAATAAATTACAAATTAAATAAATACCATGATCTCGCAAATGCCATCACCCTGAAGGGCTTCACTGTTCACCATCTCGCGGTAGTTGGCGCTCGTGGCCTGCCAGCTAAATCTTTGTTTCACTTTTTTTTTAATCTTATCAGGAAAATAATCAACTCCTTCCTATAAAAAATATCTAAAACCGCAATTTCCGCATCTGAACTTTTATGGTTTAGCAAGGGGAGTGAATGGGTGGTAAGGTAGATGCTCCCATGTGGCAAGGCAGCTGTCCTAAACCTACCCCAGCTGGTTGTTAGTCCGAAATCCACCGCTCACCCCCCATAAGTGTAATAATAGCCTAAGCAACTTAATGAACATCATGTGGTTGGACCGTGTGAGGAACACGGAAGTCAGCGGAATAGAAGCATACATGATGCGACGACAGCTGAGATGGTGCGGACATGTCTGCCGTATGACTGATGAGAGAGTGGCAAAGCGTATCTTTTACTCTGAACTAAAGAACGGCAAGCGGAAACAAGGCGGCCAGCTCCTCAGATACCAGGATGCTCAAAAGAGGCATATGAAAAGGTGCAACATTGAGCCCTCTCAGTCGGAGAGTAAAACGAAAGATCGCCCAGGATGGAGACTGCTAGTGCAGGGCAATGTAGATGGTTTTGAAAAGAAGAGGCTGCTCGACTTATGTAGATGCCAAGCGCGACGAGCTAAAGGCCCGACCACCAGCGGCCATAAAATATAATTACATAAATGGTGCCTTGACTTGCGCCAAATGTGCACGCACATTCCAAGCCAAGATCGGCTACATCAGTCACCTGAGGGCGCACCAGCAAAACCCCCAACCATAAATAAAAATAAAAAAAATACAATGAAGTCACTAGAATCTATAATGCAGTCGCTATGGCCGAACACGGCTAGGAGGATATATAATAGTACAGTAGAACCCCGGTTAACTGAACTCAGGTTATCCGAAACGCCTCTGAAAAAGAGAAAGTTTCGAAAAAAAGAAAAAGTCGAGAAAAGAAGAAGTCGTTACTGAAATGCGCTACCAGTGTTTTATAGAGTTCAAAAAAGTTCTCGGATATCTTGTAATTTTTTTGCTGATTGGTTTAGTGACCAGTTTGTACCAAAAGTTTAAAAGTTTTTAAGTAGAAAAGGTCTGCTTAAAAGTGCAATCTTATTAATTGATAATGTGTCTGCGCATCCTTGCGATTTGAAGTGACAATATTGTTGTGTGTTTCCTTTCTCAAAATGTTGCCAGTCTAATTCAGCGACTGGATCAGTGCGTAATAGCGACATTTAAACGGCACTATCTCAGGCTATTTTTGAGAACCCTCATGCAAGACATGCAACACAAAAATAATAATGAAGGCGGCGGCGGAAGGAGGCGGTAAATATGAAAGACGTCATTTATTAGTGTGTGCAAGCCTAGGATAAAGTAAAAGCAGAAACTTTTCGAAGGTGCTGAAGAAAACTGTACGGTTAGCTTGAAGGAGACGACTTTGAAAATGTTGAGAACTTGACAGAAATGATGAAAGGAACTCTCGCATGCGAAGATATGTCGCGGACGATTTGCAAAAAATCACGGACCAAGAAATAGTAGAAATAGTGTTGCAGTCAAATGCTGACACAATCGAAGAGCCCGAAGTAAACGACGTGGATGACAGTGACAGCTAAGGATAGTTTTAGAGCACTTGAGGGTAAGCCTATAAGAAGGGTTTGTTATTTTTCCAAAACACAGAAATTACAGTACATAGGGTGTTGTTTTTTTAGGTTGACCTAAGATTTATTGAACAGTTCAGTTATTCAACGCCGGCCGACATCCTTCTAATAAAATATGGCGGGGCATCACTGCTTGAAAACGCTTGGAAGAAAGGAAAAAGTACACAAATTTTTTTGTAAAGAGTCTTTTAACCCTTGGAGTAAATGGGTATTTTCATGGATGCATTTGTCTCTTTTGCAGGATTTTCGGCGACATCGACTTAAAGTACTATAACTACGAAACTACTACACCAATCATAAAAAGAACAACTGCACAATGATTGCATTGAAATTTCTAATATAGAATATTGAAATATCATTTTGTAAAACAATTGGATAATTATGAATAAATATGAGAACGTCAAAGAAGTGAAAAAAACGCGCGACCAGATTTGGTCGACTCGTACTCAACGGATAATTGTTTCGCAACCAGATTTGGTTGACTCATACTCAACGGGTTAAATGAGAGTTTGTTGTAATATGTCAAAAACTATTAAGTACAGTTATTGTATATTGATGAACGTACTGTAATATTAACTATATGTTAATAAAATACAAACAGAGCTGCCATGGAATTCACTGACCGGAGTCGGGCCCATCATAATACGATTTTTTACACTTCTGGGGGGTGAGCAGTGGATTCCGGACTAACGACCGGCTGTTGTAGGTTTAGGACAGCTGTCTTGCCACATGTAAGCGTTCACCTTACCATCCATTCTCTGCCCCTCCGAAGCCATAGAATTTGAGATGCGCGAATCTAGGTTTTAGATATTTTTTCTAGGAAAGAGTTGATTATTTTTCTGGAAAGACCAAGATCTTTAAAGAGGTGAAATAGAGATTTAGCTGGGAGGCCACGAGCGCCAACTTCCACCGCGCGAAGGTGAACAGAGAAACCGTTCCGGGTGATGGCATTTGCGAGATCATGGTATTTATTTAATTTGTACTTGTGGTCTTTTGGGATATTTGATTCCCATGGAACAGTTAATTCTTCAATGAGGGCCACCTTCCGAGATAGAGAGTAAAGAGTTTTATCTGGACGGAGGGATGTGCATCCGAGACTTTCAGGGAATTTATACTGCTTAGAGACCGAATCGACCTCCCGAATCCAATCTGAAGCTTTCTCAATTATTGAGAAAGGTTTTGTGGTTAAATGTTTTTTGCCTTTAGAGCCATCCCGCACAAACTGTATTGGGGGTTTGGAGGATACTGTCAAACCCTTGTTGGCACGAGCCACTGAGAGGCTAATTACCTCGCGAATAACAGCAAGGACTGTCATGGCGGTAAGTGTACCGTTCTTGATCTAAGGCCACCTTGCAGCCAGCTAGAATATGTCTACCTGTGCAAGGGATATTGCTACAAAGGGGACATGAACTATCCAACGAGCGTAAGTGTACCCTACAAACAGATTTTGAAATTCGTTTAATCCTTTCAATAATACGTAGTGTATTTGAAAGATCAGAGTGTGTTCATGGCTTAACCGAATTAATCGTTATCCGAAATGGGTTCCCCCCTTTATTTCGGTTAACTGGGGTTGTACTGAGTTACGATGGGCCCAACTTCGGTCGGTGATTTCCATGACAGCTTCGAGTTGTGTTTTATTTTATTTATTATGTCAGTGAGTTGCCAGCTCGATAAATAAACGACATATTCCACAAAATCGCATTTTTCCCACAGAATTTCAGCATTATTTTATTTTTAACGCAGGCAATGATGCGTCAAATGTTATTTTGTTTCATTGCGCATCACCGAGTGTTTCGCCGATTTCGGATGCACTTGAGGAAAGCATTTCATCGCTCTTATTATTGAATTCTTTACGAAAATTTGCAAAACGGATGTCAGCGCCCAAAACTATGAGGACATGCATGAGGAAAAATTCCATAATTACACAATCGCTATCCCAACTACTGTCTATCTATAATAACCTTGATCTGTGAGCAACAAATTAAAACCTGTAGAGTAACTCTATAAGTAAGGAGTCAAGAACTGCTCAGGTTTCCACCGAGTCGAAGGTTTTGTCTTAATCTGAAAACGCTGATCTTCTTATGTCTTTTTTCCAGGTTCAAAGATCTGATGGCATTTCATGGTACAGAGATATCGACAGTGATGGAAAATTGTACTGCAAATTTTGTAATCTATCATATAGTATTATTCAGACTTTAAGGTAAATAAAATCAAATTTATCTTCGTACATTAGACAAAACCCAGAAAGACCCCAGCATCACTATATGCTGGGGCCTCAAATGGGAATTATTTTTTTTGAATTATTATTTGTTGTGTGGGGCTTTTCTAAGGTCTTTATGAGCCTTGTAACACTGCGACCATTGCTGATCTATTATGTTCGCCACCTACCATAGTTCTGCGCTAAGCCTCGTGTCATTTGCACTTGCCATTCATACCGACAAATGCTTGGATAAGAATAGATGTGTATGTACTAAATTAAGCAAATCTGCAACAGTCTCCTACTTAGGCATAACGGCAGATGAGAAGCTATGTTGGGAAAATCAGATTGCAAATTTGAGTTCGAGAATTAGAAAGCTGGTTTATGTATTTCTTCGGCTGCGCAACATTCTGTCCAAAACAACCATAAGAATGGTATACATGGCCTTGTGTCAGAGTATTTTGTCCTACGGAGTCGCGGCATGGGGCGCTACTACTAATGATAATCTGGATAGATTGACAAAAGCACAGAAATTATTATTGAGAGTAATTCACAGGAAAAACCGGCGTCATCCATCTGCCTTGTTATTTTCCCAATCCCATGTGCTATCAGCTAAACAGTTATTCATTAAGCAATCGCTTCTTGCATTCTACAAATCTAGAGATGACCACGCCCGAACTCAAAACAATCTGAACACAAGAATGTCCGCGAGTATCAATTATATAATTCCGTCAGTCAGGACAACATTTGCCCAGAGACATATATTCTACATAGCCCCAAAATTATATAATTCCCTTAGTGAAGACATGAAAAATTATCCTAACATAAAAATATTTAAAGCAAACCTTAATAGATGGCTACTGAACAAGGGATATGTAAAATCTGATCAACTTCTTTGCAACGCACGACAATTTATTTAGTATCACTTATCTATTTTTCTTAATTAAATTTTATTAAATTACAACTATAAATGTATATATTTATTACGTAGCTATATTTTTTATAAAATTGGTATATTTATGTGTATATACAGGTGGTGGGTCCAAATAATTTATTTAAAAAAAAACACTTCATTTCTTAAAATTGCATAAAAATATGCACATCTAGAGACGGGCCAAATTATCGCCTAGTTAGATGTGCTATTGGCAGTAAAGGTCATGTAAGATGTGTTAAACCTCCCTATATTAATTATTAAATAATTTATATAATTATTATAAGATTACATGACCTATAAATGAACTGTATACCTAATCCTATGTACCTAAATAAATAAATAAATAAAATAACGTTCCCTTTGCTCCCGTCTTAGCAAGTTCGTCGTATTTTTCATTTCCCTTGATTCCTGCATGGCCGGGAACCCATCTTAGAATTACGCTGTTCTTTTCGCCCAGGGAATTTAATAGTGACTCAAATGGGAAAACCACATAAATGGTTTTTAGCCTCCAGTAAATAAATTTAAGATGGGCGTCCAATCTATTTTTGAATATGTTGACACTACACCACGCTTCAACCACTTCAGCGGGTAAACTGTTCCACTGGTCCTCAATCCGGTTGGTTAGGAAATGTTTCCTGGGATTCATGTCGAATTGTGTTTTCTCCAGCTTAACCCGTTGAGTATGAGTCAACCAAATCTGGTCGCGAAACAATTATCCGTTGAGTACGAGTCGACCAAATCTGGTCGCGCGTTTTTTTCACTTCTTTGACGTTCTCATATTTATTCATAATTATCTAATTGTTTTACAAAATGATATTTCAATATACTATATTCGAAATTTCAATGCAATCATTGTGCAGTTGTTCTTTTTATGATTGGTTTTGTAGTTTCGTAGTTATAGTACTTTAAGTCGATGTCGCCGAAAATCCTGCAAAAGAGACAGATGCATCCATGAAAATACCCATTTACTCCAAGGGTTAAAGTTGTGTAGTTTCGCTTGAAGATTGAAGGCAATTCGGGGCAATTGTAGCATCCGTTGAGGATCTGAATGTCTCAATGAGGTCACCTGTGATCCGACGATCCTTGAGTGTGGGCAGTTACAATCTGCGGAGTCGTTCAGCATATTCCAGATTTTTGAACCCCATTGGCATCTTTGTCGCTCGGCGCTGGACTTTCTCGAGGAGATCCTCATCTTTCCCAAAGTACGGATTCCATATCTGGAATCCAAACTCTAGCATATGTAGGTCTGATGTAGGTTTTGTATAGTGACACAAATAAGGCTGGTGTGATAATTTAATGCCTTACGGATGAGGTACATAATTGAGTTTGTTTTTTTCACGATCTGTTTAATGTGCTCACCCCACTTCAGATCGCTCATTATCGTTATGTCCATAACTACAATAATTAAAATAAAAAAAAGCGGCGAGGATAAAACGGCAAATACATAGGCTTTTCCGTTGCAGATATCACGTGCGATTAAAACACCCGCAAGAGGCCGCCGTGTTGAGAGAGAAAATCGCAAAAATGAGTCGCTCACAAAAGCTCACATGTCACGTTTGCTACGAACGCTATCCCACTGTAGATTCACTCAGAGAGCACGTCTCGGCGAAACACACGCAAAACACCGAACGCTACCTCTGCGAGTACTGCCTAGTCATGTTCAACGTCAAAAACGACCTGCGGAAACACATTAAGCTGCAGCATTCATCTGAGAGGGACGAACCAAGAAAAACTACGGATAAAAAGAAGGACGCCGGCGGCGGATTCGTTTGCCCTTACTGTCCGCACGTTGCAAAGCGTAAATACGCATTGAAAACGCACATGAAAGCGCGCCATAAATCCGAGTCGGACGAAGCGTACTCGTGCCCGTTTTGTCCGTACGAATCCCCGATAAAATACTACTTGCAGAACCACGTTACGACGCGGCATCCCAACTCGGATTACGCGCGATCGAAAACAACCCACTTCTGCGACGTGTGCGGGTATACGACGCCCCGGAAATCGCACTTTCTCCACCATAGAAAAGCGCATTTTTCCGCGGAGAAAAAGCACAAATGTGAATTCTGCGACTATTCGACCGACCTGGCGTCCAATTTGGAAGTCCATCGAAGAGTCCACACGAAGGAGAAGCCGTTTTCTTGCGATTTTGAAGGATGCAACTACAAATGCTCTGCGAAGACGGCGTTGAACAGTCACAAGCTCAAGCATGACCCAGCTAAATATGCAATATACTGCGATAAATGCAATTATAAGACTGTTTACAAACACGCGCTTAAGAAACACAGACATAGCCATGATATAAGAAAGAGCTAGATGGGATTTAATTAAGGACTTTCGGATAAAACCTACGTTCGCCCGCTCCTCGAATACTCCTACCAAGTATGCAAACCTGACTTTAAGAAAGATAAGAGCACCTGGAAAGGATTCAGAGAGCGACGAAATTGGCGCGGTGCTGTTACTGAGAAACAAACCGTACGAAGTACGACTGAAAGAGATGCTTTAGTGGAACATAGAGAGCGAGGAAATCTAATAGATACGTACAAAGTTCTTCACGTTTATTATAAGATGGCCAGCCTCGACTACATGTATACCATGAACAATAACAAACAACTGCATTGACACTCGTTGAAATTATATAAAGCAAATGCAGCATGGAACCCCAGCAAACTTTTTTTAACAAAATGTATAACGGATGCTTGAAATACATTGCTAGAGGAAGTGATAAGTCCTGACTGTCGACAGCTTTAAGAATAATCTGGACATTTTTCTTAGTGCAAAACAGTCACACGTTCAAAAACAGGTGCACTAGGTATACATGCATCAGCTTAACACTGTAAATGTATGTATACTCGCATATACAGTAATTTCAAGGGCCACTCGATAGATGGCAACAGTATGTTCGATTCGAATAGAATGATAAAGCATGAAATTATAATGTTGTAGCCATATACAAATGACATACAATTTTTAAAAAACATTGTTGGAGTTAATTGGAGTTTTTATTTATATCTATTGACATTGATATTTATATACAGTAATGTGTATATTCAATGACAATCACACTTAAAGAGTAAACTCCACTATCATGCGTCGGAGCTGACGCAAAAATTTATTTTATTTTTTGATTTTTAGTGATCCGATTCTAATTAACGATTATTAAAAATTATTTTATTCAGTTATGATAATGAACTCATTAGATTTAGTAACATGTAAATAGCTTGTAGTAACTACCTGTTACTTACAGTAGAAAGTATATTGCTACCTATATTATACTGTGACAAGTACAAAAGCACTAAATTCGCCAAAGAAAACCACTGTAGTGTAATGTAATGTATACATTATTCTGCAAACTTTTCCTAGAATCTATAAATGAAACAAAAGGCATCACTTTAAACCAAATTTATTATAAAAATAACATTCTTAATCACAAAATAAGTAACTTAGACTAAATCCGTTGCTCTTTCGCATGCTTTCCGGCACTCGAAGGGACATCTCCCGGAGATAGTCCAGACCTTCGAGCATCATATTCTTGGAAACGTCGAATGTCGTAACGAACGAATCATTCTGCCAATCCACCACAGTGTCCGTTATGGTATCCTCTAGCAAATATAGCAATTTGTATGTTTGTTTGGACGTTAGCGACAGAGATTCGCCACTCGTCAGCGTTTGGAGGTTCTTCTCGATTATCCATATTAGTAGATGTTTTGTAGTCGTTTGTGAAAATGTCGATTTTAGTAAGAGCTTTGTCGTTATACTGTATTGCAGACCGATGCTGCTTTCGCTTACTAATTGTATGATGGTTTTTATAAAATCGATTTGCGGTGTAGAAGCTAGATTGAAGATATTCTTTGATTGCGTTGTGGTGGTGGAATTGTAGAATTTCGCGGATTCGTCGTCTTTGGTTCCGAGCCACGCGAGGCAGCGATCGCAGTGATACACGTTTCGAGACGCGTTGAACTTCGCAAATGCGTCGTTTAAAATCGACGGATTGATCACCACGTGCAACAACCCGAAGAAAAGGTCAGAGTCGCGCGGGGATAGATCGGCGTGATTGTGATCGTTGCGTTCGCTTTCGCCGTGATCGTGACAGAACCACTCGGAGCGATCGATGCTCGATGAGGGTAATTCGAGCACGCGCCGAAATGTCGCTTCGCCGATTTTACGGCTGCAGTTCCGACACAGAAATTTCACACCTTCGTCGCGTTCGATCGCGATATCGATCCGTGAAACCCTCGTTTCAGTCTCGACATTATTGACGACCTCCGAATAAAAATCCCCAGTGTTCCCTTCGATTAAAACGCGGAAGAAAACGCAGTTTCCATTGACTTTCAACCCGGATATACTATTCGGGATAAAACGGCAGAATTCTTCGACGTTTACTACGATGACTTCTGTGTCGTCGATGTAGCTTCCTTCAGAGCTGTCGACGCTGGACGTGGAGTATTTCCGGGTCGAGTCGATTTTGCAGCGGATCGAACTCCGCTCGGTCGATTCGTACGAGACGCATATCTCCCCGGGTCGGACGTCGAGTCGCAAGTCGAGACCGAACGAACGGAACGTTAGAAATACGTTGCAAGAACGCAGACGCGGCCGCAGCTCCACGAAAACATCCCGCAACAACATTTATGAATCAATTATTAGTATTACACTTTGTGACCGCTCCTTTCTCCTCGTACTTCTTGAACAGAGTGTCCATCTCTTTGAGGACAAAAGGCAACGTCGCTCGCTTGTAGTAATCGCCCATCATTTCGATATTGTTTATGACAGTATCGAGGAGGTGCGATTTTTCCGTATAAATCCCGGGAGCGTCGTGTTTTATGAACGTAAAATGCACATGCAAATGGTAATACGACGGCTGATAGTGTATATAAATCCTCAGCTGCTCTCCACGCAGACCATATTTCTCTTCAATAGCTTTCTGTAAAAGAAAAAACAAACTTGCAAAATTTGGATAAGAGGAAGGCTTTTTAACATCTTTCAATAATGGTATTTATAGAAACCTACATATTATTGAGTATGGTAATCAGTTCGTGGAACCCTATTTATGCAAATATGTAGTAGTAGTAGATGGAGTGAGGGGCTTGTTTCCAGCCCTTGATGTCACCTAGATCTATAAGATCTTTTGTAACTACCCACTATGTGGTTAGGTCAGTGGTCAGCTAGTAGCCCAGTACTTCTTACCAGTCCAAGTAGATCACTGACCTTCAAGTTAGGCAGATCGCTAGGTTCGAGAAAGGCTCGTCCCAGTAAACTGTGTCTTTTAGCGGCGAGGCCTGGGCAGCGACCAACGATGTGTATGCTGTCTTCAGGTTCCTCGCCATATATTCGGCAGTCCTTGCTCTCGGTCAAGCCAAGGTTGAATAGATGTGCTCTAAGGGTCGTGTGTTCGGTGAGGAGCCCGATAGTGGTTCTAAGGTTCTTCTTGCTCTTGTCAAGTATGGCCTTGGTTTTATTTTGTAGTGGTTGCTCCATCATGGCTTTTGCCTGGCGACATCCCTGGCTCTTTCCAGGATGCAAAGATGTAGATATTACGGAAAAGGTGCAGTGAAAGGCGGGAGGAAAGATTGGTTGCTTACCTCAAACACCAAGAAATGTGTAGTGCTTCATATCGGGAAAAGCAACTATAGCACTCAATATTCTCTGGAAAATGCCCAATTAGAAGCAGTTGAGCAAAAAAAAGATCTTGGAATAATAATTAGTGATGATCTCAGATGGGAGAAATACATAGTTGCAATCGCTAAATGAGCCAACTCTACTCTCTATCTGATAAGATCTTGGAAGGTTTTCCAAGATCTGTCAATAGAGGTGTTTATAAAGATCTACAAAGTACGTGTGAAACCTATTCCTGAGTATGGCTATCAGCTTTAGAAACCATACTTATGCATAGATGTGAGATGCCCTGCAAAATGATGCATACTCGCATCGTACCGATTCGCCCACTACTGGGATGCCACTAATTAAAAACTCACGGTGTAAAGGTCTTTGCCAAAACTTACTATTCCTTCGTCTCGGATGGTCCGCAGCAACGGAAGATGACTCTCGTCCAGGTCTCGCAGAGATTTTATATCGGTTCTTCTCACAATCGCAACCAGGTACAGCGTTTCCAAGGTTTTTCCATCCCACTTTAGGTCTGGGAGCAAAACGAAGCCATTTCCCGCATCGGTGTTGTTGAAGACGATCCTATCCGCCTCTTTTGTGCCGTTTAGTATATTTTGCACCCACTGAAAAAGAACAAGTCTCTGAGTATATATAACTCCATTTCTCATCGAACTGGTTCAGGTTTTCCAGGAGTTAGAGGTGTGGCTACAAAATAACGAGATTTATGCTTCTGCAGTAGAACTACACATCCGCCAAGTTGTACAGTCGACACCTGTGTAACGAGTAGCTATCTCTTTCGATTGGCTTCCCTCTCGTGTCTGAAGACATATTAGTTTGGTCGTGGCTATATTTGTATAAGATCTGATTTTTTATTTTGCCAAAAAAGTGATGTGTTTTAATAGAGCAATGAATTGTCATAATTTCATATGAAACTTAAAAAAACCGCAACTAAAAGTTATTTTTTACGAGGGTTATTCAAAAAGTTATTCTGTAGAAGTTCAGACTGATGCTTGCTCGTCTCGATATGAGGAAAGAAGGAAGAGGTACCCAAGTACCCAAAATGGTCGGACCCGTTGACCCAACTCGTGAGAGTAGTACCGGGTTGATTCCGCCGCTGTCTTGGGGGGTTTTTTCGCCGCCTTATAAAGGCCGAAAAATTATGCCAATTCAAAATATTCCGAGTAAAAATGTTGTTCAATGTAACTGATCTGACAAAGTAGTTAAAATTCGTGCTAATTCAGCTCTGCCCGAGGTGGAACAATGGCTGTATTGACGTCAGTGCATTTCACTGGAATTCAATGCATTTGTTGACTGGCATGTACGATACTTAAGGATCGTTACAAATGTCATTTTTACCGACAACGCTTTAAAATCTTATTCATTACCTTTAAATCAAACTGCTCCGCTTCAATATGAGGCAGTGTAACCGATGTATACAGCTCTGGAGTCTCTTTAATAATGTAGATATCCTGCTGGACAAATTTCTGTATGTGCTTCTCAGTTACTGGGTAGATTATCGTAGTTTTCACACCTGAAATAAATAGACCTTTCATTATCGAGCTCGATAATGCGAGAATTCTCCTATTTGGCGGTAGGTTAGATTAGTTTTTTTTTTAAACAATCTTAAAAACCGAGTTTAAAAAACTATTTTCTTTTGTATGTAAATTTTGTATTGAAATTTAACGCGTCCGAAGGTTTTTTTTCTTTCAAATTTAGCATTACAATGATCGAATCTAGCCCGTTGAGTATGATACGACCAACTCTGGTTCTGAAACAATTATCCATTGAGTATGATACGACCAGAGCTGGTTCCGCGTTTTTTTCACTTCTTTGACGTTCTCATATTTATTCATAATTATCTAATTGTTTTACAAAATGATATTTCAATATTCTATATTCGAAATTTCAATGCAATCATTGTGCAGTTGTTCTTTTTATGATTGGTGTAGTAGTTTCGTAGTTATAGTACTTTAAGGTCGATGTCGCCGAAAATCCTGCAAAAGAGACAGATGCATCCATGAAAATACCCATTTACTCCAAGGGCTAGTAGTATTTCTTTATTTTTTTAATTTCTGAGAAAGGTTCCTATTCTGCAATAATTCCCAAAGAATGGCTCATGAAAGGCTATCGGAGTCTGGAAGACTTCTAGCCAAGTATGTTCCAGTAATTGTGCCCGATAATTTCCATGCTGCCTTCAAAACAACGGCGATATTTCAACGCGGACAATGAAACGTGTCTACAACACTCACCATTTATGCGTTCCGGCGGGAAGCACTCATAGTTGCCGTAAATATCGTTCTGAAAGAGCTCCTCCAGCCGATTCTCACCGCCGAAATATCCCTTTTCGCCGAGATCCGTCTCCTGAAAAGCTTTCTTCTCGAGCAGCACCAGCGCCCGGCCGTCCTTCTCTTTAAATTTACCGACGATACAGACGCTCTTGCGGTTCGTGTTGTTGCTCAACACTTTCTCCGGCTCGAAGTCTTTCAGCTGTAGATCGACTTTTTCCTGAGAATCTCTTTCTACATCGTTAATTTTAAGTTTTTTCGGCGACGGAGCGCCGCTGTCCTCGCGGCCGTTTTGACAGGAGGCCATTTTGAAAATTTGACAAGCTTTCTCTTTGTAGTGTGTGGCACGCCACCTCGCAAAAAGTCGAATTTGAGCCGAAATCGACTCATCACTACGATAATTGGAATGCCTGTCCAGCATCGATTATACAGAGGTGAATCGGCATCCTTCCGGGGGTGAATCAGTACGAACTACTAAGCAACTTTTGATAAAAAAATAGGTAAAATCATTTTTTTTTTAATTTGGAAAGTTTAAATTATTTGAATAATAGTATAAAAAGCGCTGAGCACGATGCACAATCTAGCGGTAAATAAAATATCGATAAAATTTCTTATTAGCGATATTTTATCTACCGATAGATAGCGCAACACGCTTAAACACGTCAAACTTTTATTTAACAGTCGAGCTCTTCAAATTTTCTAATAAAAAAACAAACAATATATCGTCGGCCTAGTGCAAGAAGTCACTAACTGACAAAAGTGTAGTTTTGAGTAAATTGTGTTTGAAGTTTTTATCTAGTTAACAAGATATGTCGTCTTCCGCTAATGCAAACTTAAAAAAATAAAAATGCCAGATTATAGTTTAACCCTGTTTTTATTTATTAGAAAATTATTAGAAACTAAAACTTATATCTAAAGCCATAAAATAAAAGTTTATCGTACTTAATGACTTCTAGCACATGATACGAAACAACGCATTTCAAATATTGACTTATAACATTTATCTTAATACTATGATATATATCTTAGTTAGGCGCATGGAGTCACCGCGACCCCAGGAAGATCTTCAATTGGTTATTTTCTTGTTATTTACGCTAGCAAGCCGAACTTTATGCTAGCCTCCTAGCTCCTTAGGGGCTAACGAGCTAGGAAGCTAAAAAAAGTTTGGGTTACTGGCGTAAATAACTAAAAAAAGAAGCATTTGATGATCACTTGTGGTCGGAGCGGGTAATTAAAGGTTAACATAAGATTAGAGAAGATCGCACTTTTTTAATCCTCAGTTTCCTCTTCTCCCGATTCCGCCTCCGAGTCAGTTTTGGGTAAGTACTCTTTACCTGTGCAATCAGATAAGCTATTATACCAAGGATGTAGTTCACTTGGTATAATGTTATCTTTGCACATTTTTATCAAGTCCTTCTTTTTAGCCTTAGTAATACACAGAGGTTTTTGGTAGGATTTTTTTATTTCGAACTTAATACAGTCAAATTCATTGTGAGTGGTATGCTCTTGACGTTGTCTTAAATTGTGTTTCGGTTGATTGTTTGTTCGTGCTGTTTTATTTTTCTTTGTCTCTTATCTGTTCTTCAGTAAGATTGACAACCAATCTTTTGTATTCACTCTCATAATCGTAGCGGAATAGAACTATGTTCCGCTGTTGATTTTCACAACGCATAGACTTTATTTTTGGCCATTGCACAGCTTCACCATCGCTGTCGATAGAACGATTTGTCATTATTTCGGACGCCAAGTTTTTTAAATCCAAAATATCTGTATGCTTCAACTCAATGATATTGTAGGGCTTTTTGGCAGTAGCGTTTCTTGTCGTGTGCCTTTCGATTAGATCTGGCTAGCTTCACAACATTCATCCAATCAATCATAGAGTAAATAGGCATACATTTTTGTTGGTTTTCAATGGCACTATGTATGCTATCCGCTTCCATGTATGTTTGGCCAGACTCTAGGTATTTTTGTTTAGACCAAGTACCATATTGGTTCCGGTTTTGACCGGCACATGTGTCAGAAAAAATGGATATCTCTGAGACTGTGTCCGGTAGAGTCTGAATCCCCTAGTATATCGCTGTACCTATATCATTGCTTCCTTTCTTTCCATTTATTTCATTCCACAGTATTCAGTACACATTGTTCGGAAGTTTTGCTTCATATATAGAAGCGTTGTACACATTCAGTTTCCTGAGGTATTACAGTAGTGACACGTCTCCACTTGGAATGTGCAAGATCTGCTGAAGATCCATGGTGATGGAAGCGAATGTCTGATCTTCGTTTGCTCGTTTTTTGTCAAAGTCTTTGGCTACATAGGTTTTCTCTTTTAATACAATGTGACGTTTATACTTTTCTTGAATCTCGACGAAGTTGGAAGGTTTTGTTACTGTAGCTTCTTTATACTTGTAACACATAAGACATTGGTCCTTCTTCGGTTCATAATAGGAGAGAGTATACTGTGTACAGAAAACTCGCCTGTACCTACACAAACAACGACTCTGGGTTTCGGTTGCTTTCTTTGCACTTCTGCTCATACAAATCATACATTTTTGCTATAGTTAACTTGCTATCTAAGTATAATTTTAAAGATGTTTTTCGGCAATAATGCGACTCCATAGTCGGAAATCGTTCGATTTGCTCCTTCACAAAGTCGACTTCACATTGTGGAGTCTTGTTATGTGCCGCGTGCCTCCCACGATGAACAATACCTGCGAAATTTCCATGCTCTCCAAGATTGTCAAATGCCTTATTGATTGGCCCATTGGAGATATTCAAAGTTTTTACAAAAAACTTTTCACAAACTCTATTTTTTTCACCATCGTGTTCAAAAAAGTACATCTTGGCACAAATTCTCTTCTTCACTGTATTTAGGAGACGACGCTTCGGTGCAAAGGATTTTACATTCATCAGTAGGAAGTCTTTTTGAAGTGCGCAATCTCCTAGTTTCCAATATGTCTGACAAATGCTTTGTCTTTCCTCTTCATTGAACTTTTCGGAACAACGAAATCTGCAATTAATGCAGTCAATTGGTTTAGGTGCTTTGGCTGATTTCACGATTTACTCCTTTGTAATCTCTGTACGGTAAAGATTGAAATTTCAGAGCCTTTTGAGAATTTCTCTTAAAAGTTTCTTCTTTTCTTTGATACCATCTAGTAGTTTTTTTTCTTTTTTTCGGAAACCTCGAGAGCTGTTGTAGGTTCTACGTCCATGTCAAAATTGTCTTTGAAAGGTGATGCTTGATTATCAAAACTGTTATTATCACAGCTGGGCTCCCCCGGATTACATGAAGGGTCTGCCACTGAATCGTCTTATATATTGAAATCATCTTCTAATAGAGTTACTTTCATCAGATGCTTGCCCTGCATATTCGTATCGTTTTCGAAAGGCATAAAAGCCAGGGTAGGCACGTCTACTTCTGGCACATCGGGCGGCGAGGAGCGCGAGCTGTCCTGCAAATTCGTGTCGTTTTCGATAGGTATAGGAGCCGGGGTGGGCACGTCCACTTCTGGCGCATCTGGCGGCGAGGAGCGCGAGCTGTCCTGCGTATTCGTGTCGTTTTCGATAGGTATAGAAGCCGGGGTGGGCAGTGGGCACGTCGACTTCTGGCGCATCTGGCAGCGAGGAGCGCGAGCTGTCCTGCATATTCGTGTCGTTTTCGATAGGTATAGAAGCCGGATAGGAACAGATAGCACCGCTGACGCCGGCGACGTTGCCGCAACACACCGCCATACGCAATATTGATGAGTTGCGTCTCTCATAAAATGGTCAGCAGAGGAATTAAAAAACGGCAAATGAAATCAGTAAATCAACTTGATGACTTTTAGTTTATATTATTACACAAAGTTTGTTCATATAACAACAACTTAAAACTCACTAAGTAGTTTAATGATGTACATCTCGATAGACAAATGCAAGTGTCCTTATAGTCCAAATGCAAAATAAGTCAGTATGTTCTTTTAATGACTTCTTGCTTTAAGGAACGAATACATATACCAGAATAGATTCAAAAGCTAGAAATCAGTAAGTATTTTAATGAATTGTAGCTAAACTTAGTAATGAATTTAAGCAAGTTCTGCTTTTATAGAAATACGATAAACGATTTTAATGATTTCTTATATAAACTAATACAGTATGGTGGACACACATTAATGATTTTTTAAAAAGTCATTTATGTACATAATGATGTCTTTAGTTTTCTTGCAGATCCTTTTTCGTAGATGATGACTTTAAGCACTCTCGTATCTCTTACATCTTACTTTATTTCAAGATACGGACCTCTTGTGCTTGTAGAGGACCTTCGATTTAGTAGTTTGTGATTTCTAACTCAATTTGGGCAAAAATGTCAGTTACAGACTTCTTGCACTAGGCCGACGAATATATATATTTTTTTAAAGTATTTTATTTATTTTCCAATTTATTTTAATCAACAGTTGCTTAGTAGCTCGTACTGATTTACCCCCTTTATGGATGACGGTTACCTATAGTACGTTTGAAAAAACCTTCCGACACAGCGACATGCGGGTGGCACAGATAGCATTGACGACTAAACCAATAGCATTTTATTTGGGCATGATAACATTGATAATGAAAGTTTTTTTATAATGGACCGATTTATTATAAAAACCCAATAATTTAACCAACGATAACAATAATAACATGTAATTATTACTGTAATTTATCGATTTTTTTCATGGGCTGATTACATCACAGAATTACGCGGAGAGATATAATGCCATCTATTAATACTCGTATATCTGAACAATAAGGTGAGTAATTACTACGTATTGTGAAACCCGTATACCAAATTAAAAATTGACATCTGTATGTAAGTAATATTATAAAAAGAGATACGATTTCAAAATTCGTTTGTTATTATATTATTATATTCATACCGCATAGGCGGGTTTAGAGCGCCATCTACAGTGCGCCGACAGACTGTTATACCACAAAAATCGCCACATTGAACATACTAATGGAAGGTTAATCGATTGCCCATGAGTGCCATCTAAACGTTCCGTTTTGTACGGAAATCCTGGTTGCTAAATCGTAGTACGACGTTGATCAATTAAATACGTTATATAATCAATGACTATAGTATAAGCACTAGCCGTTTTATTATGTCCTGTAGCGCCGAATCCATAATTAGAAAAGGCTGGAATCTAAAATGAAATACTAAAAGAGAAAACTAAAAAACCAAGAAGAGCAACGACTTTGATAAGGTGTTACCATAGTGTTCACATTATTATTATTATTTATTCTGGACAGGCAGCTTTGCTGATACGTCCAGATCAGATCTTGTAAAGTTAAGCAATATTAACAATATAATATAAACAATATTAACAAGTTTTTCGGTACAAATCGAGTCTGTTTTTAAATTGATTGACAGAGATTGCACTAATCACTTCAAATGGTAGTTTATTCCACATGTCCACCACTCTATTTGGCAAAACGTTCTTAAGAGGATTAGATTTAAATTTTGTACGGTTGAGTTTTTTGTTGTGACCTCGAAGATTTGTGTTGACGTTGACTTATATTGCAATTTTATATCTCTTTTATTATGAGTAACGTAGATAAAGATAACCAGTCTCTCTTACATCCGAACCTGGTATTAAAAAGTGAAAAATCACCATTTTGGATAATTTGTCGTATTCTGTTATTAAATACCCCAAAAAACGATCGAAAAATAAAATGATACTGTAAATTTGGATTATTTTTCGATCTTTGTTGTCATCGGAAATTCTCCAGAACGAAAATCTGTTAACGCCATATTTATCGTCATATACCCGCTGGAAATATATATTTCACATAATTCTAACTAGTAGTTATAACATGTTTATGACGAATATTTTGAAATTAGACAACTAAATCAAGACTAAAAAGGAAATTCACTATTATTTTACCAGAGGTAGGCATAATATAATATTACCCAGTCCGTCTTTGGAAATATTTAAAAGGGATCCTAACCACGTAGGAATGGTACGGTATAGTAAACTACCCGAAATATTCAAATTATATGTAAAAACAGGAAAATACCTCAGTTGAAGTCCAAAATTAAAGGTGAGAGAATTGTATTACATCGACGAATTCTAATTAGGGTACTGACATTTTCCATTCTATTTTTTTTCATTGAGCTTGACTTTTTTATAATTTTATTGACTGTTATTTCATTTTTATTACTTTTATTTCATTTTCTCTGCGATAATCCTTTGTATTTTGTATTTGTAAGACCATATAATTTTAAATTTCATGACAAATAAGTTCATTCTCACGTCAACATGTTCAAAATCAAAATCAAGATCAAGATCGCAACTAAAATCCAAATCACAACTAAATCAAAACGATAACCAGAACCAGAATCATAATCAATCAATCAATCAATCAGTCAAGCAATAAAAGTAATTATATACATGCTTTCAGTAATATAAGAGATGCGTTTATTTATTCCATTTGTCTATTGTATGTTCAATGGTAATCGCACTTAAAGAGTAAATTCCACCCACATTTTTTATTTAAAAAAAAACCTTTAACCTTTGCCTGCAACTTTGCCGAAACGTCGGGTGCTATAAACTTCAAGCGGTAAATTCGTTTTATCCTATTTATAACATTATGCGGTAAATGCTAATATCGCGTTCAAGGCAAGAATCAGAGAGGAAACTTTTTACTAAACTTTTAATTTATTGAGCACCATCAGTCGCGTCATCACCAAAACATATTTCACGTTTATTGAAATTCGGCATATTGAAAATCTACGGTAACGAATAAACTGAACAACTCTGAACGACTGCTTCTGCACAACTGAATGCAATTTCGGTATCTGATGTTTTTCTACGATACAGGTCGTAACTTGTCCGTTCCATCGGCTTTGCGACTCAAGAACGTGGAAAATACAGCATTCGATGTTACGGAGCAACAGAAAAATAAATGACGGGGAAGTAACAGAGTAATAGCTGAGAGATTATATGCAACACGACAATAGCGTACTCATCAGAATCGTATGGAAAAAGCAAAACGTAGCCTCTCTCGCGGTTGGAGGGTTAATCTAATCTTAAAATTCCCCGTATTCTCAGAAATTATGGAAAAATCGTTACATTTCGATATTTCGGTAGGACAGACCCATAATGGCAGAACTACCGAAAATACGGAAGGTTCAAGACCACTGGATGTGAGTTGCTTGACAAGGACTTTCTAGACGGCCAAGCAAGGTTTGACAAGCATTGCGAAAATATAATTTTTCATCAAGCATTGTCCACAGTGTCACGTAGTTTGCTTTTCAAGCCATCATGCTTAGTTTCTAGACGCTCAAAATTGCTTGTCAAGCACGAAAAATTCACGTGCTTGACAAGCAATTTTGATCGTCTGGTGAAAGCCCTTTAGATGCGGGGCTGTATCTCTTTTCAGTCGACTTTTCAATGTCGACTTGTGCTAGTCAGAAGCCATGAGCTGCCCATCACTACAAATTTGACTGACAGTTGGTGGTGCATAACCTAAAATTCATGGTGTTTACTTTTCTCGAGGCTCGTTGTTGTGTCAAGTTGCGGCAAAGTTAATTATGGTAAAGTTATGGCCAGTAGACTCGGAAGTATCGTGAATGGCTGCATTAGAGCACAATGGAAGCGCAGAGCCGCAGTTTTAACTATAAAACGGAGTATTCAAACGACACGCAGTAAGTTTCCTTGTGCGGTTTTCGTATTTTTTCGGATTTCGATGTTTTACGTTTTTCAGTGTTGCGACACGGTGAGTACGAGTGGCAGGATCCGAAATCCGAAGATGCAATGTGCGTACTTGCAAATTGTTTAAACATTATTTTTTAAATTTAGATATGCTGACATGATTTTTACGTTTCAGTGTTCATATTACCTATGTGGATAAAGATGGGAAAGAGACAAAAGTTAAAGGGAAAATAGGCGATAATATTCTATACTTAGCTCATCGGTACGGGATTGAAATGGAAGGTTAGATTTGTTTCGATTTATTTATCCCATCACCTTAAAGCCAAGACTTCTCCCTTTGGTTGGCAAACTGTTCGAAAAAGTGATACTGAACAGGATGCATTCACACCTGGATACCATTCTTCCTGGGTACCAATTTGGATTCGGGGCAAAAGCATGGAACCAATCAGCAAGAAAATAGGTTGATAGATACTATCAGCCATACGCTTGAAAAAAAAACTGTTCGGCCGTCTTCTTTAATATGTCAGGCCTTTGACAGGGTCTGGCATGACGGTCTCATGTATAAGATAAAAAAAAAAGTTTTTTTTTTGATCTTATACATGAGTAAGGTAGGGAGTAAGGTAGTAAGGTAGATACCGTACTCCCTCTATTCCATTCTGAAAAGCTACTTAGACAATATATCTTTCGTTGTTAAACTCAACAACATCAGATTTGTATGAAATTAAATCAGGGGTGCCCCAGGGGAGCATCTTGGGGCCCGTGCTGTATCTGATCTCCACTGCCGACATACCCACAGATCATCAAACCTTCACGAATGGAGAACAAATTTCACACAATGATACTGCTAAATAGGAGCTGTATCTGACTGGGAGACTAACTTGGCAAAAACGTATCTGGAGTAAGACACTACATTCAAGACACTCCTCAAAAAGTATTAGTTTCTGAGAAGTAACCAATTTTTTCCTTTCCCTTCTTTCCTCTTAGATTCCAGGCTTTCTTAGTTTGTATTTTACGAGGAATAACTTATTTGCTTGTTTTGTAGCAATACTCCTTGCACAGCTAGACATATTCTAGCTGGCTGCAAGGTGGCCTTGGATCAAGGACGGTACACTTACCGCCATGACAAAGTCCTTGCTGTTATTCGCGAGGTAATTAACCTCTCAGTGGCTCGTGCCAACAAGGGTTCGACAATATCCTCCAAACCCCCAATACAGTTTATGCGGGATGGCTCTAAAGGCAAAAAACAGTTCCCTACAAAACCTTTCTCAATAATTGAGAAAGCTTCAGATTGGATCCTGGAGGTCGATTCGGTCTCTAATCAGTATAAATTCCCTGAAAGTCTCTCCCTGCGTCCAGATATAACTATTTACTCTCCATCTAGGAATATGGCAATTATCGTAGAATTAACTGTTCCATTGGAATCAAATATCCCAAAAGACCACGAGTACTAATCAAATAAATACTATGATCTCACAAATGCCGTCACCCGGAACGGCTTCACTTGTAACAAAAATCGTAAGTTTTGGCGTGACATGCAGTGTCCAGAAATGTGTAATACACCTTGAGACACGCTAAGCACGATTATTTCTGTATTCCGTCAGGTTCCTAGACAAATGTAGTGTTTCCCAGCTTTTCCTTGGTGTTTGACGCCGCGCGACATGTATCGCGCGCAATCTTCGTCTTCCAACATGGTTACACTCCTGTTTCGTGTTCTTCCGTGTTGCCCAGAAGTCTCAAGCATGTTTTCATGTATCTTCCATGTTTTCGCGGCGTCTCCATTGGACCTAAGCATAAAAAAATCGCATTTTCCAAGCTCCCAGTCCAAGATTGTCATTTTCGCGATGTTTGACAGCTGTCAACTTCTGTTGAGGTTGGTTTACAGGCAGTGTTGCTATTCTTGCGCCCGGTGAAGCGGATCGTAGCCCGCGGTTAAAATAATACGCAAATATTAAAAGCAATGTTAAGAAATGTGGTAAATATGCTAACAATCCTTGTTGTATATTTATTAATAATAAAACATTTTTTTTAACTTGAGTTGGTAACAGTTGTTTTGCTGAAATGTTGGCGGTCTGAGCTTCCTAAAGTTACGTCACACTTCCGCCCTGTTTACTTGATACCAAAATGGCGAAAGAGGTGCGATTGATTTTGTGTCAAGGAGGTGAAAAAGTGCCGTAATCGGCGGTGTGAAGAGTGCACCTGTCAGTGGAGTGCCAAGAATATGATGTAATTTAGTTCGTGTTTTTCTGGGGTGAGTCAACCATTTTACTCGAAGCTAGGTTATACGCCATGATGCCTGAGATAACCAGAGATTTTCCTGTTTGCCCACAGGAGTGGTACTTTATTTAACCCAATTTCTATCCGTTTGCAACAAATGTTCTGAGAACCGTCACCAGCGTCATTACCGCGGAGATTCGGAGAATATTCGACATCATGCTGACCTAAACAAGGCAGCCACTTTTATCTGCTGTCACAACTTCACTGAAGGAAGAATAAACGAACTCTACTCATCAATGTGAAAGCTGTCTTTTTATTGCTTTTTATTTCCAGGCATTCCGACGCATAAGCCTCATTCAGTGCAAGAAAAAACCACCACCCACCCCTCGAGATGTGATTTTTCTTTATGATAACCTCACTTTAGTTTTTTGTTTTTTTTTTGTTTGACGGTAGTAATTTTTTAGTTTCGTGGTTTTCCTCTAAAACCATGTGGCGCTCAAAATTTCTTATCTCTCATTCGGCATGACGTAGATTTTTTGATGGTAAAATTCTTTTGCTTTTGATTCTTTTAACGCAAACCGCGTGCTTAAAATTGTTACACACTGTTCACCTTCACGTGGTGAAAGTTAGCACTCGTGGCCTGCCAGCTAAATCTCTGTTTCACCTTTTTAAAGATCTTAGTCTCTCCAGGAAAATAATCAATTCCTTTCTAGAAAAATTATCTAAAACCGATTCCGCATCTCAAATTCTATGGCTTCGAAAGGTGAATGGGTGGTAAGGTGAACGCTCACATGTGGCAAGACAGCTATCGTAAACCTACCACAGCCGGTCGTTAGTCGGGAATCCACCGTTCTTCCCCAGAAGTGTAATAATAATATATGACGGGCCCGACTTCGATTGGTGAATTCCATGGCAGCTCCGTTTGTATTTTATTTTATTTACTCTGTTTCCACTATGCACGCATGTACCACTGCACATGCTATATGGGGGTTAATGGACCCTTGCTGAGTTGGCCACGAAGATCCATTCTGTTCATGGTTGGTCACACTCACGGGTCAACACCTATCCGACGGCCTCCACGCATGAAGTGCGAGCCTGGGTAGGACTCTGGCCTTATGGTCAGTTTCCCCTGGGAATCAAACTTCTGGCGCTCCTGGACGGTCTGCGCACCGTGCGGCGTAAGCCAATCGACTGTGCACTTTGACTAACATATTTAGTTGTCAACTACAACGGGCGAGCGCGTCACCACAGGACGTTTTAACGATTCGTCGTTCTATCGACCTGCAGTGAGCGTAGAAGACTTTGGACATAACAAATCCGACGTCTAGCTACGCCACAACCCGTAAGAGACCAACTCCTTACCGCGAGATAGCCAGGAATAAACCCGGCGGCTCGAGACACTCGCGCCCTTACTTCCAATTGTGACCAGATTTCTCCGGTCTCTCGATTGGTTCCGAGTTCGAGGTCGCTTGCGCGGTCCTCTCCCTTAAGAAGCGGTGAAACGGTGTACACCGAATCTATCGCAGACCAAGGCGTCCTTTGCCCGACTCTGAACCGGGATCGGATGGCCAATGGTCATTTCAAGAGCAGTCGCCGTAAGGTACGCAACCACCCCCGCTCAATAGGAAACAATACAGTTCCCAGACTCCCCCGACTGTTAGTCGGAGAGCACAATCGATTGGCTTGCGCCGCACGGTGCGCAGACCGTCCAGGAGCGCCAGAGGTTTGATTCCCAGGGGAAACTGGTTGACCCAGAGTCCTACCCAGGTTCGCACCCCGTGCGTGGAGGCCGTCGGATGGGTGTTGACCCGTGAGTGTGACCGACCCTGAACACATGGGTCATCGTGGCCAACTCATCATGGGCCCGTTAGCTCCCTCTGACTAACAACTTGCGGTGCCAACTACAACGCGCGAGCCCGTCACCACAGGGGTTTTAACGATTTTCTCGTTCTATCGCCCTGCAGTGAACGTAGAAGACTTTGGACAGAACAAATCCAACGTCCAGCTACGTCACAACCCGCAAGAAGCCAACGCCTTACCGCGAGATAGTCAGAGTTACCTGGCGGGCCGACTCTCGCGCCCTTGCTTCCAATTGTGACCAGATTTTTCCGGTCTCTCGATTGGTTCCGAGTTCGAGGTCGCTTGCGCGGTCCTCTCCCTTACGAAGCGGTGAAACGGTGTGAACCGGATCTGTCGCGGACCAAGGCGTCCTTTGCCCGACTCTGAATCGGGGTCGGATGGCCAATGGTCATTTCCAGAGCAGTCGCCGTAAGGTAGACAACCACCCCCGCTCTATAGGAAACAATACAGTTTCCAGACTCCCCCGATTGTTAGTCGGAGAGCACAATCGATTGGCTTGCGCCGCTCGGTGCGCAGACCGTCCAGGAGCGCCAGAGGTTTGATTCCCAGGGGAGACTGGTTGACCCAGTGTCCTACCCAGGCTCGCACCCCATGCGTGGAGACCATCGGATGGGTGTTGACCCATGAGTATGACCGACCCTGAACACATGGGTCATCGTGGCCACCTCATCATGGGCCCATTAGCTCCCCCCTCTGACTAACTTGGGGCTAGTTTCCCCTAGGAGTCAATCTTCTGGCGCTCCTGGACGGTCTGCGCACCGTGCGGCGTATACCAATCGATTGTGCATTCTGACTAACAGTCGGGGGAGTCTGGAAGCAGTACTGTTTCCTATAGAGCGGGGGTGGTTGCAGACCTTACGGCGATTGCTCTTGAAACGGCCATCCGATCCTGGGTGAACAGCCGGGCAAAGGACGCTGTGGTCCGCGATAGATTCGGCATACACCGTTTCACCGCTTCGTAAGGGAGAGGATCGCGCAAGCGACCTCGAACTCGTAACCAATCGAGAGACCGGAGTAATCTGGTCACAATTGGAAGTAAGGGCATGAGTGTCGGCCCGCCAGGTAACATTCCTGGCTATCTCGCGGTTAAGGCGTTGGCCTCTTACGGGCTTGTGACGTAGCTAGATGGTGGACTGTTTCGTCCCCAAGTCTTCTACGCTCACTCCAGGGAGATAGAACAACTAATCATTAAAACTTTCTGAGGTGACGGGCTCGCCCGCTGTAGTCGACAACCCAAGTTGCACATGCTATATGATTGGGCTATTTGCAAGATATTGCCATGTGACCATAAGCTCACCTTTTTTTATTTCAATTGCAAATAATTATATTGCAAATCTTAATATATATAAATTACGTGTCACGTTGTTTGTCCGCGATGGACTCCTAAACTACTTAACCGATTTGAATCAAATTTGCACACAATGTGCAGTTTGATCCAACTTGAAAGATAGGATAGCTTACGTCTTAATTTATAGTCGCGATATTATTTTATTGCAATGTCTATTATTTGACATTCGCAATTATCTGTTAGTTCCAAACGATTTTAACAGATGGCGTTATCTATTGAGTAATCCATAGATGGCGCTGCTATGTTAAACCTACAAACGTCATAGTCGGCCAAGCGTTATTCTAAATTCAAAATATTGTGAAGGTAATACAGTGAAATTATTCCTGCTTCTTAATTATTTGTGCTTCATTGTTCAAAACTCTTTAATTAAAATATATACATGTAAGTATTATCACATAGTTATAAAAGTGGAATAACTGCAGTATAGGAACCTCTCTCCAATTTTTTTCATTTTAATGCTAAATCTGGAAGAAAATTGTGTCGGTCGCTATAAATAAGCGAGATATACTTAGGCATTCAAAGTTTAAATTTTAAAAACAGGCCAAAATAATATAATATAAAAATGGATGTTGGTATATCTGTATGCCCGTCTGTCCGAGTTTAATAGACTCCGAAACCGTTTGACCGATCACCATGAAAGTTGGCATATATATGTATTTTTTCATGGTTAAGGTTTTTATATATATCCGCTTTGTTGCAACTTTCAACTAGACGGCGCTGCAGCACACCAACTTCTATACTGCTCAACCGATCGCCATGAAAATTGGTATACATTGGTATTTGAGAAGAGATATAACACGGGCAACGCCGGGTAATACCACTCGTATATTTATATATAAAATATATTATATTGCAAGTGCAAATAAATTATATTCAAATAGTTTATATTGCTGGGGATAGGAGGTCCATGGGAATTCTCTTGATATGCGGATTTGTATCTACTCTTCATTGTGAAATTTCACAAAAGGCGGGTTTATTATCATACCACAAACAATCCCTTACAACCAACCCTCTTATGAAGTGTCTATATGTTTGTATATAGACAAAAATAATGCTCGTTGATATAGCGGTATGATTTGCAGATAAACTACATAATTGACTTAGCCTTCTTCACTTAGCATTGGTTCCCGGCCATGCAGGAATCGAGGGAAGACGAACTTGCTAAGACGGGAGCAAAGGGAAAACATTATACGGCCCTGAACCTTGCTGTGGCGTACCAAAAAGCCTTGCAAAAAACCTAATGCTCAAACAAATGTGTTTAGAACAATCCGTCACCACTGGAACAACACGCCAGGGTTGAACCAATCTAAAACGCTAATTAAGGCTTACGACCCTAAGACGGCCCGTGAGGCCTTATCGCTAAATAGGAACAATCTACGCATACTGGTGAGGGCGCTCACGGGGCATTGTGGCCTTAACAAACACATGTACAACCTCAAGCTCCGAGACACAAAAATGTGCAGGTTCTGCCAAGGGGCCAAGGAAACTCGCCTGCACCTCATGTGCGAGTATGGCCAGCTGATGCGTAAAAGATACACCCACTTGGGTGGTCATTACCTCCAACCTGAAGAGGTAAAACAATCTGGTGCCAAAAGCCTGTTGCGTTTCTTAAATGACACGAGGCTTAGCGCAGAACTATAGTAGGTGGCGAACACAATAGATCAGCAATGGTCGCAGTGTTACAAGGCTTATAAAGACCTTAGAAAAGACCCAAAAAAAAAATAGCCTTCTTCACGGTCTGTATAATATGTTTGTTTGTTTCTACTCTTGTGACATTTCACAATGGGCACAATGGGAAATATTGTCAAATTTCACAATGAAATTATCATAAGACAATATCTTACACCCAACCCTACTATGTGTGCAAGTAACATGTGTGCGTGTGTTATTGCATTGAATCGACAGAAATGAAAAGCGATTCCGTTAATTATATCCCAACGGCAAATGGTGATTCAGCCGGGAATCAAACTTGGAACCATACAATGTAAGATCAGGCAGCCTAACCACTATGCCGTGGGCCGTCGAACTCGCCAGCCTCTCTAATCATTTTTTACGATTTCAACGACAGGTGCTTGTGAGGCATCATTGGCTTGCACAACATGCCATTGCTATGTCGAAGGCGAATATTTGCACAAATTGCCAGAGTCGGAGGAAAAAGAAGACGATCTACTAGACATGGCTCCATTTTTAAAGGAAAACTCACGATTAGGTATAACATTTTTTTTTTCATTTTTCTCTCACCCACCCCTTGCAAAGAATGAAGGATTGTTTGAATAACAGAACATTCCCGACCGAACTAAAAACTGTAAAAAAGCAGTTGTCACCCCGAGACTCCCGGCAAGTAGCCAAGGACTGATTTCATTTGAATATTGATTTCATTAATATTCACATGAAATAATAAAAAAAAACGATGTTCCTATCCATTTGTTTGTCCTTAGCTGAGAAACAAACCGCACCGCCCGAGGCGTAAATATTTTATGTCCATAGTCGGATCGGTCAGGCGATAACAGCATTCACCTCGCTCAAGTAGTACATATGGAAGCGAACAAATATTACTATCAAACCCAAAATACGACTATACCGAGCGTTGGTCATTCCCATTCTTCTTTATGGATCGGAAACGTGGACATTACTACAATCGGACCTCAAAAAATTCGAGGTCTTCCAAATGCGATGCTTGAGGCAGATTCTTGGTGCCTCACTCTGCGACCGAATTCGAAACGAGACCATTAGAGAAAGATGCGATCAACAAACAACGATCGAAGAAGAAATACAAAAACGTCGACTACGATGGTTCGGCCATGTTTGCCGAATGAACGATAATCGCTTGCCTCGTAACCTTCTTTGGCGAGACCGTCCGACAGAATGGAGAATTCAGCGAATTCAGAAAACCTGGCTAAAGCGAATGGTGAATGGAGTACGAGATCCAGCGGCAATGACAGCAGCTATTGGCTGCGAGGGCGACCCCCTCCCCAATCGCCGCCAAGGAATAAATAATAATAATAATAATTGATTAAAATGTATGGCGGAAATAGGGTGACACAACCGATTTTTTATCATGTTATCCGCCCAGCATCTCCTTCCTCAAAGTACGTTTAAACATACTACCTTAAAAATATTTTTTCTTCCAGGTTGCCAAATTACTTTGAACAAGGAATTAGACGGTATAGTTGTTCAATTACCAAAAGCGACTCGAAATTTCTACGTCGACGGTCACAAACCAACACCTCATTAGTTGTACAATAATATTATTTTAATACCATCAGCTCTAAGTCTATTAATTATTTTCTTACCTTTTTAACTCCCATGTTTTATTGCAATCTGTCATATTAAAGGATATTTAGTAATTATGGTGGTTATATGAAATCGAAGACTATCGTGATTGTTTGATATAAATAGGATAAAAAACGAACTTACCGCTTGAAGTTCGTGGCACCCGACGTTTCGGCGATGTTTAACCGCCGTTGTCCAGGGTAGGCTGTCAATCATGATCCACTGTTCTGCAGGTTACTATGCAGATTATTACGGTGGCAGGGAAGCGTGTGAATTTTGGACATCTGCCTTGCATACAACACTCACTCTATCTTGCATCCTTGCGCCCGGCAATAGGCATTGGTTTGAGGGTTTGAAACCGTCGTCTCTTTTGAAGTTTGGGGTTCTTATTTCAAGGGCTTCCCAGGTCATGCACGAAAAGTAAAATTTGTTCTTTGGATAGCACAATGGGATTTTGAAACTGCACCCAGTAATTAGTTCCGCTATTCAATATGTGTTCGCAGATTGCCTATCTTTCTCGCTGAACGTTTTTAACAGCTTCGATGTATTCTATCAAGTCAAGTGGCTATGGGCCGTTTCATTTTTCCAACGTAGGCTGACCACAGTTGCATTCGATTTTATACACACCCGGGGTTCGCAGTTGTATAACATCCATTACAGGCCCAAGGGATCGAGCTATTTTGGGTCGGTTTGAAGATCGTTTTTATATCGAATTTGTTGACTATATGTCGCAAATATTGCATGGATAATTTTATTATCAAATCTTGAGGTGTTCTCCATTTTAGTGGACTAGTAACATTATTATTGTGGACTAGTAACTCATTGCTTATGCATCAATCACACCACAATCACCTCGTCGTTTCAAGAGCAGTCGCCGTAAGGTGAAGCAACTACCCCTGCTCTATAGGAGACGGTACACTGTTTCCAGACTCCCCCGACTGTCAGTCAGAATGCACAATCGATTGGCTTACGCCGCACGGTGCGCAAACCAGATTACTCCGGTCTCTCGGCTGGTTACGAGTTTGAGGTTGCTTGCGCGGTCCTCTCCCTTACGAAGCGCTGAGACAGTGTAAACCAAATCTATCGCGGACCACGGCATCCTTTCCCGGCTGTTCACCCAGGATCGGGTAGCCGATGGTCGTTTCAAGAGCAGTCGCCGTAAGGTCAGCAACCACCTCGCTTTATAGGAAACAGTACTGCTTCCAGACTCCCCCGACTGTTAGTCAGAATGCACAATCAATTGGTATACGCCGCACGGTGCGCAGACCGTCCAGGAGCGCCAGAAGATTGACTCGTAGGGGAAACTAGCCCCAAGGCCAGAGTCCTACCCGGGCTCGCACTTCATGCGTGGAGGCCGCCGGACAAACCCTGAACAAATGGGTCTTCTTGGCCAACTCAGCAAGGGCCCATTAGCTCCCATGCAGATGTAGATGACATAGATACAGATGATCCAATATGCGACTGTGGAATGCTGCATGATGAAGACAGGACAGGAGATGGTCCTGTCCTGCACGCAGTTATCGACCCCCGCAAACCAGGACGTACAAGAGGCAAACGCCAAGGCCATCCATATTTGGAAATACGTGTCCTAACCTAACTACACGTTAACGAACTAATGAATGTTGATGCGTCTATTTTAGTGGGTTTATCAGCCTTGTTTTATATTTTTGGGCCAAACTTCTGATTGTAGGGATTCTCAGATACTTTGTGATGAACCACTATTATACGTAGTATTTTGACAAGAATCGCTGGAATATCCTTGTTTGAATGTGAAGCAGTGCCTCAGATTTGGATTCCATACGATCATATTGGTTTTTAATAAGCTTGTACTGAAGCAGTTGCCAATTGAGCCAAAACATTTTGCTGAATTATTGGCTTACGTTGTGCTTACATTTGTAAATATGTGCTTTCTCCATCTTAACTGTCTTTTCCTATCAAATACATAGATCTCTCGGTCATACTAACATTACTATTATTTAGAGGTGATGGTATTATTCTTTTATTAAATGAAATATTTTAGATTATTAGTTGTTAATATTGTGAAAAATATTGTTGTATATAAAATTCCAACTGAATATTAAAAATTTAATAAAAACAGAGCATTTTCTATTCAATATTTTATTTCTCGAGAATAACAAGGAGATAAGATGCAGTTTGTCCCTTTCTCTTGTTCCAGCTAATTTGCTTTCGGGGTGGTAAATGAAACATGCAAAGTTTTCAATTTGCAGATTTTTATTGTCCACAATATTTCCGTTATTATATACGGGGTGTTATTACTGTCGGTGAATCAGTGGGAGCTAATGGGCCCATGATGAGGTGGCCACGATGACCCATGTGGTCAGGGTCGGTCACACTCACGGGTCAACACCCATCCGATGGCCTCCACGCATGGGGTGCGAGCCCGGGTAGGACACTGGGTCAACCAGTCTCCCCTGGGAATCAAACCTCTGCCGCTCCTGGACGGTCTGCGCACCGAGCGGCGCAAGTCAATCGACTGTGCTCTCCGACTAACAATCGGTGGAGTCTGGAAACTGTATTGTTTCCTATAGAGCGGGGGTGGTTGTCTACCTTACGGCGACTGCTCTTGAAATGACCATTGGCCATCCGATCCCGGTTCAGAGTCGGGCAAAGGACGCCTTGGTCCGCGATAGATTCGGTGCACACCGTTTCACCGCTTCGTAAGGGAGAGGACCGCGCAAGCGACCTCGAACTCGGAACCGATCGAGAGACCGGAGAAATCTGGTCACAATTGGAAGCAAGGGCGCGAGGGTCGGCCCGCCAGGTAACACTGGCTATCTCGCGGTAAGGCGTTGGCTTCTTGCGGGTTGTGACGTAGCTGGACGTTGGATTTGTTTCTGTCCAAAGTCTTCTACGTTCACTGCAGGGCGACAGAACGAGAAAATCGTTAAAACGTCCTGTGGTGACGGGCTCGCCCGCTGTAGTTGACACCGCAAGTTGTCGGTGAATCAGTACAACGTGGTTAGCAACTTTTGATTAAAATTCTTGGAAAAGAACAAAAAAAAATATTTTGTTTTTTTTTAATTTGAAATTTTTGAAGAAGTTGACTGTTAAATAAAGATTTGAGAAGCGTTTGAGTGCGATGCGCCATCTAGCGGTAGGTATGGTATTGCAGTTTGCGATTTGAGTCGTAAATAAACAATATCAGCGACATTTTACCAACCGCTAGATAGCGCATCGTGATCACAGCTTTTCATACTATTTAATCATAAAATAAAAAAAACAAGATTAAAAAAAAAAACGTATTTTTTGTTTTTTTTCAATTTCCTAAATTAAAAGTTGCTTACTTCGTTGTACCGATTCACCCACAGAAAAAAAAGCCCATGCAATAATAACACCCCGTTCCTTGTAAAGTTAAGTAAGAGTCTCCTATTTCAGCATCCGACGTTGATCATCGACCACCTTAGGGTTGAAACGGTTATTGTATTGTGGTTTTTCATCATTTCGTCTAACAGCCCATGCATTTATATACAATATGATAACAATGGGCCCGATTGCTTTACTTTGTGAACTAAAACTAAAATTAGTTCAAGCGAACTAGATAGTCCAATACGTTAGAGCGGAATATGAAACGAACAATCGTCGATAAAAACTACCTGTCGAACGTACATACAATCGTCCGAATAAATTTGAACACATTTCATGCGGTCTTAGATTGAGATGTGACCTTTGACGAAGTGCTGTTCCCCGGTTCTGTAGTATAGAATTTTGAGACTCGTCAGGGTAGGCATCAAAACCGACATTTGCTCGATTTCCCTTCTGGTTTGCAACATTCCATAGCAATGGCCTCATCATTTGGACGATAGCGCCCATGCAAAAACGATGCAGAGCAATTTAAGGCATCTTCGGTATCTGACTCATTTACACAACTCACCTTTTTATCTTCGTCTTAATTCTTGCCTTTGAAATATTTGAGAAGTTCCAATTTTGCCACAGGTCTTAAATTTTCTGTCTCCGAGAGAGATGGCGGAAATGGTTGGTTTTCATGTTGTACTGACAGGCGATGTACAGATTGAAATTTTGCTATGGTATGTGTTGTGGCCTGTTTTGACTTAGCAGCCGTACCGCCAAATATATTGTAATTCTTTCTCTTGATAGGGTTAAAGATAGAAACATCCCTTGAAATAATCCGATGCTCCACAAATTATCATACGTTCATACGTTCTTCAGCACTTCTCCAGCAATAATATGAATAACTATGGATTGTAATTCATCATCTAACATCTTGCGGTGTCGACTACAACGGGCGAGCCCGTCACCACAGGACGTTTTAACGATTAGTCGTTCTGTCGCCCTGCAGTGAACGTAGAAGACTTTGGACAGTACAATCCTACGTCCAGCTACGTCACAACCCGTGAGAATCCAACGCCTTACCGCGAGTGAGCCAGGAATAAACCCGGCGGGCTCGAGATACTCGCGCCCTCACTTCCAATTGTGACCAGATTTCTCCGGTCTCTCGATTGGTTCCGAGTTCGAGGTCGCTTGCGCGGTCCTCTCCCTTACGAAGCGGTGAAACGGTGTGCGCCGAATCTATCGCGGACCAAGGCGTCCTTTGCCCGACTCTGAACCGGGATCGGATGGCCAATGGTCATTTCAAGAGCAGTCGCCGTAAGGTAGGCAACCACCCCCGCTCTATAGGAAACAATACAGTTCCCAGACTCCCCCGACTGTTAGTCGGAGAGCACAATCGATTGGCTTGCGCCGCTCGGTGTGCAGACCGTTCAGGAGCGCCAGAGGTTTGATTCCCAGGGGAGACTGGTCGACCCAGTGTCCTACCCAGGATTCGCACCCCATGCGTGGAGGCCATCGGATGGGTGTTGACCCGTGAGTGTGACCGACCCTGAACACATGGGTCATCGTGGCCACCTCATCATGGGCCCGTTAGCTCCCATCATCTAACAGTGGGTTATCCATCTCCAAAAGCTTCTGCTTCTGAAACCTTTTTTGATGGCTCTGATTCTTTGTGGTGGCCTTTTTTAACACGCTTTTATTAGGTCAACCTGTATGTAACTATGTAATGGAATCTAAGGTAACTAATTTAACCATCTTCCAAGGATCGTAGCGTCATGAAAATTGGCAGCTGTGTGTAGTTCTGATGACAATACAATAATATGGTACTGTCGAACTGATCTGATGATGGAGTCGGAAGATATGAACTGGAACTTCATGATGGAACATCGTATCATAGCTGTGTTTGGACTTGTTAGAAAAGTCTCGGAATGAACTTTGACCACGATTAGGTTTCAAAGTCTGATGATGAAGCCGGAAGATAGGCACTGGCATTCCATGATGGAATATCGTATCATAGCCACATATCATATCATATCGTATCTTACATGCTACCGCCAAGGGTATGATTGTGCCTAAAAGCGTGTTTTTAGTGTTTTTTTTTAAACTATTAATTTATTGACGTTTTCTTCATTGTCAGGATGATTTTCGTATAATGCTTCGTATTCTCGCTGTAAGGTATTTCAGGCCCAGAAATCATTCAGCGCCTCATCTCGCCGTCTCGCTTGTGCACCTCACTGCTAGATGCGATGAGCTGTGAATCGGTAACCAATTCTCTTACAACAATGTAATATGGTCTCATATGGTAGTTAATTGTATTAGCTTTAATACGCTGTTACGCCATTTTATCACAGCTTTTATTAGTTTTCTATATATCAAGGACAAAGATTTTTTTTTGTTTTTTTTTTTCTTTTTTCATGAAATGAATATGAGTATAGTTTGAAAAATTTAAGTTCTATCAACATTCATCGCAAGACAGTTTTGTCAATAATTTAATGACAAACATTTTGACCTATGGCAGTTTTCTCGTAGGTTTAGCAGTTTTTTTATTTAAAAAAAAAACAATTAGGTACACAAAAGAGGGGGGAGGGGGGGAAACAATATTCCTTTAACGTGTTTCTACTTCTGTATTGAAGCATACACATGAAAGCTACATGCATGCCAAGTTTCATTCTTTCTGCCGGATGGGACCATAACTTCTATTTTTTGAGCTAAGGAGCCGTACTATGGTTAAATAAATTGCGATAAGTTTCACCGTCAATGCTATCGCGCCACCTGTAGTTTTACCAGTGCGAAAGGGTTGCCAAATCGTACTATGAAGTCGAGCAATCTAATAACATATAAAAAATAGTTGTATAAAAAATCGTTTTATTTATAATATATTTTGAATAAAAATACTAAAAAAAAGTCTGTATAAATGTTACAAATAAAGTTATTGATTGAGATTTTGAGACAGTGGTATTTTTTTTACAGGTCATATCAGCGTTGCCTACATACAATAGACGGGTCCCTAGATTATTTGGTCTTGCTATTCTCACATTGCTGTGTTGCAATATAATAATTTTTCCCTCAAATTAAGGGTCTACTCTTTTCGGTCAGACTGTACCAATATGCAGGCAGCATTTGTCGGCATTCAGGCCGAGCAATCATTTTACGGTCCATACACAACCTGTGCAGATCTCCTGAAGTTGATTTCGCAATTGGTGGTTTTATGCATACCTGGCTGATTCCACGTCATATCCTATCTCTACGGAAAATATTAGGCCCAATTTTGATGTCTTCTTTGGTTTTTGTTTGAAACATTTTTTTTTATTATAGTCCGAAGTTACGCTGATGCTGCTTTATGTACAGATTTATGCTTTCCCCGAATGTGTTTCGGTAAGGCGTAGACGTTGAGCTGGATCCCGCAGAACTGGCACGTAGTTTTCTCAATGGCTTTCCTCCGACGGTGGTGCGTTTTGTCGAGGTGCGTCTTCTTGTAGTGCGAAGTCAGCTCGTTCCAGTGTTCCGTTTCGTACGAGCAGCGGCCGCATTTATACTCTCCCTTCCGGGGTGCGTTGCGTTTGGGCGCGATCGCGTGTTTCCGATTGACGTGCCGGCGGAAACTGTCTTTCAATTTGAACTGCGCACCGCACGAGGTGCAGGTGTACGTTTGGAGCGAGTGCGCTTTCCCGAGGTGAGACTGCAGCGCCGACTTTCGCGGGAAACCCTCGCCGCAACGATCGCAGCTGAATACCGCCTCGGCGACACCGATTTTATGCGACCATCGCATATGCTTCGACAGACCAAAACGATTCGAATAAATCATACCGCAAATCTCACAATCGACGACTCGAGCTTCACTCCTAACGTCCCCTTTTTTTAAGGAGTGCTTTCTCTTGACGTGCTTCTGTAAACTATCCGGTTTATCGTATGACAATCCGCATATTTCACACTTTAAAATGGACGTTTCTTCAAATATATTATGCTTCCGCCGCAAGTGCATCTTTAACTTATTCAAATTGCTGAACAGCAGCGTACAGATACTACAAACCAAGTCATTGTGCTCGGAGAATTTCGTTAATTCGTTCGCTTTGTGCTTTTTAAGAATGTGCTTATTGAGCTTTTTGATATTTTTGAATACATCACAGCAATATTGACACGCAACTTTCTCCTCAAATTCTGCAGCGACATCTTGCAAGTTTAAAGGCTCCGTAATATCTCCATCGAAATCCTAAAATAAAAACATAAAGGTATTATTGTTCTAAAGACCTGGAATATAATTCATCACCTGAATGCTACAACTGGAGATAAGTCACAAAATATCTAGAGAGTAGTCATAGTATAATAAGAACAGTATAACATCTTCATAGTATGCACCGATTTCGCACACACACAAGCGCCCGTTGTCCGTACACTACCACTACATAGATTCTCGGGCGCCTCAGTGCTAGCCAGTCAGGGCTGTCGCGCGACAGCTAAGTATACAAAAGTGGAATGTTTTCTGTACAGGCTGTAATGCAACTTAACAGAAATTACATTTACGAGTCTTTACATTTACGTTACGAAATTACATTTACGGGGTAACGTTTATTGTTCAATTGCGTAGGTAAGTATGTGTCTAGGTAAGTAGGCACATAGGTATGTAAGTGCGTAGGTAGGTAGGTAGATGCGTTTTTTGTTAAGTAGGTATCTACTTTAACTTACTAAAATGTAGGTATTGTTCCCATTCAACAAAAGGTGAATGCTGTCACACAAAGTCAGCGCTAACTCATACAGTGGCGGTCTCTTCATATAAGCCGAAAAGCCTGGCTTGCCTATACTTCCAAATTAACGATTAAATAAATTAATAACACAATTCGTAAAAAAAACAATTAAATAAATTATTTTGCTAGCGCTACTACTGCCATCTAACGCGCACAGCTCGCTCCACGCGAGAAAAAAACTGTTATCGACAGGTGCGATAATTATCGACAGGGCGCGATTGCTGTTTCACTCGCACATATTGGGCTTTCAATGCGGCTTTCAAAATCAGTGTTCCTCTCATTCGCACCTGTGGCAAATTACGCTAAACAATATATGTCTATATACAACTTTTGTATCGGGAGCTAAGCCGGGCTTGCTTAGCCATGACGTTGAATGCGAACTGTGAATGCGAACGTGTCAACAGAAAGCGCGACTTCATTATAATTAGTTTGGATTTAAATGTGCGAGTGACGTCGGGCTAATTTTTTATTGTGTAATTTCAATTGATTTGTGGTTTTTAGTGCCTGATAAAATATGGAGGAAATTGTCCTTTGTGGTCAGTAATGTATTCTTATTATTTTGTTTTCTGACATATGTAACAACCCGCAGGACTGGGACGGGGATACGGTTTTAGCAGCGGAGAATTTTGAAAACTCGATGCGATCATTCCATTAAAATTTTTTCACCTTGTTTTCCGCCGAATTTTTGAAAAAGCTGAGAGCTTGTACAACATTCTTCAAAAATCACAAGTCGATGTGGGTTATAGGAATTAATGAAGAAAAACAAAATAAAGGAATTTCAGACTTGGTTACGTGTTGAATTTCAATATGAATTTGATCAAATTTATGAAAACAATCTACAAAATAACTCAGCACCTCGTTTGAGACGCAACGACGCAAGAGAGTCCTTTAAAGCCACTAGAGGTATGCGACTGCTGATAAGTATATGTTAAATTCTGTCTTGCAGTAGCATGCCTTCAGTGTGCTTTATTGAATGTACGACCCAAGCAGTAAATTTCAAACTGAAGATTAAAGAGTAAAGAGGTACCACTTTTTTACTATAAAAAGCGTAAAAAAACACAAAAAGGTATGTCGGGCTTGCCCTATTTACGAACCCTGGGCACGCCACTGAACTCATATATTCTGTTACAGTACAATTTTAAGAACCGACTCTTGATCTATAAACCAAAAATATATAAACAGACATAATAATTATAAAGAATTGCATTTCTGCTTTAACCCTTGGAGTAAATGGGTGTTTTCATGGATGCATCTGCAGGATTTTCGGCGACATCGACGGCGCTCGACTTAAAGTACTATAACTACGAAACTACTACACCAATCATAAAAAGAACAACTGCACAATGATTGCATTGAAATTTCGAATATAGAATATTGAAATATCATTTTGTAAAACAATTAGATAATTATGAATAAATATGAGAACGTCAAAGAAGTGAAAAAAACGCGCGACCAGATTTGGTCGACTCGTACTCAACGGATAATTGTTTCGCGACCAGATTTGGTTGACTCATACTCAACGGGTTAATGGGATCACAACTTCTCAATTGTGTATTTGTTGTGGCAACTCTGGTGATTTGGCGAAACGTAGGTACTTATTTCGAAAACGGGCTCTAGATGTCCTACTGATGTTATTTTACTATGGTAGAGTTGGCTATTTAAGCGATTACAATTATAGTAGGACTCCAATTATCCGAGCTCTGACTATCCGAATCGCTGATTATCCGAAATTAGGACGAAAAAAATTTATTAAGATGGAAACGAGGAAATATACACATTTAAACTTTGTATCAGTGCTTGAAAACGAAGATGGAAGTTCTTCAAGAAAATCAATGAAGGCGGTAACAAACAAAGATTTAAAAAATGCCGTTTTCAAGTGGTTTTTGCAGCAATGTTCTATGGGAAACCCAATTTAGGGTCCGATTCTTTGTGAAAAAGCTAAGATCTTAGCTGAGAGACTTGGTTGTTCATCCTTCAAGACAAGTAATGGCTGACTCTTCCTTTAATTTTTTTTTCTAGGAAATGAGAATGAGAAATAGACACGAATTTTCGTGTCAGTTCAGTGGTTGCCCTCATCGTCCGCACTTGTCTACAATATTTTCGTTCGACTCAGACACGGATACTAAGGAAAATATTGCCTAGGTACCTACTTATATTAAGCCTACTCAAGAAGAAAAGAAAGAAGAGGAAATATTAGGTGCATCCAATAAAACAGTAAGGGGAACTCGAAGTGAATAGCATTTATTGGCAAATAAACTAGAAAGCGACAAAACTAGATTTCACCAATATCTCAGATTGGCAAAAACACAACATCCTTCGACTACATACATCCTTTTATTGAAAATGATATTAAAAAAATACGTATATAGGTATGTTGTTGATATTTTAACGTCACCCGACTAAATTCACCACGCTGATTCCGAAACTGCAAAAATCTTTTGTCAGTCTCAATAAATAAGCGAGGAATTAAAGATTCGATTAATTAAAACACCAACATTTCAGTAGGTGAAGTTAGTTTTTTTTCAAACCAATTTATACACACCTATATGGTGGTAGGTAAGTTTTTTAAAAATTATAAAAACTAATTTAAAATGTTAAAAAAAACGACAATATCTTCTATCAGAGCATTAAAATGATTGAATTTAGTAGTGTTTTTTCGACGTGACAACGTCTTATAATTCGATGGAGCCGGCTGACGCATGAAAAAACATGACTCATGCGGCGTTACCTCGCTCTGAGGCGTTCCATTTAAGGCTTAAAGTGCAAGCGAGAGCGCGGAACGAGCGACAAAGAGGCACAATCGGCCTCCGCGTTCGGCAGCATTCGACATCTGTCTCCTACTCGAGTGAGCGATGCGTCCGCGTGGACAGCTGCTATACAATAATACATTTACATGTTTTCGTCAAGTATGAAGTGCAGTGAAAAGTGAATGTGGTGTCAATTGTTTATAGCAACGATAATTGTGGCGATACAGGTAATGATTCTTTCGATATTAAATATATTATGTTAGTGTCGAATATTCGTGCTTTCATCATTAAAATAAATAGCATCGGTCCGCTAGTGCAGCGATTGTAGGTTACGCTATAATTGACAAAACTATAACAATAAGTTAACAGAACTATTTCCCGATGAGTAAAAAATCAATGGCTTTACTATTCGATCGAAATAATTATCGAGCGTAGCTATGATTTCAAAAAATTAAAACATAAATGTTAAATCTTCCACATATCATAACAACGTGTCTGAAATGACAGGTTGGACCAGCCAGCCGTCAAAGGGACCAATTGACATAATTGTATTTATGTATATAAAAAATTATATATAAAAAAAATTGACATAATTGTGTTTATGCGTACAAATAAATGTAACTTGATCAATTCAATTGTGATTTCCATTTACCTCCTTCTCTATATCCATACAAAATATCTATCAAACAAATAAAATTAAAATTTTCTTTTGAAAAATGCAACTATCCCATCAGTATTTTCTTATGACGTTGTCACGTTCAACTATCGTCAGTAAACCGACTATACAGACAACCGATTTTTTGTTAAAATAGGCAAGGTAGCAATATCATGCTAATTCAAAAAAAAATGCACCTCAGATATGGGCATACCAACAATGTAATAATAATACCTAACATTTGCACGGAAGGATTGCGGATTTGCAAAAAAGACTTTACTGACATCACTATTATCTATTCATACTTTTCCATTTAAGCTTGATGCGGGCCGGCGAGTTCTAAAGGGGCAAACATAATATCGGACGCGTCCGTCAGCAGCGGCTTATGGAGGTTATCTGTGTAATGAATTTCTATTGAGCCGTGCACATTATCGGACGTCAGTCGCGGACGTCACCTTGAAGCTTCGGACATCCGATAGAGATCTGGCAAGCCGCGTCCCAAACGACTGTACATACTGCTCAGTCGCGTCCATAAGCCGCAGCTTACGGACGCGTCCGATAATTTGATTGCCCCTTAAGAGTGCCAAAGGCATGTCGATAGCTTAAATAATCGAAGGTGACATACATCCAGACAGGCGGACAGCAGTCACGATCCGTTTGCATAAATAAAACCTACCGTATTACAAGCATTATCGAAATCGTCCTGGGCGTAATCATCGTCCGGTTCAACTTTCAACGGATCCTTTTCGAATTCGGGTTCGGTTTGATTCTTCTTTCTTTTTTTCTGAATTTCGTACACCAAAGGCTCCGGCTCGAACGTTTCCGCATCGCTGCAGCTGCTTATTTCCGACTTTATGTCAATGTCACATTCGTTTGGAAGATCGTCTGTGTTTTCCTCCATTTCATAACATGTTTGATCCCGTTTTAAATAAAAGAAAACCAAAAAAAGGTAAATAAACAAAAACCTAATTTGACGTTTGACGTTTCTTTGACTTTTATGACGTTTTGTGAATGTCCATGGATATCATTACAGTATAAAACTATGGAAGGATCAAATTCATCAAAGCTTAACACCAAATATCTAGCTGTGACCGATCTCAAAGTAAATTTACTCACCAGTAAATTTTCAATGATGGTGAAAATTTGAAGTTACTAGTTATTACAGTTAAACATTTGTTTGTTTTTCTATTCTTTATTGTGAAATTTTACAATGGGCGGGTGTACTATCATACGACAATATCTTACAACCAACCCAACTATGAAGTGTTTATATGTATGCGCGCGTGTAACGTATGTGTAAATGTGTGTGCAGTGCTGGATTTGGCAATAGGCCTTAGGGGCGTCCACATATTACGTAATCACGGAGGGGGAGGAGAAGGTGTTGAAGCTGAGGCTTACGCTTGATTACGTAAGGAGGGGGGACCGTTCTGATTACGTAATCAACTTTGGTCACCGCACCGCAATGATTTTGATCTAAATCTTCACGGAATAAGCGCGGTGCCGCGCCGAAGATACCCCGCACGCGCGATGTGCATAGATAGTCCACGCGCTCGTCTGCGAATGACTCGGCCGGGAGGCTGGGCCTGTTCCTGCGCGCGCTGGCAAGCCGGCGTCCGCTCTACGTCACGGCGGCACGGCACAGCAGGCGCGCCGCAGCAACTCCGGACTAGCGCGTCGCTGCACACTTTCGGCTGCGCAAATTTGGTTGATTACGTAATCTTGTGGGGTGGGGTCATGCTGCTGATTACGTCTGGGAGCTAATGGGCCTTTGCTGAGTTGGCCATGAAGACCCGTTCTGTTCAGGGTTGGTCAAACTCACGGGTCAACACTTATCTGGCGGCCTCCACGCATGAAGTGCGAGCCCGAGCAGGACTCTGGCCTTAGGGCTAGTTTCCCCTAGGAATCAATCTTCTGGTGCTTCTGGACGGTCTGCGCACCGTGCGGCGTAAGCCAATCGACTGTGCAACCTGACTAACAGTCGGGGGAGTCTGAGTACTATTTCCTATAGAGCGGGGGTGGTTGCGGACCTTACGGCGACTGCTCTTGAAATGACCATCGGCTACCCGATCCTGGGTGAACAGCCGGGCAAAGGATGCCGTGGTCCGCGATTGATTCGGTATACACCGTTTCACCGCTTCGTAAGGGAGAGGACCGCGCAAGCGACCTCGAACTCGTAACCAATGAAGAGACTGGAGAAATCTAGTCGCAATTGGAAGTAAGGGCGCGAGTGTAAGACCGCTGGGTAACACTCCTGGCTATCTCGCGGTTAAGGCGTTTGTCTCTTACGGGCATGTGGCGGAGCTTGACGGTGGACTGTTTTTGTCCAAGTCTTCTGCGCTCACTTCAGGGAGACAGAACGACTAATCGTTAAAACTTCCTGAGGTGACGGGCTCGCCCGTTGCAGTTGACAACTCTAGTTGCTGATAACGTCTATTGACAAGGGGAGGGGGGGGGGAGGGCGAAAATCCCAAAAACGTGATTACGTAATATGTAGATGGCCCCATTATAGGCCGCAGCCTTGGGGCGGTAGATTTCAGGAGACAGCAGATTTCAGAGGCCGCTCTTTTTGATATACTAAAAGCCGTCTAGTTCATTCATGATTATGAACATAATACTCAAGCAAGTCTCTCGCGGATAGTATCTCTCTTTTATATCTCATTTGATAATAAATCTCATTTGGGTAAATGCTTTAAGTCCCCGATGTGACGTAATACTGCTATCCTATGTTAGTTATGTATATGTTACTGTTCTGCGGGGCGGCGAGGCGAAGTAGTATTGCGGCGCAGCGGGTCGCGGGCTAGAATGGGTGAACTATCAACACAAGAGTCATAGAAGAAGCTAGAGGACGACTTGGTTCAGGAATTTGTAAATTTTAACAGTCACATTTCCTATAACAAAACTGTAGAGACACCTGAATCAATATTATTACTCAATCTCTCAACATTTATGAGAAACCAGTCTCTGTGCAACGTTTACCCAAACTTGGCTATAGCTCTCCGTATTGCACCTTGCACTCCGGCCACATTTCGAAATAAGGTTTTCTTGTTTAAAATAAGGGAAGAATCATCAGAGGTCTTCATTTACCTGAAGAAAATCTAAACACTTTGTTTCGTCTAAATATATGTAGAGGAATAAATAGTGAATACCATAGACTGTGGCGATATTATAGATGCTTTCACCATTAAAAAAAAATCAAAAAAAAATGTGTTTCTTGTTTTATTACACTTCTATTTTATGACTAACTAGCTGCGCCCCGCGGTTTCACCCGCGTGGTGATGGAAAATTGTGATAATGATGATAGAAAACTATATATTTATAAATTGTAGCCTATGTGTTATTCTGATGTGTAAGCTATATTATTGTTATTTGCCTGTTATTGTGTAAGCTATAAAATTCTTATTTGCCTAAAAAGCCAAGGTAAATAAATACGTTATTAAGATAGGTAGGAGAAAGGAGGAGAACAAAGGCAAGTGACCTATACTTAATAAAAGTATAAATTCGACACTGTGAGTGTGGGTGTGTTGTTATTGCCTTCGATCGACAGAATTAAAATGCAATTCCGTTTATTTTGTCCCAAGGAAAAATGGTGACTCAGCCGGGAATCGAACCCGGAACCTTACAATGTAAAATCAGGCGAGCTGACCACTATGCCACCAGGCCGTGTATCATAAAGCATTAAAATGAATATTGAAGAATTAATTAAGTAAAATTACATATTTATTTAATTTTTATAGAACTCCAATGCAAGACTTACTACAAAAAAAATCGGTTGTCTGTAAAGTGGGTTTACTGACGATAGTTGAACGTGACAACGTCATAAGAAAATACTGATGGAATGGTTGCATTTTTCAAAAGAAAATTTTAATTTTATTTGTTTGATAGATATTTTGTATGGATATAGAGAAGGAGGTAAATTGAAATCACAATTGAATTGACCAAGTTACATTTATTTGTACGCATAAATACAATTATGTCATATTTTTTTCTTCTTTCTTTTTCTTTCTTTAATTTTTTTTACAATGATCAGTGTTTTGCTGCATCAATCACTATTTCCGTATGTTTACAACAGCTAGTATGTACATCCCATCATGGAAGTTGATACCGATGTACCAATTCTTCTTTGTGGCGACTTCCAACACAAACTTCAGCAAAAAAAGCAATTGTTTTACACAGTCAAATGCAACCATTCCATCAGTATTTTCTTATGACATTGTCACGTTCAACTATCGTCAGTAAACCGACTTTACAGACAACCGATTTTTTTCTCATCGTGAAATAGTTCTGTTAACTTATTGTTATAGTTTTTTCAATTATAGCATAACCTACAATCGCTGCACTAGCGGACCGATGCTATTTATTTTAATGATGAAAGCACGAATATTCGACACTGAACATAATATATTTAATATCGAAAGAATCATTACCTGTATCGCCGCAATTATCGTTGCTATAAACAATTGCTATCGTTGCTATAACAATATTCTTAAATGGAACGCCTCAGAGCGAGGTAACGCCGCATGAGTCATGTCTTTTCGTGCGTGCAGCCGGCTCCATCGAATTAAAAGACGTTGTCACGTCAAAAATGTATTATATTTTACAAAAAGATTACCTAATAATGTTTTCCAGTATCTTCACGGTCTGTGTTTTCTAAAATTTATGAGAAATTTACGATATTTATATGAGATGATATTTTTATGTGACATTTACGAGTTGACGAATTTCATAAAACAATTTACTAATTCTGACAAAAAAATATTACAACTCCGGTTTGGAATGTCGCTCGCTTTTTTAGTAAAACGATAAAATGAAAGTTAACCGCTACAAATTATAAATTAAAAAGTAATTTTTTCCTCGGGGTAAAAACATTAAAAATATTTTTTTTGTTTTTCCTATTGCGTTAAATCAAAAGTTGTTTATTTGCTCGTACTGATTAACCTACCTACTTCAATAATGTCACTAATAAAAACTCATGCTGTATATTTACTTAGAGCACAATAGTTACATACGAAACTACTATTATCACGCATGCCAATAAACAGCGACTTTTTTAAATATCTCCTAAAAACATTTCTGATTTCGTAGGGCTATTTACTACGAAATGTGACTCCTGAGATGAGATCACACAATCACCTTTTCATTTTCTAATTTCTTTTATCGTATTTACTAATTACAGTCGTTTTACGTTTATATTTATTAGCCACAAACGGAAAGGGATATATTTTTGTACTCATGCATTTTTTCAAACACATTTCGAAATATCACGATCTATGATATAAAAGTTTGGCAAGGAATATTGGGTCACAATACTGCGGCGCCGGCCGGCCGCGCCGGAACGCTGAACCGTGTTTGGTTTTTCCGTTTTTTCTGGTTTTATCTTCTGGAATATCTGTCCGAGCAATGTTATTGGCGACTTCGATTATTACTCTGCGCGGAAACAAGGATTTTCGGTGAGTTTACGCTGTGGTTTTGCTGTTTTGAGCAGTTTTTCGTTTTCACCGCGGGTCCCATATTTCGTTCCGTATCTCTGCGAACGAGCTTCCGATTTTTATTTCGATAGCATATTTGAAATCTGTATTAAATTTGCGGTCGTTTGGATATGACATGTTTTGGAGGTTTGTTTATGTTTACATATGTAAAGAGAGTTGAAAATAGTTGTGTCAAAACAGACAGAATGGCGGGCGGTTTTTTTCGTGTTTTTTTGTTGATTCTATTTAAAAAGTGTTTAATAAATAGTCGTTTAAGTTTCTAGGTAATATAAATAGTCTTAAAAGTGAAAAATAGTGTTTTTTTTAAAATTCAGTTTCAAAATTTTTTAGTCGGTGGCGGCTTGTGGTCAATCAGTCAACTTCAAAACTAAACACAAACATATCGCCGTCTCGCTCCCCGTTTTTCGAGTTGTTTGAAAGAGTGAAAGAGAGGGCATGATTTTTCCTTTTGATTCAATCCGCAGTAATGGCGCTACAGCCTTTCTATTGTCACTTCATACATTGAAACATGGATTTTGCTTTAAAATCGTGATAAATGGTCTAAATTGCACGTTTTTCTCGTCGTTTTTCCCGTTTTTATTTTTTATCTTTCGATTTCTGGAGTATTTTCGTCTGCCGACGCGCAAATTCACAGTTTATCATCATCAATGGCGGCTCTGGCGGCGGCGGGCGCAAAAGGTGCGTAAAGTATCCGGCGTGGGTCTTGTAATTAGCGATAATTCCATAATTAAAACTTTGAAAAAACATTTTAATCGTTTCATGGAAATCCGGCACAGAAATTGTGACGGGACACCACTCGGACGAACTTTCCCATATAAATGCTGACATTTTAACCCTGGACCAAAAAGGGAGCTTTTCTGTGTCTAGCATAATCAGCCATGGATCTAGGGGAGGGCAAACCGGGGTACCTGCCCAGGGCGCAAATTCGTCCCCTTCGGGATGCCAAATTCATGTGTTTGGAAAAACCTTGTTTCACTTGGTAGTGCTATCGATTGTTCATTTGATTTTGAAACGCATCCTGAGATGATTTTTTGAATGCACGGTGTGTCTGATGTCTCTAACAGGTTTATTCCCATCGCGCCAATAAAATTCCTCCCCACAGACAGAAGGGGACGGGCTACGTTTCGCACTTGTGACCGCATAAGAAAACAACGTTCTTATCTTATAAGAAATATTACTTTTAGCAAGCCCCAGATCTAAGGGAAGGGGGGGGGGGATCGAGGTACCTGCTTCGGGCGAAAATTTAAAAGGGCGCCAATTTCATGTGTTTCGAAAAAACCTTGGTTCACTCCAGGGCGCGTCGTACTATCGATTGTTCATTTGATTTTGAAACGCATCATAAGTTGATTGTAGAACGCATGCGCAGTGTGTGTGATGTCTCTGCTTGGTGAATTCCTTTCGCGCCAAGAAAAAATGTTCCCCACAGACAGAAGGGGACGGGGCCACACGAGCGGATCCGAATAAACTCAAACGACCGAACGTCAAGCGATGGTCGTTATTTATGTGGCTGATTAGGTGTGCGAGCAATTCGCGTTGGTTTTTGTTGTTAATAACTACTCTTTGAAATGTATGAAATCAAAGTCTATCGCGGTTTTTAGACGTTATAAAAAGGTTTAAAAACGAATTTACCTTGTGAATTTTGTGCCAACAATGTTTTTAATTATCGATATATTACCTAGATATGCCCTCAGATACAAATAAGTTGGCTCCACATAGCCTTTGCTCGTGAATCATGTGACAGCGAGAGCATTAAATTGAACAGTATGCGAGAGAATAGTGCGCCAAAACTATTGCATAGAGAGGCATAGTCTGGAAGCTGTATTGTTTCCTATAGAGCGGGGGTGGTTGCGTATCTTACGGCGACTGCTCTTGAAATGACCATTGGCCATCCGATCCCGGTTCAGAGCCGGGCAAAGGACGCCTTGGTCCGCGATAGATTCGGTATACACCGTTTCACCGCTTCGTAAGGGAGAGGACCGCGCAAGCGACCTCGAACTCGGAACCAATCGAGAGACCGGAGAAATCTGGTCACAATTGGAAGTAAGAGCGCGAGTGTCTCGAGCCGCCGGGTTTATTCCTGGCTATCTCGCGGTAAGGCGTTGGACTCTTACGGGTTGTGGCGTAGCTAGACGTCGGATTGTTTTGTCCAAAGTCTTCTACGCTCACTGCAGGTCGATAGAACGACTAATCGTTAAAACTTCCTGTGGTGACGGGCTCGCCCGTTGTAGTCGACACCTCAAGATGCATAGAGAGGCAAAACTTTCTAAGTACTCTACAATGCATACGTTCGTAGCGTTCTAGAATTCGGAAGCGTAGTTTGGAATCCCCAATATGCTGTTCATATAGATAGGACTAGCTGCGCCCCGCGGTTTCACCTGCGTGGTGATGGAAAATTGTGATAATGATGATAGAAAACTCTATATCTTTATAAATTATAGCCTATGTGTTAGTCTGATGTGTAAGCTATATTATTGTAAAGTTTCATCAAAATCCATTCAGTAGTTTTTGCGTGAAAGAGTAACAAACATCCATACATACATTCTTACAAACTTTCGCGTTTATAATAGTAGTAGGATTGAGAGGGTGCAAAAGAGATTCTTAACCCTTCAGGCCTCGGCCCCTCAGACGATTGACAAGTTGCTGTCCCAAAAAAATTTAGTAAAAATTAGTAAAAAAAATGAATTACGACACTGTCTCACCAAAACATTAATTACTGCCAAACCACTGTATCCATAATTAAAATCAAACATATTAACATAATGAAACATAATAAAATAAAACAAATTAAATTAAAATAATATTAAAACGGGGCCGTCACGCTGAATCGTGTTGTGGCCAATCTGGACCTGAGGGGTTAAAATCAGTGGACTTTCGGACAGGTAACATGTCCACCGATTATGCAGAGAGAGCGACAAAACACAAAGTACACTTTTTGTATGCAAGACGAGCCTTTCAGACAATATCTTCCTATATAAAATCTTAAATAACCATATTAATTCTGCACCCCTTTTGGCCAAAATTCTTTTTAAAATTCCTCGATCTCCCTCTTCTCGTTCAAGAGATACATTTTATATACCCTCTTTTCACACGAACTATGCGAAAAATACCTTTTTCAGACGGTCATATTTACATTATAATTAAGCACGGAGCAGCTAACCAGTGGAGAGCGTATACGGGGGGGACATCGCTCACCAAACACACGCTATTCGAAGCGTGTGTTGGTCGAATTCGTATCAGTCCGAGGAATGTGGCTCTTGCCGACGCACGACAGTGATTTTATTTCATTTGCCAAAAAGTAGCTAAAAGACAATGCCTAGTTGTTCAATTAAGTGGTGTGGGAAGAGTACCTCAACCTCAAGTTACTCTAAGAATGGAATATCCTTTCATCGGTAAGTTTTTCAGCTATATTTTTAAAATTAAAAATGATCGGAAAATATATTCCTGATTTTAAATCGCTGGGAACCACTCGTTGATGTCTTTCTTCCGTCTCGCTTTGTCACAGTAGTACTCATGTGCAACCATCTCACTATTTTGCACGATAGTGCTACATTGAAACTTAAAAGACTCTCAATTTTTATCGATAAATTCGTTAACAAACAAACGTAGTTTTTGATACCTGCAGAACTATAGGAGCATATATAAGTTTACGTAGGTAAATAATATACGATGTGGGTAAAAAAGTATATTCTATTCGTTTTTTGGTAAAATATTTTATTCAACTTGCAATGTTTGTATGTAAGTATATTATTTATTTTTTTATTTTACAAAATTATCCAAAACAATACAATTGATTTTTGCGAAGCAGATAAGATTGCATTTGTGTGGATTTTATCCCCCCACTAGATTGTATGTCTGTTCTGGGGTGATAGTATTTAAAACTTCACTTTAATCATAGTGACTTCACTTTCTTTCTTTTTTTTTTTTTTTTTTTTTTTTTTTTTTTTTTTTTTTTCATTCATTCCGATTGCTCATTCATTCTTATAAATTTTAAGGTTATTATAAATATATAAATGTGTATATAAATAAAGAACTAATAGTAAATAAAGAAAAAGAAAATATTTAAGTTTATAGATAAGTAAAATAAATAAATATATAGATTAATATATAACTAAATTGACCAATAAATTAAGTAGCCTAAAAAGGTTTCTTACTGTGCACATATACTTGTGAATTTAATTAATTAATATAATATTATCATTTTTTTTTTAAACATAATCAACCGAGAACATATTTCTTATCAAGTATCAGGTGACAGATATGGACCGAAGTTTGATCCCTCAAATTATCGACCGATACCAGTACCTGATGTTTTAGCAAAAATTTTGGAAAAAATAGTAATTACACAACTCTGTAATCATCTAGAAACCAATCACATGTCATCCGAAAACCAATACGGCTTCAGATCCAAAAATGGGAAACACAAGATGCAGTACTAAAAATGTCAGAGCATATCACTAGGTATGTAGACGCCAACAAAAAGTGTATTACTGTACTTCCCGACCCCGCGCAAGCTCCCGACACAGTATCCCATGAAATGCTCCCAATGAAACTTGGGAAATATATATATATATATATATATATATATATATATATATATATATATATATATATATATATATATATATATATATATATATATATATATATATATATATATATATATATATATATATATATATATATATATATATATATATATATATATATATATATATATATATATATATATATATATATATATATATATATATATATATATATATATATATATATATATATATATATATATATATATATTAGTAAGTATGCAGTGTGTTTATTTAGGTCAATTATTGCAAGCTGACTTAGATCCACTTCCTCTTATCCTACGGAGTTGAACTTTGACATGTTGGTTTAGTTACGATAACAATTGCATTTTTATAGTAAGCATGACCTGGATCGACATTCAGGATCAGCTCCAGATAAAGGAATTCTTTAACGGTCAACAGCACAGACATGAAATTTTGTGTACGCATTCAATTATGATAGCCGGGATTAAGTTGTATCATTATATGGTTGCTGCACTCAGGGTTGGGCCCTGAATAGGGAACTTCTCAATAGTTAGCAGCACACATATGAAATGTTGTATACGCATTCAATTATGATAACCCATTCTAAGGGTCACCATGACATGGCTACTGCTCTGAAGGTTGGTTCCAAACGAGGAAACTCCTCAAAGGTCAACAGCACAGACACGAAATTTTGTGTACGCATTTAATTATGATGCCGGGTATAAGTTTTAACATAATTTGGTTGCTGCACTCAGGGTTGGGTCCTGAATAGGGAACTCCTTAATGAGTAGCAGCACAAACATGAAATATTGTATACGCATTGATATATGATAACCCATTTTAAGTGTCACCATAACATGACTACTGCACTGAATGTTATATACGCATGTAATTATGAAAGGCGGTTCTAGGTTTCACCATGAAATGACTACTGCCATCAGAGTTGGATTCCGAGTGACGAAGGAACCGTTCAACGGTCATTTTCTTCCTTTTAGAGCATTTAAATAAAAGCTTTTAAGAATGTTTTTTACTTTTAACTTATTTAAATACAGATTTCCACATGACGCTGTTACAAAAGAAAAATGGATTAAGTGCACTCACAGAGACATTTTTTTCCCGGGGAAACTAAGTGTCGTATGTTCGAGACATTTTACCGCAGATTGTTTTGAAGAATTGAAGAATAATCGACGCCGTTTGTATAACTCAGCAATTCCTACCCTATATTTACCTATATTGGTAGGTATAATTATTAGAATATTGTTATGTAATCACCTAAGAGTGGAGATGTTAAAAAGTTTAATCTTACAGACACCATCAACTGAAAACACAGCGAACGCCGAAGACCAACCGACTACGTCGAATGGGGAACCTATGGAAATATGTAAAACCCCGGTAATATTTTGTTTAAATTATATGCGTGTATTATGTGTGTTGCTGCCAAATGGCTAACTAGATGGATATATTACTTTTCAAATTTTATAAATCAGCTACATAGTACAAATATATTTTCAGATTGCCTTCGTTCCAAAACTACCATGGCAAGCTTTCTTTTAACGTTTCACATGTTTGTTAATTTTTGGTAGTATGTTAAGTTAAAATCTAGCAAGATAAATTATAGCCACTTCTTCTTGATCCGTAGATATTCTTTCCACGAGGGAAATTCCCAACCATCAATAGCTTATATTTATTTACGTGTAACTTGTTAATTTTTATTTATGCATTTATTTTTCAGATATTCACAGAAAAAGACGACACAAATAATGAAGTTTTATACAACGATTTAACTCCCAGGAAACGAAAAATGAAACGGCAAATCGACCATCTTGTACTTAGTTTAAATCGAAAGAAAAAGATAGTAAAGAAATTTCAAGACCAATCAAGAATTTTAAAAAAGAAAGTTGCTACTTTACATGAAATTTTAAATACTTTAACTGTTAAATCTTTATTACAGAAAGAAAATGAAGACATATTGAAAAGTATAGGGCTAGAAAATCGAGAGTTGCTCAAACGGCACCAACAAAAATTTAATACAGGACACATACCAAAAACAAAATACTCACAGGAGCTTCGGGCGTTTGCATTAACTTTACACTTTTACTCGCCTAAAGCGTATGATTTTGTGAGAAAAACATTTAGTACATGTTTGCCTTATACTAGTACGCTCCGAAAATGGTATCAGTCTGTTGATGGACAGCCAGGCTTTACTAAAGAATCCCTTAATGCACTTAAATATTTGGCAAGTGACAACAGCAACGATCTGTATGGCGCAATTATTTTTGATGAAATGGCAATAAAAAGTGGTATAGAATACCATCCTCAGGGTAAACGGTATTACGGACATGTAAATTATGGTACTACTTTAGAGTCTGATTGCCAAATGGAAGCTAAGGAGGCTCTCGTTTTTATGTTGGTGCTATTGAACGCATCATATAAAATTCCATTTGGCTATTTCTTAATTAATGGCATTAATAGTGACCAAAAGGCATCCTTACTCAATCAAGCTATTACTTTAGTAGAAGAAACAGGTGTTAAAGTATTTTCTGTAACATTTGACGGCTGTCCTGCGAATTTGACCATGGCTAAAAAGTTAGGATGCAACTTTGACCCAAATAATCTGACCACGACATTCAAAAATCCGTACAGAGACTCACAAGTAGCAGTATTTTTAGACCCTGCATATATGATAAAACTAGTACGTAACGCATTTCAAAAGTATGGTAGTTTTTGGGACAAAAATGACCAGAAAATATCTTGGCAGCATATTGTTGATTTACATAATTTACAGGAGAAAGAAAATTTGCACCTAGCAAACCGTCTGAGAGCAATTCACATCTTTTTCAAATGCAAAATCATGAAGGTGAGCTTAGCAATCCAAATTTTCAGCAAAAGCGTCGCAGATGCCCTAGCAATTTGTAGGGATTTGCTCAAATTACCAACTTTTCAAGGAGTTACTGCTACGATTACATTTTTACTACTCATGAATGATCTGTTTGACATTCTTGATTCACATGTGCATGGCTATGACCTCAAACGTGCCGTAAATAAAGAAAATGCGGCTTCGGTGATTGACACACTAGACAAGGCGAAATATTATATAATCAACATGTCGGCTCAAATTGTGACAGCAAACACGATAAAAAGGGTAAAGCTTATCGAATCACCACGATACACTGGGTTTTTAGGCTTTTGTATTTGCATAGAAAGTGCGAAATATTTAATACAAAACTTAGTCTTAAGTACAGAATGCCCAATTAATTATCTACCACTCCACAAAATAAGTCAAGACCAACTGGAGCACTTTTTTGGGAGTGTTAGATGTCATGGTGGTTCAAATAATAACCCAACAGCTCGACAATTTGAAAGCATATACAAAAAATTAATAACATATGCCCAAATAAAAAACACCGGCAGCGGAAACTGTGGAGCACTGCACCAAATACCAATTTTGAATTGCACATCTGCAATAGATAAGATCAACATTACTACGAGACTCGAAAACCAGGAAAATATTGACGACATTTACGATATGGAGTCAAATTCTGATGTATTGGATAATGTGATTCAAGCAGAATTCAATGAAAATCTGGACATGTTGGAAGCTATCAATTTGACAGAATATAGCGAAATAGTAATAAAATATATAGCAGGCTTTGTTGTACATTCGTTAATAAAACAAATTAAATGTCAAACGTGCATTGGAGCATTATTGGGTGAGCCTCATGAACAAACATTACAAAACCAAAAAGACGTAAAAGGCAAATTAATGCACGGGTCAACTACAGTTGTAGATATATGTAGGCGATCCGAAGTTCATATCAGACGGGCCATCAACGAGTGCGGTGGAAAAACTTTATCGTCACAACACATGTCAGATTATTTTGTGATATCAGTTTTGAAAACTTTTGTAGGATACAATTTATTCCCTGATATCCATCTTCACCAATTCGATGTCGAGTCTACAAATCATTTGATAGATCTGGCTAAATGTGTTTGTAAAAAGTATGTCGATGCGCGGATAACATTTGTTATGAAAAATAAAGCTAACCCTAAAAATTACATACGTAAAATATACTCGAAAATGATTCACTTTAAAAATCAGTAATATTGAATAATGCCCTACACTTTGTTTCAGAGCTATATATAAAGTTAGAAGGTTATATTAATGATATAAACGTATAGTCAGTAAAAGTAGTGTCTCCAGCACATCACTATTTATTTATGTAGGTATATTACGAATTTTGTAAAAGAATTATTCAGAAAAAAAGACAAAAGAGAAAAATCTACCCCTCTGAAGTTTCTTGCCACTTCTTCCCCGCAGAAAACGTATACTTTATAGTGGACTTAACGACTTTTAATGATTGTTATATTCTTGACTCTCAATAGGGATTTGTGCAAAATCCTATTTAGATATAATATGTTGTTTTCTTTAATTAATTTGCTAATGACAGAAGTTTATCTGTAAAAACCCTACACCGATCAATCAATAATGCAATACTTATCGAAGTTTCTGCGACACTTGCATTTACAGCATGTTAAAGTAATAAATAGCGCAAACCTCTCGGATAATACGTTTTCCCCCATTAAATGGAAAAAATTTTGTTATATCCCTTTTTGATACACGCAAAATATGTTTTCGCGTACAAATTATTAAAATCGCTTTGAAAACTTTATAGAACACAAGTTGTTCAGTTTCTTAGGAAAAGCAGCCACCTAATAGGATTTGCCTTATTTCTCTCACATACAAACACACAAATTCACGGGAAAACACACACACAAACACTTTATATAAAACTTTAAACATTGTCATTATGTTGTTATTTATATATAAAACAAATAAAAATGTATATTTTAGCTAGATAAATAATGTGTTTTATTTTTATGTATTTTCGATTCATGTAAACCAACAAATACCCTTACTCGAATTTAGTTTTATTTGAAACAAAATTGTTATCGATATCGATATTTTTTAACCGCGCTAAATCATCCCGGCAGCATTGCGTCATCATAGCATCAGCCTACGAGGGTGGCCGCTACCCCCGCTCTCTCCACTGGTTAGCTGCTCCGTGTAATAAAGCCTCGAATGACCTCGACATATTTTCTGACACGTTGGTTAGTTTTAGGAAAAAATTATACGATTTGTTGTTGCATTAGCTTATAGTTTCATTTGTTTTTAAGTAAAACTTTTTATTTTTTTGGTTGCATTAGTTGGTTTGGTTGCTTGGTTTAATAAGTTATTAGTGTAATTTTGATTATCATTTTCCCTTTACTACTATTTATAATGTTTTGTAGTAATTAATGGTAATATAGGTCTATTTGTATTTTGTATTATTTTCACACAAATGTATGTGACTGTTTTTACCTAAATAAAAAATAAGATTAATTGTGGCGCTAGTCCCAATTCGCTGTCCGATCGGAATAATCCTACTTTGATAGCTCATTTATACTCTCGCTTCGCTCCTCGTCTCTGTGTCTCGCCTCGCGTGATCGAAGGAAAATGAGTTTCTGTTTACACTCTTGTGGTACGTGAGAGCCAGCAACTATTAGTCCAAGAGCCAACTAGAGTTGTCAACTACATCGGACGAGTCCGTCACCTCAGAAGGTTTTAACGATTAGTCGTTCTGTCTCCCTGAAGTGAGCGCAGAAGACTTGGACAAAACAGTCCACCGTCAAACTCCGCCACATGCCCGTAAGAGGCCAATGCCTTAACCCCGAGATAGCCAGGAGTGTTACCCAGCGGGCTTACACTCACGCCCTTACTTCCAATTGCGACCAGATTACTCCAGTCTCTCGATTGCTTCCGAGTTAGCCCTAAGGCCAGAGTCCTACCCGGGCTCGCACTTCATGCGTGGAGGCCGCCGGATGGGTGTTGACCCGTGAGTGTGACCAACCCTGAACAAAATGGGTCTTCGTGGCTAACTCAGCAAGGGCCCATTAGCTCCCAAGACACACACACACAAATGTTACACGCATACATACATTATGAACACTTCATAGAAGGGTTGGTTGTAGGAGATTGTCGTATGACAATAAACTCCCGTTGCGAAATTTCACAACAAAGGGTAGAAACAATCATACTTTTAAAACTATAAAATGTTAATTGGTAGGTTCATCGGAACGGAGAATGGATTCAGTGCATAGTAATCATGTCACTTTTTGTTCAAACCTTTGGTAGATTTTATATGATATTGGTACCGTTTTCATTTGTCAAAAAAAAACTTTTACATTCGATCATTTTAATGCTAAATTTGTAGAAAATAGCGTTCGAGACGCAATATTTGCAAACAAAAAAAATTCGAAATTATTTTTTTCTGAAAAAAAAATAATTAACAATCACTTTATAGATCATTATGGACTATACTTTCTTTTGCCATATTTGTGTTGTATCTGTAACCCTCTGTACTTGCCCTACATGATATATATATAAATACAAACGGAGCTGCCATGGAATTCACCGACCGAAGTCGGGCCCATCATAATACTATTTATTTTACACTTCTGGGGGGTGAGCAGTGGATTCCGGACTTACGAACCGGCTGTGTTAGGTTTAGGACAGCTGTCTTGCCACATGTGAGCGTTCACCTTACCACCCATTCACTCCCCCTTCGAAGCCATAGAATTTGAGATGCAGAAATCGCGGTTTTAGATAATTTTTCTAGAAAGGAGTTGATTATTTTCCTGGAGAGACCAAGATCTTTAAAAAGGTGAAACAAAGATTTAGCTGGCAGGCCACGAGCGCCTACTTCCACCGCGTGAAGGTGAACAGTGAAGCCGTTCCGGGTGACGGCATTTGCGAGGTCATGGTATTTATTTAATTTGTACTCGTGGTCTTTTGGGATATTTGATTCCCATGGAACAGTTAATTCTACAATAAGGGCCACCTTCCGAGATAGAGAGTAAAGAGTTATATCTGGACGGAGGGCTGTGAAACCGAGACTTTCACGGAATTTATACTGCTTAGAGACCGAATCAACCTCCAGAATCCAATCTGTAGCTTTCTCAATTATTGAGAAAGGTTTTGTAGTTAAATGTTTTTTGCCTTTAGAGCCATCCCGCACAAACTGTATTGGGGGTTTGGAGGATACTGTCAAACCCTTGTTGGCACGAGCCACTGAGAGACTAATTACCTCGCGAATAACAGCGAGAACTTTGTCATGGCGGTAAGTGTACCGTCCTTGATCCAAGGCCACCTTGCAGCCAGCTAGAATGTGTCTAGCTGTGCAAGGGGTATTGCTACAGAGGGGACAAGAACTATCCTCGGCAAAGCTCCAACGAGCGAGGTTACTGGGGTCTGGAAGTGTATACTAAAAGGCATTCAAATAAAATTTCAGCATCTCTGGCGTCCAGTCATAGAGCATTACCTTCCAGTGCATTGGAGGCGGAATGCAAAGTCCCCAATTGTTGTCCAATCATTCTGGCATTGAAGGCCAATAGCATGAGCCATACTGTTGCTTTTGTAATCTCCCCGCAAAAGAGACTTCTTCAAGTCCACGTCGCTCGTGGTTGTACTGCCATACCCCAGACCAGTGCCATTCTGGCTGATTCCAGTAAAGAACTTTTTGTGGATGTCTACGCGGGCTTGTAGATCATTTGAATCACTACGGCCACTTATTACAAGCTTCGATATTGCCGGATCTTTGGAATTGCACAGAATCGAAGTTTTGGTTATTCTGGAGTTGGCGTAGATCAGAGAGGGCAGTTTTAGCGCTAGCCCAAAATTTTGTTTGGACCTGAAGAGAGTTGAGGGGTTAGCTGGTTTGGCTAAGGACAGCCAGGATTTTAAACTAGCTGTCACCAGCGCATCTAGACGGGACATCTTGCGGTGTCAACTACAACGGGCGAGCCTGTCACCACAGGACGTTTTAACGATTAGTCGTTCTGTCGCCCTGCAGTGAACGTAGAAGACTTTGGACAGTACAATTCTACGTCCAGCTACGTCACAACCCGTGAGAGTCCAACGCCTTACCGCGAGTTAGCCAGGAATAAACCCGGCGGGCTCGAGATACTCGCGCCCTCACTTCCAATTGTGACCAGATTTCTCCGGTCTCTCGATTGGTTCCGAGTTCGAGGTCGCTTGTGCGGTCCTCTCCCTTACGAAGCGGTGAAACGGAGTGCACCGAATCTATCGCGGACCAAGGCGTCCTTTGCCCGACTCTGTTAGAGAGACAGTTGGGATCTAGACGGGACAGTTGGGTTTTGGTAAAATCGTAAATAAGAAAGGGCCATGACAAATGTGACGTTAGATAATTGTCATAGATCCAGGCCTTACGAGGGCCAGAAATTAGCAAGGCATCTATTTTTGCCAGGCATCTTTTGAAATGCTCTATAACATGATCGCCCAAGACGTCTTTTCCCTGATGGGTGATTTTTCTGCCGAGGAATTTGAAATGATTGTTTGGGTATATAAGGGAGATATTAGAGCCCTTCTAGACCAATTTGGGGTCATAGGATGTACATTTTGTGTCTATGCGGGCGAGTCCAAGGCAAAAACATTTGGAGGGCTTCACTTTTATACAGCCTGACCAGTCGCAGAAAAGCTCCACTTTCTGTAATAGCAGGAAAAGCTGCTTGGGGCTTCTGGTGATGAGTTAGGTCGTCGGCAAAAGCGAGGCACGACGAAGTGTATTGGCCGTCTGTTTTAAAACGGTAGCCCCACTTCCTGTCAAACTGGGTCAGGCTTTCCAGCAGTATATTAAAAACTATATTAAAAATCGTCGGGGAGAGGCAACAGCCCTGAAATAGTCCAATTGAATATGGTATAGAGCGGGTAGGCCATTCTTGCGTTTTAACATGGAAAGTCAGACAGTTGTAGTAGGAGGCTACAATGTCACGCACGACTGGTGGGAAGTTGTACCAGCGGAGTGCAAAGTGGAGGAGACTGTGTCGGACTGACCCAAAGGCAGTCATGGCATATGGGTGATTCAAAACGACGTTTTTTCTCAAAATATTATCGACAGGTCGCTCGCCGACAGCAGTTCGGTCACTGCCTGGAGCGGTGTAAAATAACAATATAATAAAGAAATGTTTAAAATATAGCTTTTATGATTTGAATATTATTAAAAACGAGATTTCAATAAGTAATAATTACACACTTTAACCCTTCAGGCCTCGGCCCCTCAGCCGATTAACAGGTTGCTGTCCCAAAAAATTTTACTAAAAATTAGTAAAAAAATTGAATTACGACACTGTCTCGCCAAAACATTAATTACTGCCATACCACTGTACCCGTAATTAAAATGAAACATATTAACATAATAATGCATAATAAAATAAAACAAATTAAATTAAAATAAAATAAAAACGGGGCCGTCACGCTGAATCGTGTTGTGGCCGATATCGGCTAATCGGGGCCTGAGGGGTTAAAGCTCAGATAGAGTAATGATGGCTTTCTACCTCTCCGTATTACTTCTGTGATGTAATTAGCCTATAAATAAATGCAATAGATGGCACTAATAATTGAATGTATTGTTATCATTGATTAAATTAATTAAATATTGGGTTTTTACCATCTTCTTCTCGAAGTGCCTCTCCATTACTGGGGGTTGGCCGTTAGCTCTGAATACTTTTGTCGGTCTTGCGCCATCCGGAAAAGCTGTTCCGTACTGGTGAACCTGGTCCAGTTTTCCACCCGGGGATTCTTAGCACCCTGCTAATTCTTAGATCCCTAGCACCATTGCTAACTACTAGAGCGATATGCAAACGCCCATCGAGTACATTCGGGACGCGTCCTGTGTCAACTGCAGGTTAATCTAGACTGCATAATTGCACTTTATTTGCTACATTTAATAATTATAAATAATATTTATTGTTGACAAATTTTTAAAATATGCTGTCACTATGAATTTAACCCCTCGCGTACCAGACGGCCCTAAACGTCCAGAATTGATATTTACCGTCGAACCCCAGACGGCCCGAAATGGCCAGGCGAGGCCGACCGCTAATTATGTTAGTACAACTTTGACTAATAATTATGAATAATCTTTATTTCTTTACATAACGACGTTACAAATATCTAATAGCAAATTTCAATAGGAACATAAAACAGGTCTTTTTTAGACGATCGGTGTGACAGTTTCGGAGTAATCGTTTTTTTTCTGAAACGCCATCTTTTTTTTGAGACTCGCGAATTTCTTACGGGCCGTAAGGCACACATTAAAATTCAAACCGCGGGCCGCGAGGGGTTAAATTTGGAATTTATCAGTCCTTTATAAAAAAAAACATTCATTATCAATGTTATTATACATATATAAATATAACATAAATGTTATATACACTCAGACTATTACCATATAAGTTGAATAACGATGGCCCCAAGCTTAATCCTTGTCTAATTTCCGACTGAAATCAAAATTTCTAAATTTAACGAACTGCTGGTGACCCTACTAAGTAATCTGCGAAAAATGATATGAATTGATTAGTAACAAATAACTTAAATATTGATACAAAGTTATGAATAATTTGCACTTATGTAAAATGTCGTATTCAATAGTATATTATTTTTTGGACTTAATAATTTATGACTATTATTGGGCTTGCACGGCGTATGCGGGCTCGGCGGCGAAAAGTTGTTAACTGTTTTTTCTTATTTTTTTCACAGTTTTACAAAATGTGATGCAGGTCTAAACTGGAAGTAGTCAGCGCGAAGTCGTCGATGAATTTCATGAATGGAAATGCCGTAATTATGTCCAATTGACAGCATTCAAGATGGTGGCCGACACGACGACGATCGTGGACGTCGCTCCTATGTTCGACTGCGACCTGTGCTCCAAGACGTACGTGTCGCGGTCTAGTCTCGAGACTCATATGAGTGCCGAGCATTCTTTCTACAAGAAAGAGCATCCCGACTTCGAAACCATGACGGTACTGAGCCGCATCGATAATCTCCTACGCTTCAACTGCGATTTGTGCTCCGCGAGCTTCGCGTCGCGTCTCAAGTTGGAAAACCACATCGCGGGCCACGAGAATTGGCTGCATTCCGAGCTGCCGCCGGCGCGCTCTCTCGGCTGCGGCAAGGAACTTCTCGTCGTGGTCAAGCGAATGATCCAACCGAACGGCGCTCGGTCCATTCGTTGCGAGCGCTCCGAAACAATCGACGACCCCGTCGATCTTCCGCCGATCGACCTTCCGCCCATCGACCTTCAGCCGATCGTGTTACTGGAAGCTCTCAAATTGGGCAGTTGGAATTTTGCGGAGACCGTTGTGCTCAAACGCACGCCTAAACCGAATCGTAGATACGCCGATTATTACGTTTCCGAGTCGTCGATCGCGCGCTGCGCTTATCGCTCGATCGTACCGTCGATCGCGCGTAGCGCCGATCGCCGAATCGTATCGCCGATCGCGCATCGCGCTAATCGCGAAACCGTCAAAGCGTCGCCGAATTGCGAATCGAACTCCGAATCGGATTCCGAATCGGATTACTCGTGCCATCTGTGCGGTAAGCGTTTTCTCACGAAGAGCTACCCTCCGAAGCACATTCGCAACGTCCATTTGAACATTAGGAATTTCCCCTGCGAGACGTGCGAGAGCCGCTTCAAAACGAAGACGGATCTATCGAGGCACGTCGTCTCCGTTCACTTCGGGCAGAAGTATCATCAGTGCAGTTTCTGCCTGAAGAGGTTCACTTTCAGGCATCAGATGAACGAGCACATTCGCGGCTGTCACAACGGAGGCGACGTCTTCGCGTGCGACCTCTGCGTGGGCAAATTCACGACGAAGGCCCGTCTGAAGGTCCACCTTCGCTTCGTGCACTCGACCGTGCGCAACTTCAGGTGCGACGTCTGCCCGTCGGCGTTCAAATGCAAGAACCATCTGAAGCTGCACATGCTGTCGATGCACCTGGGCGTGCGGCACCGCTGCAAGATCTGCCGCGGGACGTACGCCACGCGCTCCAACCTGCTCACGCACGTGCGCGCCGTGCACCGGCGCATCCGCTCGCACGAGTGCGCCGCCTGCCCGCGCCGCTTCCCCAGCAAGCACGCGCTGCTGTCGCACGCGCTGTGCGTGCACGGGCAGGCGCGGCCGCACGCCTGCGCCGAGTGCCGGCAGCGCTTCAAGCTGCGCTCGCACCTGCTGCAGCACGTGCGCCTCGTGCACCGCCGCGAGCGCCGCTTCGCCTGCGCGCAGTGCGCCAAGCGCTTCGGCTCGCGCGGCGCGCTGCGGCTGCACGAGAAGTGCGTGCACTCGGCCGTCAAGGACCTGCAGTGCGGCAAGTGCGGCGAGCGCTACAACGTGCGCCAGCGCCTCACGAACCACATCCGCAGCCGCCACGACGACCAGTACACCTGCGGCCTCTGCTACCGCACGCTCGCCACCGCCGTCTCTCTCAAGAAGCACATCAGACAGCTGCATAATCTGTTCGATTAATTGACCAAAAATGAGGATCCGCTTCGAGCGTTTCTTAATTACTTTCCACCATACCGAGTGTATTCGAGGATCCGCACGTGCGTAACCTTCGGTTTATTAATTTAATACTGGAGTTTATAATTATTTAGGAAGGCGCGAGTTCCCGGATCCGTCGAATCGTATTTTGCCTTTGTCAACTATCGTCGTTGCGCAATAGCGTCGTTCGTCCGCCGTCGATGAGTCCGTAGAAAATAAGTCATAAGGTAGATATCCATTACGTTCTCGCATCGACTCCGCTCCGCGCGCCTGCGACTGCTCCGATGGAGACGGCGAGCGCGTCGACTCGAAAACGACGAGCGCTCCGCAGTTTTCATTCGAACATTGAGCGAACGCGCCGTCGCTAGAATGTATTTTAAAATTTATCGCGCTTCGGATCCCATAGCACTGTATAATTTCGGTACCGCCCGATTAGAGCTAGACATTTCTCTTCGACCCGCTTCATAGCGATGGATTCGCGTTTACTCAACGTCGAACGCACTGCGCATCACTTCCGCCACGCTCCAGGAGCGCGGACGTATCCACTACTGGAGCAGTTGCAGGTGCACGGAGCAGAATTAATGCGCGAACCTAATGGATACCTACTTTAGCGTTTCGATCATGTAAATATCATTCCTATGTAGGTTTAAATGCGGTGGACTTTCATTACAATGTTCATACCGGTGAGAAATATGATAGTAAAGAATTGCTATCGCCAGGGCCTGTTTTTTCCTCGTGCTGATGGAGTGGCTTGTACCTGGTGAGATTAGTTGTAGGCTGCCACAATTGTCTTTTCGGTAACTGTGGTGACGGGAGGTTTTCAGCAGGGGAATAATTTTATTTTTAGAAAAAAAAACATCAGATCCCACCATTTTAATGGTAAATGCGAAATCCGGCTGGGCACTTGAATTTAGAGATCAGTGTGAAGATAGTCAGGTGATATTAAAACATCTTCAGTGCTTATATACCGACGGAATTGGCTACTAAATCAAGAAGGGAAAGACATGACTTACTCATCATTTACTGATGAAGTATCAGTAAAGGGTGAGTTTTTATTAACCCTTCAGGCCTCGGCCCCTCAGCCGATTGACAACTTGATGTCCCAAAAATTTTTAGTAAAAATTAGTAAAAAAATTTAATTATGCCACTGTCTCACCAAAAACTATAATTACTGCCCAACCACTGTACCCATAATTAAAATAAAACATATTAACATAATAAAACATAATAGAATAAAACAAATTAAATTAAAATAAAATTAAAACGGGCCCGTCACGCTGAATCAGTTTGTGGCCGATATCGGCCAATCGGGGCTTGAGGGGTTAATAGGTGTCATTGAAGTGGGCGAATCAGTGCGAGTAAAAAAGCAACTTTTGATAATATTTTTTTTTAAATTCGTTTTTTAAAATTTTATTTTTTATTTTATTATATTTTATTCTGGAACCAAACAGAACTACATACAATGCAATGAAAACCTATTTAAAAGTGACAAAAATCCATTAATGTGATTCCGAATATAAGGTATACAAAATGAACGCAATATAATTTTATATTCGATAAGAAAAGCTCTATAAAACCTACATTCGCCCGCTCCTCGAATACTCCTACCAGGTATGGAATCCTAACTATCGGAAGGATATAGAGCACCTGGACAGTGGCGGATCCAGAGAGCCATTTTGGGGGGGGGGAAATTATTAGACTTTGGTGTGTAAAATACTCATTTATTACATAAAAAGAAATAAAGAGATAAAGACATACTAAGACAGAATAAAGACATAAAGAGAGTTTCGCCTAATGTCAAAATTTCAAAATTATATAAATCTAAATAAAAATGTGACCACACAATTTTATATCAAAATTCTGTGTTGCCCTATTTTTGAAAAGCGTTCCACTACTTCTTCTGGTTTTATATCAATGTCATAGTGGATGTGGAGTAACGCCAAGCCACATAATCTTTTTTCTAGTATGGTAGTTCTAAGCCAAGTTTTGATGCAACGTAAAGATGAGAACGATCGTTCAGCACTAGCATTCGTTACAGGTAGTGTGCAGAAAATCTGAAGTAGTTTGTGTATTATTGGGTATACGTCTTCATCGCAGGATTTAAGTGCATCAAATGATGAAGCTGGTAGTGGTAGACCGTCACCGGATGTTTTTTTTGTAGACCATAGTTGCTGCCAGTGTTGAACTTCTGCTTTCAGTTTTAAAACTTGTATCTCTTTGTTACCTTCGAGCAAGTTTCCAAATCTTGAGATAAGAGATTTGATCAGTTCTTTAGTTTGATTAAAAGTTTGTAGTATAACTTTATCCGGAATCAGTAATGTCAAATTAAAGGAATCTAGTACCTCTTGGGAAAAACGCACTTTTAAATCCTCGGTCACTGTTTCAATTAACGGTATGAACGTAGATACCCTGTAGTAGTCCTGACAATCTTCTAGTGCATAATTTTCCCGTCTCGTTTGTCTCGCGCACGTCCTCGGTCTTTTAACGTCAATGTCTAACTTTTCTGCCATTTGCTTTGCGTTTTCAAATATTTCATTGAAATGTTCATCTACTTCACGCCGTCGCTGCTCTAGTGTTGCAATTAGTGATTTTACTATTTCCGATGCTTTTGCTAGATCAATTTCGATTTGCTAGAGCGATTTCGAAGCAAGAAGCGACGCGGACACACTGTCTTTTTCTTCTACGTCGATTTTGGGGGGGGAAATTTCCCTAATTTCCCCCCCCGTGGATCCGCGCCTGACCTGGAAAGGGTTCAGAGAAGAGCAACAAAGTTGGTGCTATCGCTGAGGAACAAACCATATGAAGGACGACTAAAAGAACTTCGCCTGACAACATTAGAGGAATGTAGGCAGCGAGGAGACTTACTAGAAAGCTACAAAATGCTTCACGGTTACTACAGTGTGCCCAACCTCGAGAGCATGTATACCCTGAACACCAATAAGCAACTGCGTGGACACTCGTTGAAGCTAAATAAGACAATCGCAGCATAGAACCCCAGGAAGTATTTTTTGACAAATGTAGTGGATGCTTGGAATGCGTTGCCAGAGGAAGTGATCAGTGCTATCTCTGTCAATAGCTTTAGAAACAAACGACATTTTTCTTAGTGCAAAACGGTCACAAGTTTAAAAACAAGTGCATGTGATATACACACATCAGCCTTAAGCTGCTAGTGTATAATATAATAATAATGATAATATTGTTTCCACTTGAGAATGGGGGAATCAGGATGGGAAGTGAGGTGAAAGGAAGGGACAAAATATAAAAAAAAAATATGTATATATATATACATATATTTATATTTAATTTTAGGTATGATATATAGGTATTATAATGAATATACTTGAGATAAAATTATGTCCATGAAATAAATGAAATGATATATATGTATAAATATTTTGTGATCATCTAGATACTCTAGTTTTTTTTTATTGAGTTCTTATAAGATGTTTAATATGATGTTTTTTAATGAAAATAAGTGAAAAATCTAGCTTTAATTAATCGGCGTCCTTGAAGTGCGTAAACCAGTACGAGCAAAAAAGCAACTTTTGATAATAAATTGTAAAAAATATGTTTTTTGTTGAAAATTCGAAAATTGCATTTTACTGGGAATAAGTGAAAAATCTAGAGGATGTATTGTTTATTGCAAGTATCTCATAATCTAGCGGAGTATTGTTTATTGCAAGTATTGTTTATTCGCATATTTTACCTACTACTAGATGGCGCAGAACGCTCAATGCTTGTCAAACTTTTATCCACAAGTTAAGCTGTTCAAATTTACAAAAAAAAAAAAGGTAAAATGTACTTTTTTTCATTTTCAATTTTTTTAAATCAGAATTTGCTTATTTGTTCCTACCCATTTTATTAAACCCCTCCAATGTGTAACGTCCCGCTCGGGACGATCGCCTACCTACGGCAAAATGTCTAATGGGCAGTTAAAAAAATTCATATTCCATGCGATCATTTTACAGTTCTTCTTTTTATGATCCGTATAGTGGTTTATAACTTATGGACGTTTTTCTCAAGGCCGTCGATTCAGGCCGATTTCACGCTCGACGGTTTCACGTTCGAAACGGTACGGGTGACATTTTACTTCACAAAGTAAAATGTTTAGGATATCGGTTAATTAACCTATCCTGTAAAAAAATATTGCAATGTGCAACAATCGGTGAAAATAAATAATGTATGCCTCTGGGGAACCCTTAAAAACGAATGGCAAAAAAAATATGCAATTTTCCAAATTAATATTATTTGAAAAAAAGTAATATTAATCCAGGACACTCCATTGGCGCCAGATAAAATCGGCCTTTATTCTTAGGCCCATCTCAGGCCTAAGGCAAAATTTCTGTAATGAGAGTCCACTTTTATCAATGTAAGTTTTTATCGTTTGATTATTCTAAGGCGGCCCCACGTTGGGTGCCAATTTTTCACGTGCTCCGTCCGTATAAAGGCTTTCTATTCGTATTCAGGTAAAGATGAATGTCAAAAATATGTGAATGGCAGGGTAAAAGGTTTCGCTAAAAGCGATTGCGGGGTACTACACTTCAGTTGTCAAAGTCTGGCATCTGCAAGTCGTTCTCGGTGGACTCTTACTTGAATACAAATAGAAACCCTTTGTATATAGAACCACTTGTAGGGCCGCTAGTGTCAAGTATTTTGTATATAATATAATAAATGTTCAAATATGTGTATAGATAAGAACAGGGAATATCGTGAGTAAGGTTGATCATAAAGCGCCATACCTTTCTTTCGAGAATTAAAAGCTTTTCTTTCGTTTTGATTGTATATACTTGGATGTATTTTTCTTCACTGTTTAGTTTTGCATATGGATGATTAATGCAATATTTTTGTAATTTTGAGATTTCCCAAGTTTGTACTTATAAGAATGAATACCAAAATTAGTTAAGGATGCAGTTTTGCTTTATATAATTTCTATTTTGCTAATTTAGTTGTCAATGTTATTGTTTATAATTCTCTACTATTCCATATGTAAAATAATCCTAAGCAGAGTATTGAAACATTTGGTTTAAAATTTAGTTTTTTAAAATGTGAAAATAAAAACGCTCAAAATGTTGTTGTTTTTCACTTGTTCCAACTTTGTTTGTTAACTTCGGAGACTTTTAAACTGCTTAGGTCAGTTGAGAGATTATTTAGGAGGATATTGGCAGGAGGATCCTAAGGCGAATTGGCACGAGGGAGCATCGTTATTAACCCCCATCGTTATCAAGCCTTGCTTATGTCAAAGTAGGCGACGTCTATGTGTTTGGTCCCTGACAGATTCATGGTGATCGAACGACCAGGCTGGATTCCATATTGTGTTTCACAAGGTTTACTCTCGAGCTACAGGGCATTGTGGGAAGAGGGTGCAAGGAATGTGGGCAGAGGGGTACGTCTCGACGAACGACTTTAGTTAGCATTACGCGCAGGCCAAGGCTGGTGACTAAAAGTGGTGACTTATGCTGCTGACAAGAAACGTGCCAAACGGCGGCAAACATCAAATCCTTTGATGTTTGCCGCCTCACTCTTTGGTGATCGCCATAATAATCGGACATAACAAACTGCGTAACAATAACCTGCGCGTCGCGCCGCCAGTGCGAGGCGCAGGTTTGAACGTGTGAACGGCGAGTGTGAACGCCCTTCATTTTGCCTATATAAGCGGGTGGATGGTTCAAACGTTAGTTCAGTTCTATTTGAGCTACCGAGGTGATAACTTGGACAAGCGATATTCTAGCGAACTGCTCGAGCCGTCAACTTGCTTTGTGACTTTGTGTGCATCTTGAGTGGTTACTAACTTAGTTTGTATTAAGTTTATTGAACGAAAAGTAAACAAAAATGATGTCTGGTGGAAAGAAACGAAAAGTAGATACAGAGGGTCGCCAGTTTCAAGAAAAATGGACTGAAGAATTCTTTTTTATCTTACACAATGGTAAGCCTATTTGTTTGCTGTGTAATGAATCCATTTCAGTAACGAAATAATTCAATATAAAGAGGCATTACTCAATAAGCATGCTACGCTGCACTCGCTGACAGGACAATTAAGAACAGATAAAATCCAGAAGCTTACTGCAAATTTGGAAAAACAGCAACAAATGTTTCATAAACAAAGAACACAACTTGATAATGTTGTGAAAGCTAGTTTTATAGTTAGCTCAAAATTGGCAAAGGCATTAAAACCATTTGCCGAAGGAGAATTTATCAAGGAGTGTATGTTAGAAGTTTGCAATATTTTGTGTCCTGAAAAGAAAAATGAATGTGAAAAAATTAGTTTGTCAAGACGAACTGTTGTTCGACGTATAGAAATGATGGCTAATGATATAAAAACAACATTGACTGACCGTATGGCTGGTTTTGAATCATTTTCCATAGCATTAGACGAGAGCACCGATTTGTCTGACACAGCTCAACTGGCTATATTTATTCGAGGTGTTGATAATGAGTTCACTGTTACTGAGGAATTGCTACTTTACAGCCGCTAAAAGGAACCACTACAGGAGAGGATATTTTTATTGAAGTTCAAAAGGTATTCACATGTTTTGGCTTGCCATGGTCAAAATTAATTGGAGTATGCACTGATGGTGCACCTTCTGTGGTCGGCATACGTAAAGGTTTCATCGGAATTTTGAATGAAAAAGCAACAGAATTAAATGTGCAAAAAGATGATTTGATAGTCCTTCATTGCATTATCCACCAACAGAACTTGTGTTCTAAGTCCATTCGACTCCAGAGTGTTTAGAATGTGGTAGTAAAAACCATCTACTTTATTCGATCCCGATGGCTTAACCATCGTCAGTTCAAGGCGTTTTTGGATGAAATATCAGCTGAACATAACGACGTAACATATTATTGTGAAGTCAGATGGCTGAGCAAAGGAAATATGTTGAAACGGTTTTACGAGCTTAGAAATGAGATAGCAGACTTTATGAAAATAAAAGATAAACCACTATCTGAATTAAGTGACCCAAAATGGATATGTGACTTAGCATTTCTGGTCGATCTTACAGGCTATTTAAATTTGAAACTTCAAAAACAAGGACAGTTAGTAAATGATTTGTACAGCCATTTGAAAGCGTTTCAGATCGAACTACGCTTGTGGGAGTCACAGATGCTGTCTGGTAACAGTTACCATTTCAACACGCTCTCTGCGTATGAAAATATTGCTTGTGCTCAATATGCTGAAGAACTCAAGTTACTGTCGGAACAATTTTCGAACAGATTTAGCGACTTCAAAAACATGGAAGACTGTTTCAGTTTATTTGCTACTCCTACAAAATGTAATGTACAAAATACTCCAATACACTTACAAATGGAGTTGATCGAGATTCAAGAAAACTCACTCCTAAAATCCAAATTTGAAGAAGTAGAGTTGTGCGATTTCTACAAAAAATACCTAGAAGAAGACAATTTTCCGCAGCTTAGAAAATTCGCAGAAGATTGATTTGAGCGTTTGGCAGTACTTATAAATGCGAACAGTTTTTTTCATTGATGAAAGTTAATAAATCAACACATCGTACAAGACTGACTGACGATAATTTGGAAAATTCTTTACGTCTTCGTATCAGTGGAATTAATCCAAATATCGATGGATTGGTTTCCCAAATTCAAGCTCAGGTGTCTCATTGATTTCGGTGTATTTAACTTTCGTAGTTTGTAACAATTGCAAATTTAAAGATTTAATTATAATGTACCATTTTTTAAAATTTCAATTTGTTATTTTAATAAATTGTACTGTAATAAATAACAATATTATCACTACTTTAAAATGCACTAAGTACTTTTAAACGCGGCCCGCGAACGTTTGCACGCTAAACTTTGGCCCTCAACATGTCAAAGGTTGCCCATACCTGATGTAGACGGTCGCTCGTGACATACCATGGTGCATCAACTATTATTCTCAGCATCTTGTTTTGGAACCGCCGAAGAATCTCTATATTGGAATTGGCTGCTGTGCCCCACAGCTGTTATCCATAGGTTCAAATGGGCTTCAGGATGCATTTGTACACTACTAATTTGTTTTGTAGTGAGAGTTGTGGCTTGCGGTTTATTAACCAGTATAGTTTCCTGAGCTGTTGACTTAGCGTTTTCCTTTTCGTAAATATATGCTTCCTCCACGTAAGCTGTCTATCCAGGTACAGTCCGAGGTATTTAGCATCATTCCCTTGTCGTATTTGGATACCATTTCATTTTACTGGTGGTCATGTTTCCCTTCTCATGGTGAAGGTCACTTGCACCGATTTGGTCTCATTCACTTTGATTCGCCATTTCTTTAGCCAGATTGAAATCTTATCAAGACTCTTTTGTAAGAGAAGTGAAGCTTCCTCAGGATTCTCATGTACGGCTAGTGCAGCAGTATCATCGGCGAATGTGCCCATCTCTACCTTCTCAGTTAATGCGAGGTCTGTAGTATACAGAAGATACAGATTAGGGCCCAACACATTTCCCTGGGGTACTCCAGCATAGATTTTGTGCAGAGTAGTTGTCTCTTCCCCTTGTCTCACAAAAAAGTGTCTATCTTTGAGGTAGGATTTTATAAATAAAAATACATGTGGCACTCGGGGACTGCCGCGGTAAAGCTATTGCATAGCATTTTTAACAACTTATGCAATTATAATTATTTATTTATTTTATTTTTTCTGATATCAGATAACTGCGCTCTATCGAGGACGTTGAAATTATTCCGAATCATTTGCTACCGCAAATGATTCGGAATAATTTAAACGTCCCCCGATAAAGCGCCGAGCACGAATTTTTTATTCGATAAAGCAAAAAAAACGGATTATTCGAAAAAAATCGTAGATAAAAAGATAGATAATTAAATTATCTTTAAAATGGTGCAGGTTTCATAATAATACGCCAGATAGTATTTGCGTAGTAGTCGTTTTTGTGTTCGGTTAGACCTAATTTCACAAATTAATTACACTATGCAATATAAACAAAATCTAAAATATTCAAAGCTAAGAATATTAGGAAAATGTTCTTGTTTAACATATATTTTTTTCGAATCGTAAGCAGTACTCGTTTAGACGTAATTATCAGTTTAAAATCATTAATTTTCGTTAAGAAATTTCTTCATTCGGTCGCCGCGCTGCTAGGCCCGCGATAAAAGCTATGAAATAGCTTAATAATAGTTTATTGGGAGCATTGTCTTTATTTTATTGTCTTTACTCACCAGACTTGGCTCCTTAAGATTATTAATTGCTTGCGTCGATGGGCCACACACTTGCTGAGCAGCGCTTTGGTTCATAAGAAGATGTGAAAAAGTGGCTCGATGAATGGTTCGCAGCAAAAGGGGAAGATTTACTAGTGTGGTATTCATAAATTACCCGAAATATGGCAAAAATGTATAGAGCATGCTTTGAATAAAGCACTTTTTCATCATTCTTCCGAATTTAAAATGTTTTTATAGAAAAAAATCTGAATTTCATGCTAGTTCATTTGATATATGCACCAGTTCAATAGATCTAAACATTCTTAAGTGGGTATCCTATCTCAAAATAAAATAATATAATAACAAAGAAGTTATTAAATCATAGCTCTATTTTAATAATATTATTTACATAAAGATGTCATTTTGGTATACAGGTGTTTGGTATACAGGTAAGAAAGTTTATTTTCCATGTTGATGATTAATGAAATTTGTAAAGTTTTAAACATAATAGTATTATGATAGCCGACATTCTGATTTTCATGTAGTTTATTATACATCTATTTATTTTAAACAAATACAAAGGCATATTGCTGGATTGACAATAAAATAATTTTCTTTTGCTTATTACATAGAATTTGTTTTTCTATTTTAATATATTATTCTCCCTGACTATGAACCCGTTGAGTATGATACGACCAAATCTGGTTGTGAAACAATTATCCGTTGAGTATGATACGACCAGATCTGGTTCCGCTCGGCGCGCGCGCTTTCGAACTCTTTTTTACCATCGAAAGCATTTTGTCTCTTTCATGCGTATGTCAGATCGGTACAGAATTAAATTCTCTCTGTTAGCATTCGCAGCAGCAACTGCGCAGTCCATGTAAAATATTATTACGGACCGCTGCAAATTGAACGCCCGCCTTCCCGAAACGTCAAAATCCGCGGAGCGTGTGTTTCGTTTTCGGAAACGTTTTTCGTGTAGTTTTCGGTGTTTATTTGAATGAATCGTAAGTAAAACCATTTCTACAACATCATATAGTCCCCCTAAACTGATTAGATGTACCATTTATCGTGTATATAAAGTATTTCGGGTCTTTGAATGTCGCGTCGCAAATGCCAAAGTCAGCCATTGTTTTTTCACTTCTTTGACGTTCTCATATTTATTCATAATTATCTAATTGTTTTACAAAATGATATTTCAATATTCTATATTCGAAATTTCAATGCAATCATTGTGCAGTTGTTCTTTTTATGATTGGTGTAGTAGTTTCGTAGTTATAGTACTTTAAGTTGAGCGCCGTCGATGTCGCCGAAAATCCTGCAAAAGAGACAAATGCATCCATCCATTTACTCCAAGGGTTAAATCACATCAAATTTTGATTATTTGTATGTAGGTAATATTGTATATAATATTACAGCCATGACAACTATCAGGATAGTTATGTTTGCTTTTTCATCTTCATCAGTACCGGTGTCGATCGACTGCAGATCGCTAAGAGTACTCGTTATTATAGTTTTAAATGTATCATATTTCATGTTATCCAAATCCGTGGTTTTCCAAATAAAAAAGTTACATTTAGACCCTAAAACCAATCAATTATACATTTCCAACGTAAAGTACATTTTATTATTTTAGAGTATTAGTGGTTACAGAGTGATGCCACCGGCTTTAGTACGTGTATATCAGTAACTAAAGCTATATAGCTTTTTTTTTTGTTAATATCCTTAATTTCAAGACATATTTTATAGATATAATAGCACTCACCTCTCATTTTGATGACTAAAACAATACAATTTCAACAAATTCATGTGCTACACTCGTCGATGAGCCGAAATTTCTACCCGTCAAAAGCAAAACTCCAGGAGAACGTCTACTTTACTCTTGGAGCGCAATTAAAAATTACTAATTATAGATGGCTCTGTAACACATACTGGTTCAGGTTTGAAACTTGGCTAAATGCATTAACTGCTTAAAAATACATTAAAAAGTTGGGTGGTTACATGGCGTAGCCAGTGGGCCGGAAAGGGTTAATAATTAAATTTTTAGCATTTAATTTTGTGACGCATCGAAGTGTAGGAATACCTATCTACTGGAGTAGTTGATTGTATTGTATTGTTGAACCATGTAACATTTAAATCAACAAATATAGAATAGAATAAACAATTCTGATTCCAAGATCCAATTGACATAATTTAACAGGCAAAACTGTCGAAGTGCCTGATGACTAACAGTATTCAAATAAATAATAATTTCATTTATAAACGAGTCTTTCAGACACAGCAATTTATCATTGTATAGAAAACAGCGTCTTTCACGATCGTAAGTATTAATTCACACGAAAATTACCCCACCAATTCAACCGATATATAAGCACGTACAATTATTCACTCTCACCTGACGTTATCACTGGTAAGCCATCTCTTCTATTAACGTCTCTTTGGGATAATTAAATGGTCTAAATATTAAACATTGTTTATATTTAGCGGAGGAACATTATAAACATTGTGTTTATATTGTTCCTCGGTGCACGTACTGTGCCAAGGAACAATCGATAACTCACGGCATCTGAGAAAATCCTACACAGGTTTCAATACGTAAGATTTACACACTTTAGGTCTATCTGTACATTAGGCACAGATAGACTAATATATGGCATTCTTGGAGACAGAACACGTGCCACCAAAAATCATTAAACTTCTCCAATCATCGTACGATGGCTTAACCAGCAGCGTTCGAATCCGTAACGATTTGGCTGAGGAATTCCCAATTCAAACTGGTGTTTGACAAGGAGACGTCGCATCGCCGCTATTTTTAACGTGGTAATCGACGCAATTATGCGGAGAGCATTCGACGGTCGACGCGGAGTTAGATACGACGAATCAAACTTCATAACCGATTTGATGTTCGCCGATGATAGCACCATTTTCGCCGACACTGATGCCGAAGCAACGGACATTTTGTACGACATATCCGGAATTGCTCAATCATATGGATTGAAAATCAATGCGGATAAGACCAAAGTGCTCACTATGGACGGTTCCAAGGCCAGCGTTTACCTCGATGAAACCCAAATCGAACAGGTCCCACAATTCAAGTATTTAGGATCGTCGGTTACGGAAAAGAAAGTGGCATCGACGGCCGATGTCCATAGCCGGATCGGTCAGGCAACAGCAACATTCGCCTCGCTCAAGTGGTGCATATGGAAGCGAACGAATATTACCATGAAAACCAAAGTACGACTATACCGAACGTTGGTTCTTCCCCTTCCTCTTTATGGATCGGAAACGTGGACGTTACTACAATCGGACCTCAAAAAGTTCAGTCTTCCAAATGCGATGCTTGAGGCAGATTCTCGGTGTCTCACTCCGCGACCGAATTCGAAACGAGACCATTAGAGAAAGATGCGATCTAGTATCAACGATCGAAGAAGAGGTACAAAAACGTCGACTACGATGGTTCGGCCATGTTTGCCGAATGAACGATAATCGCTTGCCACGTAAACTTCTTTGGCGAGACCGTCCGACAGAATGGAGAGTTCAGCGATCGGCACCGAAGAAAACCTGGCTAAATAACATCAAAGACGACCTTAAAAATAAACGATTATCGGTTAGGGATGCTCGAGACGTGGCAAAAAATCGTCAAGAATGGAAGCGAATCGTGAATGGAGTACGAGATCCAGCGGCACCCACAGCAGCGTATTGGCTGCGAGGGCGACCCCCCTCCCCAATCGCCGCCAAGGAATAAATAATAATAATAATATGGCATTCTATCTCTGTATTATTTCTATGATGTAATCAGCCTATATAAAAATGTGATAGATGGCACTAATAATTGAATGTTATTATTGCAATCATTGTTTAAATAATGAGTTTTTTAATCAATCAGTCCTTTATATATAAAAAAAACTAATTTATCAATGTTATTATAGGTGGCCAAATAAGTTGGTATTAGTATTGATTTTATTACACTATAAAATTAATGGTATTAGTTTTGCTGGACAACACTATCGGCGTCACCTGTGTGTCGTCGGCGAAGAGTAGTTGCCGAAAGCAATGCTATACAGGCTGAGTTTTTTCGGCGTGGCTGTTGGAGTGGGATGTCTCTCTTCGGCGTGGCTGTTGAGGTCGATGGAAGTGATTCACCGGGGTACGAGCGATATTTTTTGCGTTTGGGGTTTTCGTAAAAGATCCACTTTTCGTCGCCAGTGATTATTCGTGGAAGTAAACCTTTTCTTTTTTGACGGCGAAGGAGCATTTCACGTCATCAAACGTCTTTCGATGTCTCTCGGCTTCAACTCGTGAGGAACCCAATGCCTTCCTTTTGAATGACTCCCATTGAATTTTAAATGTCTCGAAACGGTTGAGGGATGAACATTAAGCAGTTCACTTATCTTTGCCAGCGTCAGACTTGAATCTTCAGGGAGTATGGACTCCAATTCGGCTTCTTGAAATTTCTGCTCCTGGCCTGGGCGCTTTGTCTTGCTCGTCGAAATCACCACTTTTGAATCGGAGAAACCAAGTCTCAGCAGTCCTTTCTGTCGGAGTAAATTCCCCGTAAGCCTCCAGCAGCAATCTATGACATTCTGCGGCAGTTTTCTTAAAATGAAAGCAGAAAAGCATTGCTTCCCGCAAATGACGTTTTGTTGGCTCAAATTTCGACATCTTCGAAGCTAACAAAATTACCGTTGTTGACACTTCAACGAAATGACACAGACTGATAATTGAAGCCTAAGGATGACGCTTTGACATGAAGTATTTTGCTATTTGCTAAATGACTAGAAATATAAGTTACGGTATTTCTTAGAAAATTGAAGTTTTCAATGCAAGGTCCTAATATTATCAGATAATAATAACTTTTTTATAATGGCTGTGGTATTTAAAATATTTTTTTTCTTTATTGCCGATTATACATACATGAAAACTTGAAAGCTCGCTGCCTTAGAACAAGTCCTGGCTCTTAGTTAGGCGGCAGTTGTACACCTATCCTAATGCTCATATCGAAAGTCTTCATTTTACTTTCAAGGCAGAGTGAAAGTATTGTGAATGCGCATTTTTTTTTTCGAGATGAAGACGGATATATTTTAACACCCCCCGAGACGACTGAGACCATTACCAGACTAAAGTCTGTTTGTGAGTCTGTGTGTCTGTGTATTCCTCCACGATAGCGCCCAAAAACACTTCGTCCGATTGAGCTGAAGTTTGGCATACAGGCATCGTTTGGTCAAGTTTGTGATTAAAAACGGTCCATCAGACGGCGTGCTAGTCATACTTCAATCTTGAAATATTGTAGTTAGAGACTTGAAATTCAGTACACAGATACGTCATATGGCAGAAACTATTGGAGGAGGAATGCAAAGATAGAAACTTTTTTGGAGGAGGAATGCAAAAGTCTCCAACAATTGGAGACTTTTGCATTCCTCCTCCAATGCACTGGAAAGTAATGTTGTATGACTGGACGCCAGAGATGCTGAAATTTTATTTAAATGCCTTTCAGCATACACTTCCAGACCCCAGTAACCTCGCTCGTTGGAGCTATGCCGAGGATAGTTCATGTCCCCTTTGTAGCAACACCCCTGCACAGCTAGACATATTCTAGCTGGCTGCAAGGTGGCCTTGGATCAAGGACGGTACACTTACCGCCACGACAAAGTCCTTTTTTTTTTTTTTTTTTTGGTAGTAGTCTTTATTCATAAAAAAAGATACAAATTACATGTCACAGTTCCCCACTAAGGCTAGTGCCTTTTCAGTGGGTATTCGGCCTTGCTGTTATTCGGAGGCCTCTCAGTGGCTCGTGCCAACGAGGGTTCCACAGTATCCTCCAAACCCCCAATACAGTTTGTGCGGGTTGGCTCTAAAGGCAAAAAACATCCCACTGCAAAACCTTTCTCAATAATCGAGAAAGCTTCAGATTGGATTATGGAGGTCGATTCGGTCTCTAAGCAGTATAAATTCCCTGAAAGTCTCGGATGCATAGCCCTGCGTCCAGATATAACTCTTTAGTCTCTATCTCGGAAGATGGTCCTTATCGTAGAATTAACTGTTCCATGGGAATCAAATATCCCAAAAGACCACGAGTACAAATTAAATAAATACAATGACCTCGCAAATGCCGTCACCCGGAACGGCTTCACTGTTCACCTTCACGCGGTGGAAGTAGGCGCTCGTGGCCTGCCAGCTAAATCTTTGTTTCACCTTTTTAAAGATCTTGGTCTCTCTAGGAAAACAATCAACTCCTTTCTAGAAAAATTATCTAAAACCGCGATCTCTGCATCTCAAATTCTATGGCTTCGAAGGGGGAGTGAATGGGTGGTAAGGTGTACGCTCACATGTGGCAAGACAACTGTCCTAAACCTACCACCGCCGGTCGTTAGTCTGGAATCCACCCTTCACCTCCCAGAAGTGTAAAAATTATATATGATGGGCCCGATTTTTGGTCGGTGAATTCCATGGCAGCTCCGTTTGTATTTTATTTATTGTCAAGTTTTGGTTGAAATACCTTTTATAGAAGCGACGCAAAAAAAAAATATACCGCCAAATTTAAAAAAATACTACATCATCAAACCGTCAAAGTCGTTCGGACATACTATCGCCTTAAGAGGAGTCAGTCTAAGTAATTCCAAGCGATTTTCATAATTCCTATTCTTCAGGCCCCCTGGATAAATAGTGAAAATAAAAATGACAATTTTGCAAAAATATTCTAATGCTAAAAATTTGTACTTCGTCTTAATATAATCAAAATATATATATAAAACACTTAACATTTCACTCAATTTAAATAAAATAATAATAATCCACTGCCTGTTGAATACTGTTCTCTCTGTATTGGATGATCTGAAAAAAAAAAAAAAAGTTTTAGACCCAACAGTCCGATAAACCATTTCCAAATAATAATGGTTTAGATGTTTTGATTACACTTATTTATTTATTTACATTAAAACCCCTAAAAAAAGAAAAACATAATTTACAATGATTTTGCAAACTAAAAATCAAGTTCAATCAAGTTTTAAATAATCGAGGCCCGCTGATCAAATTAAGGGGCCACAGTTACCACCACTTCTGAGAGGTTACGGACGACTTGCTCGTATAAGATCGATAGCTGTGTTTAAAGAGTCTAACCACAGTTAAATACTCGAAACTGTTGCACCATGCTCTGTTAAGGTAACTGCAGTTATCTATACTAATATAATAAAGAGGTAAAGTTTGTGAGGTTGTAGGAAGTAATTTCTGGATCTACTGAACCGATTTTGAAAATTCTTTTACCAATAGAAAGCCACGTTATTTGTGAGTGTCATAGGCTATATATTAATCCGAAAAATGAAAAGACTTTTTCGTGGTAGTCGGATTTGCAAAGTAAGTCGGAGAAAAAATGGTCGAATGAAAACGTTTCTTACGAACAATGCTTTAACGATGAGAGATATATGATTGAGTTTTGGAGAAAAGTTGTAGAGCTTGGTAATGCCTACAAAAAAGTCAGCGACAGCATATGTCTAAACTTTATATTTAAGCCACAAAAAGTAGTTTTTTATATAAAAAAAATAATTTACATCGTTAGGTCATGTTTATTGGTCATATTATCAACAATTATGAATTCATATCAAAATAAGTAAATTTATCGTCTCAAGTGTTTAAAACAAAAGACTTTTCCCTTTTACTGCATATAATTTCCCTTTTACTGCATAAATGTTTAAAGATAAGACACTCAAATAAGACACTCACAAGAAGACACTCACAAATAACGGTAATATAGTCAAATTGGCATGCAAATACATACATACATATGCAGTAAATATATAACCCTTCTTTTGGCAGTCAGGAAATAAATCATAGCACTCAGTACTAACCGAACCACACTCATAATTTCATCACAAGTAAAAAGTTTTACCGCCCAACGAAGTGGGCTCGGGTCCACGGGAGCCATGGTGCCCGGTTAGCGTCACTAACCAGCCGTTAGCGAGCTGTCAAATACTAGCTGTTAATTTCCAGATTTGATCGCCTCGCCTGTGCCCTGGTTTTTTCGCCTAATTTGACTTTGTTTGGTTATCGAGCTCGTAAAATGTTTTCCGATATCTCTGATGTGGATGAGGAAAGACGCAAAAGCGAGATATAAACAAAAGAATTTGGCAGTTTGACAGCTGATTAGCTGAGAACCTCGCGTTTGCCATTTTGAACTGTGCTGTGATTGGCTGAGGCGAGCGATTGATTACAATCGTGTCTACGGCTATGTTCTAACACTCAAAAATGGATTTTGTGGACTCCGACCGGCGTTAGTTAACCGGGACGTCGCACGGTCCAAGCCGACATAATTTAACCGGCAGTTAAATTGTTTATCGCGGTTAGCTAACCGCGGTAAGCAGAAGTTAACAGGCCGGTTGGTGCAAGTCACCTTAAGCCTAATCCATAAGCTCACCTAATCTCACTTGGCCGTCCAGCCCCTCCACATTGACACGATGGAAGCAGCCGCATCGCTGACTATGGATGTGCCCAGAGCAGCGTTCTGCCGGCTGATTGGTGAAGTCCCGAAGGCCGCACTGCTGTCCGTGACCTTCTCCCAGTCGTCTTCGGGCTCCGTCGTTTCCACCCGATCCGCAACCTGCAACATTATTAGACTAAAATTATTTAACCCGACAAATGCGAGCCGACCCATAGCGGTTGCAACGCTCACAGTTTGCGAAAAAATTCATTAAAACTCCAAAACGGTTATTTTCGTTTCCGAGAGCGTTACATAACGACGCAATGCCCATCTCAATTCTAGAGTCACGTCCGATAAGCGCTCGGTCATTGAGGGAGCTCCAGAGAGCTCAGTAATTGCCGGCCTTGGCGTCGCGCGGTCGCCATTTTGTGGGTTTCGTTTTCGTGCAGTGGTGTAGTGAACAAAAGTGTGTTTTAGTGCGTGTTATAGTACAATAAACTTCAAAAACGTGAGTAATTTGCATTTTAAAATAGATTATAAATAAGCATTTGTCATTTGAGATTGTCCATTTGCTGTTTTTCGTGCATTTTTAAACAAATTGCTTCGGCGAAAATATTGGGGTCAGAATACGAATCCGCAATTTGTTTTGTTATTTTTATGAAATCTCGCGATATATCGCGAAATATGATATAATATTGTTTCAATTCGCTAATAAAATGGTTATTCTTTCATTAAAATCGTAAGTAATTACATAATAAGCCGTATTTTTTTCATTACGAGTAGTTTTATAAAATGCGGTCGCTTTTTGGATTTTGTTGACAATTAGTATGAAAGTATTACAATATTTTGAGTGCGATTTTCTATTGTTTTTCTATGAAATGTGACTGAATATGAAATGTGTTTTTCTATGAAATGTGACTATGAATGAATAGTTATTGGACAGCGATCGCCAAACCGTCGATCGCGAGCGACCGGTAGCTCGCGGAGCAATTTTGGGTAGCTCGCGGCCAGTCTTTGTGCGGTCCTTGCGCGTAACGGAACGCAGCCACCACCGCCTCCGCGCACGGCGCAGTACGACAAAACAAAAGAAGAGCTGGTTAAAGTTTTGCCGCTTACTGGACATACTACCGGAAAGGATATATTTTTGGCATTTAAAAAGCTTCTTGAGTCTGAAAATATTCCTGTAAAGAAGTTGGTGGGCCTAGCTACGGATGGAGCTCCTGCAATGGTAGGCGTGGAAAAGGGATTTATTGCCTTGTGTCGAAAAGACAGCTACATACCAAAGTTTGTGTCTTATCATTGCATAATACACCAGCAATCATTATGTGGAAAGTTCTTAAGTATGAACAATGCCATGAAAACAGTTGTCAAAGTAGTAAATGAAAAAAGAGCGCATGCACTTCAAAGACGACTGTTCAGAGAACTAACAGAAGAGTTAGAATGCCAGTATGGTGATCTGTTGCTTCACACAGAGGTTCGTTGGCTTAGCAGAGGCAGAGTTTTGCAACGTTTCAAACAGTTGCTTCCTGCATTAGTAAAATTCTTCAAAGAACGGGGTGAGCCTTTCATTGAACTCGAAGATCCCATATGGCTACAAGATTTTGCCTTTCTCACTGATATAACTGAAAAGTTGAATGATTTGAACTTGCAGCTTCAAGGCAAAGATAAGGACATTGGTGGAATAATTTCAGATGTAACGTCATTTTCAAAAAAGCTCGAACTGTGGGAAATAAATTGTAACCAGTTCGAATACAAGCATTTCACCAGTCTGAAGCAGATTGTTGACAAACAAGACCCTCCACAACACCCCAGGAACAGCCAAGATTACGTGGATATTCTTTCAGACCTCAGAGAACAATTCGACCAACGATTCCAAGATTTTAAAAACATATTGATATTGACACAGTTCGTCAACTCTCCTTTTGTTGAGATCGATGCAGAAGATTTCTCAACTTGTGTTGTAAAAAATTTCGGTGGAGATCAGGCTGCAGTGGAAATGGAAGTTGTTGATTTTCAAAATGATCTGTCTCTTAGAAGCCTTTCTACCACTGGAAATATTTGGCCTCTAGTTCCCAAACAAAAATATCCAATTCTTGTTCAAGTTGGATTGAGATTGAAAGCTATGTTCAGCTCTACATACTTATGTGAAGCATCATTTTCTACTATGAAGTTCATAAAAAACAAATAGAGAAACAGACTGACCGATGAACATTTGGATAACTGCATCAGAATGGCGGCTACAACATACTCTCCAAACTACAAGAAAATACTTGATGACCAAAAACAGTTCCACTCGTCTCATTAAAATGTAAATTTAGAAACTTTGTTGTAAAACTTCCTATCTTAATTATTATTTGAATAATACTAGAATTGTATGTTTATAGGCAATAAACAGAATATGTTAATTTAATGTTGTGTACTTTCTTTGGCCCAGTATTCCTTGGTAGCTCATAGAAGATTTATGAATGCTATGCTGGCTCACTGGCTCAAAAGTTTGGCGATCACTGTTATTGGACATATAATAAGTATATAATGAGACACTATATTTGAAAAAATGTAACCAATTTTATATTATGAGCATTCAAAGTTTATTATTAAGTTGCGGATGCTAACTCTCAAAACTTTAGATTTTTCTGTAATATCAGACAAAGCTGAGAGTTCTGATGTGATTTTTTAAGAAGTGAGATGTATTGGTAAAGTTATTTTGAAAGAAATTCATATAAAAAAGTACCCTAAATAGTCACAAATATAACATTATTTTTTTTTTTACGAGAATACATCAAATTTTTCTTGGCTGAATTACTAAATATTTTTGTATGCAAATAAGTAAAACAAATAACTAAAATAACAGTTGTTTTTTTGTTTGGTAAAGTTGGTAAAGCATTTAATAAAGTACATAACTGCATTTACAATTTTTGCATATTTTCCGTAATTTGTGATAAAAACATGGAAATGATTTTATAGGAGATTTTTTTCAGTTCGCCAACTTTGTAATATTTATTCATTATTATCCTAATTGTTTGACGAGATAAGGTTATAATGTTTTATATGTCAAATTTCAATGCGATCATTTTACAGTTATTTTTGTTATGATCCGTATAGTAGTTTAAAAGTTATGGTCGTTTTTATCAAGGCTATCGATTTGCGGCGACTTCACGCTCGACGTTTTGCGCGCGAAAGGTACGGCCGAGCTTTTACTTCGCGAGGTGAGGGGTTAAGGTTGTAAAATAATTTTGTTTATATTTTTTTGGTATTTTGTATATTTTAAAATGTGTATATTTTAGTTTCTTTATTAAATGTGTATATTTTAGTTTCTTTATGTTGTGTCTTTTAAACTGATATTATTGTTACTTTTTTATACCATGTTATTGTCTTTTCAGGTTTCCGTTTTAAAACTATTTCTACCATACTTAATCTTTGTTCACGTCGTTGAATATTTTATGTCTCATTACAATTTGGGCATTACATTACAATTTGGGCGTTGCTTAATGTTGTAATCTATCTATATATATAAAACAAAGTCCGGTTTGTTCGAACACGTATAACTCGAGAATGGCTGGACCAATTTTCATGGTTTTTGATTTGTTGTATTTGACTCCGTTTCGAATAGCAGAATAACTATTAAAAACATTGGAAAATTAAGGAAAAAATAAAAGAAAAGAAAAAACATTTTCCCATACATATTGCTTTTGAAAAAATTAAATTTAAAAAATATTTCGAAAAATAGAATAAAAGATAAAACATTTTCCGAAAAAATAAAATAAAAACAAAATTTAAAATGAGGCGAGCTACGTCACGAGTCCAAGGACTCGCATATGACCGTCACATGTTTACTACCAATTCGCTAACCTTTGCATTTGCGTAACGCTAACCAAAGGTTTTCGTCGAGACGTACCCCTCTAGTCACTTCCCTAACACCCTAACCCCGCAATCCCCTATCGCTCGAGAGCGCGTCTACTGTTTTCTCGATATACTGTGGTATGAAAGTGGGTGAGTTTCCCCGGGTGATGTTCTTCGGGCGCAGCTGGGCGGTTTGCATAGCCAATCGACTGTGCACTCCTTGATGATATACGGTTTCCTATGAAGCAGGGATGGTTGTCGACCTAATGTTAGCCGCTTTTGAAATAGCCGGTCAGCTATCCGAACAGACGGGCAAAGGATGCTACGGTCCGCGATAAATTCGAACCGAATCACTGAAAAATTAGGTATATGCAAGCGACTTCGATCCGCGATCAGACTGGAGGCCGGAGGTATATGGCCAAATCTGGTAGTCAGAAGCGAGCCGACCCGCGTGCTTCTCAGTGCCTCGTGTAAGGTGTCGGTCTCCGACGGGCGAGTCGGCGTAGCTAGACAGTTGTCTGTGTCGTCCCTAAGTCTCTACGCTCACTCCAGGTCGAAAGAACGATCAAATATCTTTATAACGTCCTGGGGCGACAGGTTCGCTTGTTGCATATGACACTTCGAAAGTCGCACTGCTATACAATGCTGACTATGATGTGCTGGATTTGTCTCTGAAATTTGTCTCCGACAGTACCTACCTCCGTGCTACAAGCGCTAGCAAAAATTACTATAACCTCTGTCCTTATACTGAAATGCCACAATGCGCTTCAATCCATTGCAAGGTCAAATAGAGTGACCCTGCAATGGATTAAGGGGCACAGCGACTCACTGGGCAACGACGCGGCAGACAAACTGGCCAAAAGGGGATCAAAGGAAATAGTATATGGACCGGAACCCTCGATGCCCATACTCCAAGGCCCAAATAAAAACATGGCTACGCAGGAACACCAACGAAACCCACCTTAAAGAATGGAAAAAAAACGCAGGATGCAGGCAAACAAAGAACGCGGTTCCGGAAGCGCCTAAAAAACTTGCCCGCAACCTCGCCAGATTAAAAAGGGACAAAATCCGTAAAGTCATAGGTACTATGACAGGCCACTGTCCTCTAAACAAACACCTGTTTAACATAGGTGTGACAGACAGCCCTCTATGCAGAGGATGCATGGAGGAAGAGGAAACGCCACAGCATGCGCTCACGGAATGCAGGAGCGTGGCAGAGCAACGGGCAAGAATACTACAATCTCCAGCATCTGTCCCGGAGGCCTGTAGCAACCCAAACAGGCTGCTAACCTGGGACAGCCTGGGTCGGCTGGAGTAACATAAATAGAAACATGAGCCACGCACAACGGCCCAATCGAGAGGCCAAGTGCGGGAAATAGCCCAGGAAAACTAGCTAACTATGATGTGCTGGATTTCATTATGGTAGATACAGCCAACTCACGGGATCGGTCCAGTTGGTCCACCCGGCCCATTCGACGGCCCACTCGTCCCAGGCGCCGCAGTGGGCGCAGTCCGGCCCGCAGTCCCAGGCCTTGCCCCTGCCGATGGCCAGCACTTGGGAGAGGGACGCCAGCACATTGTTCGTCGAGTGCGGAGGCGGCGGCAGACCTTTCACCCGCAGCAGCGTAGCCGCGCAAGCGCATAACCTGGGAAATAACATAATCCACTATCAAACGGATATGAAATCAACGACAGCGGTCGCTTGACATTATAAATAGGATAAAACGAATTTCCTATTAGACTGTCTACCCTGAACAACGGCAGTTGCAACCTCGCTGAAACGTCGGATGCTACAACGCTTCGCTCGGTAAATTCGTTTTATCCTATTTTATTAGGATTGTTATTATTATTACATTTACAGACAGGCAGCATAATTGCTGATATGTCTGAATATGAAACTGAGTACAACTACAATTTCTGTTTAAGGTCTCCGTCTAGTCTATTTTTGAACATGTTGACACTACTCGCTTCGACCACTTCAGCAGGTAAACTGTTCCACTGGTCCACAATCCGGTCGGTCAGGAAATGTTTCCTGGGATTCACGTGGAATCGTGTTTTCTCCAGCTTAAAATTGTGTCCTCGCAGATGATGCTTGTAGTTTATCTCGAAAATAGAAGACAATTCGGGGCAATTGTAGCATCCGTTGAGGATCTTATATGTTTCAATGAGGTCACCCCTGGTCCGACGATCCTTGAGTGTAGGCAGCTGCAATCTGCGGAGTCGTTCTGCATATTACAGATTTTTGAACCCCATTGGCATCTTGGTGGCTCGGCGCTGGACTTTTTCTAAGAGATCCTCATCTTTCACAAAGTACGGATTCCATATCTTGAATCCAAACTCTAGCATTGGTTTGATGTAGGTTTTGTAGTGACACAAATAAGGCTGGTGTGATATAGTTAAAGGACTTGCGGATGAGGTACATAACTGAGTTTGCCTTTTTCACAATCTGTATAATGTGCTCACCCCACTTCAGATCGCTCACCATCGTTACGCCCAGGTCCCTTTGTTTCGTAACACTTTGTAATGTAACTGACCGCAGATAGTACTGTTGTTTGGGGTTGCTCTTGCTATTTATAATTAGTAAACTAGCATTGGTCTTATGCTAACAGTGTGCAGCCACTCTGGACCACTAAGGGGAGGACAAGGCACGAGAAAATTCTGCAGCAGTCGTGGGATGACTTCCCACTGAGTCCAAGCTTCCATAGAAATCCGTGTTGTATGGATGATTATGGAAGTTTGGCAGCGGACACAACAGAAAAACAGACGGCGCCGCCACCGTTTCTGTGGACAAGCTTCCATAACTAGAATTGTCAACTACAGCGGGCGAGCCCGTCACCTCAGGAACTTTTAACGATTAGTCGTTCTGTCTCCTTGAAGTGAGCGCAGAAGACTTGGACAAAAACAGTCCACCGTCAAGCTCCGCCACATGCCCGTAAGAGGCCAACGCCCTAACCGCGAGATAGCCAGGAGTGTTACCCAGCAGGCTTACACTCACGCCCTTAATTCCAATTGCGACCAGATTACTTCAGTCTCTCGATTGGTTCCGAGTTCAAAGTCGCTTGCGCGGTCCTCTCCCTCACGAAGCGGTGAAACGGTGTCAACCGAATCTATCGCGGACCACGGCATCCTTTACCCGGCTGTTCACCCAGGATCGGATGGCCGATGGTCGTTTCAAGAGCAGTCGCCGTAAGGTCCGCAACCACACCCGCTCTATAGGAAACAGTACTGCTTCCAGACTCCCCCGACTGTTAGTCATCATGGGAGCTAACGGGCCCATGATGAGTTGACCACGATGACCCATGTGTTCAGGGTCGGTCACACTCACGGGTCAACACCCATCCGACGGCCTCCACGCGCGGGATGCGAACCTGGGTAGGACACTGGGTCAACCAGTCTCCACTGGGAATCAAACCTCTGGCGCTCCTGGACGGTCTGCGCACCGAGCGGCGCATGCCAATCGATTGTGCTCTCCGACTAACAGTCGGGGGAGTCTGGGAACTGTATTGTTTCCTATAGAGCGGGGGTGGTTGTGTACCTTATGGTGACTGCTCTTGAATTGACCATTGGCCATCCGATCCTGGGTGAACAGCCGGGCAAAGGACGCCTTGGTCCGCGATAGATTCGGTGTACTCCGTTTCACAGCTTCATAAGGGAGAGGACCGCGCAAGCGACCTCGAACTCGGAACCAATCGAGAGACCGGAGAAATCTGGTCACAATTGGTAGTTAGGGCGCGAGTGCCGCCCGCCAGGTAACATACCTGGCTACTCGCGGTAAGGCGTTGGCTTCTAATGGGTTGTGGCGTAGCTAGACGTCGGATTTGTTATGCCCAAAGTCTTCTACGCCCACTGCACGGTTGATAGAACGATGAATCGTTAAAACGTCCTGCGGTGACGGGTTCGCCCGTTGTGGTTGACATCTCAATATGTTAGTCAGAGTGCACAGTCGATTGGCTTACGGCGCATGTTGCGCAGACCGTCCAGGAGCGCCAGAAGGTTGACTCCTAGGGGAAACTAACCCTAAGGCCAGAGTCCTGCCCGGGCTCGCACTTCATGCGTGGAGGCCGCCGGATGAGTGTTGACCCGTGAGTGTGACCAACCCTGAACAGAATGGGTCTTCGTGGCCAACTCAGCAAGGGTTAATTAGCTCCCAAACACAGCTTCACAAGCTTCCATAGTGATTCATACAACACTGACGATCGTGTCTAGACACGGCGAATTAACCGAATACGTTGAATGCCTCTGTTCACTTTGGGATTTGTAGTTGATTCCCCACTACAAGCAAGAGCCGTACAGTCGAGCGACTGTATGGATCCAACAGGCTTTTATAATTACGCTAGTAGGAGTGTTACACTGTTAACGCTATCATATACCATATATACCTGTGATGTCGTTCTTCGTCAGATCCTGAACCAGTGCCGTATTCTCCAAAGTCGATTGGGAAAGGTAGTTTCACATCCATATAATGCGAAACCAGCGCTATCAGTTGAGCAGCTAGACACATTTCTGCACTAGCGTGGTATGCTTGCAGAATATGTCTGCACTCCACGCTGTCTTCATTGCAGGGAAACGGACTCGGTATCTCCACCTATTGAAATCAGAAGTACATTTTAAAATAGTAATAAGTTGAAACATACAACCGGGCAGGGTTCCATTTGTAGAGGTGCTTCTGAGCTCCTGGTTTGGAATCAACCCGTAGACCGAGTAAGGGATGCTTACCTCGAACGCGAGAAATGTGTATTACTTCATATTACTTCATCCGTAAGATACGAGGATTTACAGTCACGAATCCAACGTAGTATTTTCTTTCAAACGTCGAGAGGCAAATTCAACTCAAAACCATCTATTTGTAACCCTTTGGGGCTGAGGTATCGATTTGTAGACTTTAGTAAACGTGGACAGTTACCTTTCCGCAATCGGGGAAGATGAAGTTGACGAGCTGGCGCACGCGTATCCGCCGCAGCGCCTCCAGCTCCCGGACGGCGAGGGCCAACTTCAGGTGGGAGCGGGACGCGGCGACGGGCCTCACTTCGGGCTGCTCGGGGGGCGAGTGGGCGCGCCTCGCCGGCCGCCGCTTCCTCAACTCGGCCAGGCTCATCTTCTGCCGCTCGATGGCGTCTCGCAGCAGCCGCGATATCTCCGCTCGCTGCTTTATCTCCGCCAGCAAGTTCTCCGATTTGTAAGTGGCCTTCGCTTCGAGTCTTATATAACAGCGATCCCTGAAAAACAGAAACAAATAAATGTTACTGTCTGGAATACTGGCAGCTAACCGTTCTTTCCAGCTTGGTCCGTATGACCAGTTTGTCAATTTGGGCCAGCTTAACTAACAGTGAAACTCCCATCCGGTTGCCTCCTCGAATAGGGACGAACTTGGAAAGGACTCTGTGAACCCTGTCTCGGTTGTGTCGTGGACGTGGAATCCGATCCTCTGGGGAGGAAACCTCGGGCGCTGCTGGGCGGTTTGCGCATCGTGCGGTGTTAGCCATTCGACTGTGCACTCCGGTGAGCGAATAACCGGGATGCTCTGGAAACGGTCTGATACATTTTCTAAGCATGGGGGGGGGTGGTTGATGACCCGATGTCAGCTACTCTTGAAACGACCCACTGGCCACCCGATCCTGTATGAGTTGAGGGGCAAAGGGCGCATTAGCTGATAAATTCGAACTGATCATCAGGTAGAGGCCGTGCAAGCGACTTTGAATCAGCGACAAGACTGGACGGACGGAAAAATCTGGCCGAATCTGGTACAGAGGGGGTGAGTTTGGCCCGCTGGCTTCACTTTCCAGTGCTGCAGTAAGGCGTTGGATTCTTACGGGCTACTCGGTAGAGCCAGACAGTGGAGTGTCTTTGTCCGCCGAGACTTTACGATTACTCTGTGGCGACTACGCCACAACAAATTGTCACCCCAGGACCAGATTCATATACTTACGCCAGTTCTTGTACACACAGCGACGATGTAATGTATACAACGCAAATAACATGTAACCGGCAGACCCAGCGTTCGCTCAACCAGTTTTGATTAACCCTTGGAGTAAATGGGTATTTTCATGGATGCATCGCCTCTTTTGCAGGATTTTCGGCGACATCGACCTTAAAGTACTATAACTACGAAACTACTACACCAATCATAAAAAGAACAACTGCACAATGATTGCATTGAAATTTCGAATATAGAATATTGAAATATCATTTTGTAAAACAATTAGATAATTATGAATAAATATGAGAACGTCAAAGAAGTGAAAAAAACGCGGAACCAGATCTGGTCGTATCATACTCAACGGATAATTGTTTCAGAACCTGATTTGGTCATATCATACTCAACGGGTTAAATATTCAAACGGATAAGACCTTGCGTTTCACTTCGTACGCCGCTGGGCCATGCCCGTGCGCCGCCACCCGCACCATGGACGCGGGTGAAGCTAATCAGTCAATTATAATGTAGATGGGCCCTTCGGGGCCCAAAGGACGACCAGATGTCGTCCAGAAATAGGCGACCAGATGTCATTAAAACTCCCAGAGGGGACGAGTTTGCCCTTTGTATTATATAGCACCTAAAATATTCAACCGTCTTGATGACAAAATAAAGGAAATAGAAAATGCCATTTTATTCAAAAAAAATATTTAAAAATGGCTTCTTGACGACATAGGTTGTAACAAAAACTGCTTTTTTCATGACATTTCTTTCGCGATTCATGCTTTTCCGTGTGCAGATCCATGTAATTACATGTTTCGGTGTCATTTGCACACGTTTTCTGGCGTCTCTACTATTTTTCCGAAGTTTTCTGCTTCATTTTCGTAACGTCGTAATTAAGTCACAACTTGACTTAAAAGTCGACTGTAAAAGTCGTAAAAAACCGTTTTCTGACGTTTAAGAAGGTGTCGAACGCTACGGTTACGGCAATGACGTCTCTATTCTCGTTGGTTCAGGCGGAAACGTCAAAAGGTGACTTGCGCCTTTCAAAAATGGCATTCTGGTGTGATTTTGGAGTTTGGAAGCGCAGGCGGAAGAGGGGCTGAGGATCGGCGTCGCTGCCGACGAGTATAGCGCGGCGCAGTTTTTAATTCATGTAGTTCTTTTTCTGACGGGCGGGCGAGCACCTCTATTTTTATACAATTTACTATCAATAATACACCTGTAAAGCATCAACTGCCGTAGCGGGGCGGCCTGCTTCTTGGAGCATTTTTGTGATCGGAGTGTTCAAATTCCGGACCTACCTACTGTCAACTTTTGGAAGATATCCATATACTGCGGTGCTGTGAAGTTATTTATACATCGTGTGCCTTGCACCTTCTTCGTTTTGCTGTGCCCGTGGAGAAGCGGAATAAAGAACGCTGAAAAGAAGCAACGTGTTCTCATTTCTTTTTTTTACAGCTGAAGGAAGAATTGCTACCTCCGGGCAAAACCAGTGACAAACTTGTGAGACTTACCCACCCTGTTAAATCTTGTGCTTAATTTTTTTCTATCGAGTGCTGGTTTTTTTAGTTTCAGCTTTAACCTTTAAAAAGCTGTGGCGTCCAATTTTTTCTGAAATTTAGTTTTGATGTTTATTGGCTTCGGCATTAAAGTATACTTCCTGCACTTGATTTCTGTTCGTGGTTATTCCACGACTAGGTATAACCAGGTCCAATCCAGCGGTTACACATTGGAACCTGGCAGTTACATACTGGCGCTGTAGTTACATACTGGCGCCCAACGTGGGGCCTTAGAACTGGTTTTAGCCTAAGTAGGAATTCTTTCTTTAGTTTTTGAGACACGTCTGCGTTTACTTAAACGTTTTCTTTAATGTTTAACCTGTAACATTTCTTGTAACTTGAATTTAATATTTTAAGCGGTTACCGCGAAGAAGTTCTATTGTATACAGACTTGCCGTTTCTTTTTCACATAGTTTTTTAAAGATATTGTACATAATATCTAGTATCATTGTACAGTAGCTCGAGGTACAGTATAGCGGTTTTCTTTGTAATTTTTTGTTTTTAATTTGTAATCCGATACGGTTGTCGGGAAATAGCCTCGTCAGTAATATAGAGGCTTGCCGTGTTCAAAGATTGTTATAGACGGTTTATTAAATTGTTTTTTTGTAAATTTCAGGTCCGAAGATTGAATACTCCGCTCCATTGGTTAAAGGTGTTAGGTGAATAGAGGTGCTCGTCAGCAATCGTTGAGGTCAGTCCGTTCTAGTTATTTATTTTCTAAATTAATTTTTTTATTTTGAAAAAAATATTTTGTTTTTTTTTTGTTTTTTTTTTATTGAGAAGAACAATTTTTATATTTGTTTTTTTTACCATATATAAAAAAAATATTTTTTGGTGAATTATTTTTTTTGTCAATTATTTTTTTTTGTTTTTTTTTTTTTAAAAAAAATAATAAAAAAAAAAACTTACATTTTCTGCTTGTTTATATTTTTAATACGCAAGTAGTTGAGATGGCTTCCCCCGTGCTTGTGTATTATTCTGCCTCACATTTGGTTAAAAAACTTTCAAGGACATAGAACGAACTTCTGAAAGTCATATCTTAAAAAAAATATATATTTCTGCATAACTTTACTATTATACTATATAATATGATATAAGATATTAACCCTTGGAGTAAATGGGTATTTTCATGGATGTATCTGTCTCTTTTGCAGGATTTTCGGCGACATCGACTTAAAGTACTATAACTACGAAACTACTACACCAATCATAAAAAGAACAACTGCACAATGATTGCATTGAAATTTCAAATATAGAATATTGAAATATCATTTTGTAAAACAATTAGATAATTATGAATAAATATGAGAACGTCAAAGAAGTGAAAAAAACGCGCGACCAGATTTGGTCGACTCGTACTCAACGGATAATTGTTTCGCGACCAGATTTGGTTGACTCATACTCAACGGGTTAAACAAAATGTACTATATTGTAATGTAATGCAAAAGAATAATACTATAATATATTTAGATCGTTATATTTATATATTTGTGTATGTATGTTTATGTATGTGTGTATTTGTATATGTATCTATATGAGTACCTACGTCAGTTAGGCTTCTCCACCTAAGTCAGAAAATAAGTCGTATACAGGCTATATTTGGCCTAGTTGGGTATGCGCTGAGCATGGTCATGTGAATTGGGCCGTTGTTTCTTCGCACCATTACTTGGTATGACCATTTTTATGTGTTTTATAATTATGTTTGAAACAAATAAATAAATAAAATTAAAAAAAAATACACCCCCAGATGTCTCAAACTGCTCAGACGTTTGGAAACCCACAAGAGGAAACATTCTCATAAAATACATCCGAAGTTTCTGAGGTAGGTTACTGCGTATATGCGCAAGTACGGTTACTATCCTCAGACTTGCCCAAATATTAACCATGTAAATCTTTTCCTTGCTTGAGCAAAGGACAAGAAACCATATACTTCTCCATTGCACATACTGCTCAATGGGAGAGTCTACAATCCATTGTTTCTACAGGCTGTGGAGCTATCTGTGCCCTATACCTATCAGCAATTCTGCAGCCATTTCCTAATGGAAACAACCATCCTTTGAACTGCCGCAGACAAATACAGACCAATCGGGACGGTAAAATTTGGTAAAAAATTACAAAGTTCTCATTTTTGCTGAATTTTCAGCTCATTTTAAAGTCAACGCATTTGTATTCATCAACAGAATCCGTCAAACAGACAGACAGCTTTTTGGGGCTTTATTTTATAATTGTTTAGATGTCGTAGTGTCTTAAGGTGCTCCAAAACGGGTCACACTTTCACTGCAATATGTGGCTACAATAAAGTTGCCGGCAACATTGCCAACAATATCAGCTATACTATGCAATACTATACAGACAATAATTTTAGTCTGTCGCAGCCATATAACCACACACTTTTGGTACGGTCGATGCATTTTTATGTGTTGCCGGCAGATTGCTGGTCGATCGATTCGCAATCAAAAATACTGCAATATTGCCCGGCCAGCTCTATTGTGGTTTCGTTGTGCGGCGTAAGTGCATCCCTATCTGACGCGAGGCACGACACACGACAAACTTCACAAGTTTGCATTGCGTATAAATGAATCTCCAGTCACTAATACCCGTGAGTTGTCGCTAATCTTTAGTAACACATATTGCATTCCTCATGTTTGTCTCTTTGAACTGGCTCAAAATTGAACTGGCTCTTAGGAAGAACATCACACGTATCACTAGAAAACAAAGTACTCATCTACAAAGCAGTATTAAAGCCTGTCTGGACATTCGGAGTCAAGTTCTGGGGCTCTGCGAGGAATTCAAATGTGGAAATTCTCCAGCGATTTCAAAATAAAGTTCTCAGAATAATATCAAATGTTCCTTGGTTTATGAAGACCTCAGAAATACATGAGCATCTACAAATCAGAACTGTAAAAGAGGAAATAGAATACAGGCTACAGTCATACAAATACCAAATAACGTCACATACCACCTTAGCCATAGCCCTAAGTGAACCAATGACCATGAAAAGGCTCAAACGCCACCACATATGGGACCTTACTATATAAAGGGTAAAATAATGTTGAGAGGTAGATTCTTCTCTGGAAGAATGGACCTCAGCACTCAATATCCGCACAAAAAATCTGCTAAAGGTTTAAAACCGAATGCAAGATCTACACACAAAAAAAACCCCATTTAGGACAGGGTTGCGATGATTTAAATCATTTGATTTAAATCAGTGATTTAAATCGCGATTAAAATCAAGTGATTCTTAAAAAAAAAACAATGATTTAAATAAATATTTTTTTTCTGCAACCAAAAAATGTCAAGGGACTTCCCCCGGCATTACTTGATAAACAAGTCATAGAGAAAACTGCCCCTACTGATTGGTGGATAGCAATACATAGTACAGTTGCTTCATCCGCTGGGGTCGAAAGAATATTTTCGGCATTTAATTTGGTGCACAGCCAAATAAGAAATAGATTAGGCAACGAGAAGGCGGCTAAATTAGTCTTCTTTTTGAAAAAACTAAATTCGAACAAATTACAAAACCAATAACATCTAAGTTACTGTTACTAATATAATAATGTAAGTATAATGTAAATATAAGTAAGTGACTGCGACTGCGGTGAAACACATGGTTTAATTTTATGGTTTAATTTATGTTAATTTATTAATTTTAAGACGTTTTTTCCTTTTTCTTGATAAATATGACAAAAACGCTACAGTATTTGTTTTTTAAAAAATGATTGAAAAATGTTTTTGATTTAGAAGAATAAAGAACTCCTTGATGTTTGTACATTTTACAATAGTTTTTGTTAAATAAATAGCAAATAAATATGTTACTGTGTTTTTACTTTTTAGAAGAACTAATATATGTTGATTTTGTTAATGTTATTAAAACTAATTTAAATAAATAACAATTGTATTGTGTTTTTCCTGACTTCAGAATTTAAAAAATACAAATAATAAAAAAATCTAAAAAATCTGATTTAAATCAAATAAATCCGATTTAAATAAAATTAATCTGATTTTTTTGTTTTTTTTTTTTTAAATAATAATTTGTATCAACCCTGGTTTAGGAGCACCTTTACAACCGATGGAATATTGATGAGCATCTCCACTGATGTATTCAACGTTTTCTTTCTTTTAAATTATGTCAAGATTTACTCTGAAAGTTTCTCACCTGGCGCGGGATGCTTCTCGTCGCGCCCTCACCAGCCGGTTTTTCAGATCTGCAAATTTCTCCACGTAATACAGTGAAGAGTGGTAGAAGTCCCCGTTGCGGATACACTGCGCGCAGTAGAATTTCTTGCGCGCGCTCAGGCAGAGGTCGCACTTGCGCGGACCCACGCTGCATTTGCTGTCACTAAATTCTATGGAAGACAAGTGCAGGTCGCGGTGGACGTTGCAGCTCTCCAGGCACAGATCCATATTAACTGAAATCAACAATATACAGATTGAGTTTTTAATTAGTGACATCCTTGTATTGATTCACCCACTGCAAGGATGTCACTAATTAAAAACTCATCTACATATACTAATATTATAAAGAGGTAAAGTTTGTGAGGTTGTAGGGATGTAATCTCTGGATCTACTAAACCGATTTTGAAAATTATTTTACCAATAGAAAGCCACGTTAGTTGTGAGTGTTATAGGCTATATATTAATCCTAAAAATGAAAAGACTTTTTTGTGGTAGTCAGATTTGCAAAGTAAGTCGGAAAAAAAAACGGTCAAATGAAAATGTTTCTTATGAATGCTGCCTTAACGATGAGAGATATATGATTGAGTTTTAGAGAAAAGTTGTAGAGATTGATAATGCCTACAAAAAAGTCAGCGACAGCATATGTATAACTTTTATATTTAGGTCACAGAAAGTAGTTTTTTATATTAAAAAAATAATTTAAATCGTTAGGTCATTTTTATTGATCATTTTATTGATCAACAATTATGAATTCTTATCAAAATAAGTAAATTTATCGTCTCAAGTGTTTAAAACAAAAAAGTTTTCCCTTTTACTACATATAATTTCCTTTTTACTGCATAAATTACGACGTAGGTATGGAACCGCGACCGTATCTCGGGTTGGAACTCTTGAAAGACAATATATTTTGGTACCAAATAATTACATCTAATATAGTATACAGAGAAGTTTTAAACAATTAAAATAAATATAATTTATTCAATCATAATCATTTCATTCAGTCATTTGAAAAACGGTAATATAGCCAATTTGGCATGCAAATTACATACATACATATGCAGTAAAAATATAACCCTCCTTTTGGCAGTGAGGAAAAAAAAAGGAAAAAAATCATAGCACTCAGTACTAACCGAACCACGCTCATAATTTCATCACAAGTAAAAATGTTTATCGCCCGACGGAGTGGGCATGGGTCAGCTAGTGGTATATACAAACAGAGCTGCTATGAAATTCACCGAATGAAGTCGGGCTATCATAATACTATTATTACTTTTCTGAGGGGTGAGCGTTGCACTCCGGACTAAAGACCGGCTGTGGTAGTTCGAGTGTGTATGATTCACTCCCTCCTTCGAAGTCATAAAATTTTAGATGTGGAAATTGCGGTTTTAGATATTTCATCTCGGAAGGAGTTGATTATTTCCTAGAGTGTGCTAGATCTTTAAAGAAGTGAAACAGAGATTTGGCTGGCAGGTCACGAGCGTCAACTTCCATCGCGTGAAGGTGAACAGTGAAGCCGTTTCGAGTGAAAACATTTGCAAGATCATGGTATTTATTTAATTTGTATTGTGGTCTTTTGGGATGTTTGATTCCCATAAAACAGTTAAGTCTACAATCAGTGGGGTAATACTGCAAGATAAGGAGTAAAGAGTTTTATCTGAACGGAGGGCTGTGTATCTGAGACCAGGGGTGGACCATGAGTTTGTGGGGCTTTGGGCTAATATTACTTGGGAGCCTGCCTAGGGGTTAATCAACTAATTGCCATTTTGTCGAAAAAATGTTTTCGATAATGATGTCTAGATCACTAGTTACACTGTATAAGAAAACTAGATCAATAAAATATTTTATTTTTTAATATGATACAAGCAGCAATATACACAAACAGCAACTGTAAGACATTTTACTTTTCATCAAAAATAGACAAATCGATTATCAAAAACGTACATAAGAAAACGTTGACTTTAATAATGATTTATTCAGGCAAACTAAATAAAACAATATATGATAATAAAATAATATAATATAAATAATGTAAGTATTGTGAGGGACCACCCCTCACAAGACTCCAAATTATTCGGTTGCCGAATTAACGAGTGCCCGGATTACTTTATCGAGACGCAAGGGTTGCGCGACGGCGGTTATGTAGGAAAGTGGATGAGGATTGTATGTGTGCTCCTAGTATCTTGTACTGGGCACGGCTCGAGTCTGTGGGATTACAGACTGATGCTTCGAGACTCAGAGAGAATGAGGAAAGGAAACCAAAAAGCCGGATTCGTTGACCTAACTCGTGAGAGAGAGTGCCGAATGCCGTCGCAACCTTGGGGGAAGGTGATCACTCGGGGAATGACATGTGACCGAGAAGCCGGGACACCGAAGTGTGCCGTCGCTATCTGGAGACATGACCACTCGAGGAATGATAATTTGGTTGCTTTTTCGCCGGTTTATATAGGCCGTGAAATGATGCAATCCAAAATACTCCGAGTAAAAGTATTGTTTCATCGTGCTGATTCATAGCTGCACGAGTCAAAATAATAGCTGAATTGTGTCTGTGGATTTCACTGGAAAATGAGGAAAGGAAACTAAGGAGCCGGATCCGTTGAGCGACCTCGTAGAGGGGTACCGGATATGCCGTCGCAACCTTGGGGGAAGGTGATCAATCGGGGACTGATAATTTGGTTGCTTTTTGGCCGGTTTATATCGGCCGTGCAATGATGCAATTTGAAATATTCTGAGTAAAAGTATTGTTTCATCGTACTGATTCATAGCTGCACGAGTCAAAATAATAGCTGAATTGTGTAAGTGGATTTCACTGGAAATCGATGCATTTGTTGATCGTATGTAGTGGACTTAAGGTCAGTTACAGTATTATTATTAATTGTAAAGTTAGTTTATAGAAGTAAAATGTATACAAAAATTCATTACTAATTACTTATTGACAAGATACTAGCCTTAGTAGGTAACTGAACTGCTATATACAGATGTTGTTTTTATAAATAAAGAAATAAGAAATAAAAAAGTATTGCAAAAGAAATCAACAGGTTATTATTATGTGTATAAATTATGAAGCAACCTTTCTGCACTTTTGTGCTGCAAATTCCTTTATTTGCTCATCACATTGTAAGTCCTTTGTTAAATCGCAATTTATGGATAGAACTTAGTTAGTTAGTTAGTTTTCCTGGGCTATTTCCCGCACTTGGCCTCTTGATTGGGCCGTTGTGCGTGGCTCATGTTTCTATTTATGTTACTCCAGCCAACCCAGGCTGTCCCAGAAGGTTAGCAGCCTGTTTGGGTTGCTACAGGCCTCCGGGACAGATGCTGGAGATTGTAGTATTCTTGCCCGTTGCTCTGCCACGCTCCTGCATTCCATGAGCACATGCTGTGGCGTTTCTTCTTCCTCCATGCATCCTCTGCATAGAGGGCTGTCTGTCACACCTATGGTAAACAGGTGTTTGTTTAGGGGACAGTGGCCTGTCATAGTACCTATGACTTTACGGATTTTGTCCCTTTTTAATCTGGCGAGGTTGCGGGCAAGTTTTTTAGGCGCTTCCGGAACCGCGTTCTTTGTTTGCCTGCATCCTGCGTTTTTTATAGAAAGAACTTATAAATGATTTAGTCTATAGTTTGACATTGTCCATTGTTTTCAATGGGGTCTGGGGCCCTTTATATTCACGGGGCCCTGGGCTGCAGCTTAAAAAGCCCTTATATAGATCCGCGGCTGTCTGAGACCTTTAGGGAATTTATACTGCTTAGAGACCAAATCTCTAGAATCCAATCTAAAGCTTTCTTGATTATTGGGAAATATTTTTTGCCTTCAGAGCCATCCCACACTAACGGTATTGGGGGTTTGGAGGTACAGTCAGACCCTTGTTGGCACGAGCCACTGAGAGGCTAATTACCTAATGAACAACAACAAGGGCTTTGTTGGTAAGTGTACCGACCTTGATCTAAGGCTGCCTTGCAGCCATCTAGAATAAGTCTAGCTGTGCTATGGGTATTGCTACGAAGATGACATGAACTATTTTTAATTATGTCGTAAAATTAAGGCCCTGTATAAAGTCATCGATCATATTTTGCAGATCCTGTGTATTTACTAGTAAAAACGATTAAAACTTTTTTCTGGAACGATAAATACCAAAGAAATCGAGGAAGTACGATTGTATGGCAGCGTGGCTGGCTTGGGTCCCCTTAAATGTAGTTCTTCGAATGCAGTGTTCAATATTAGACATAGGCGACTGATAAATTTGCACTTCTTTAGCCTGTTAAAATTGGAAGATGCAGTTTGTCAATCCTGATCTACAGGATAATATAGCCAAACTGGCAACGTGCGTTTTGGCACGAAACCCTAAAAACAACAGTTCACTCAAAGACGCATTTAATGGAGAAAAAAACAAACTCATCAGACAAGGTTATGTTAAAGTGCACAATTCAAAAATCTATAACCAACTACAGATTTTCATGATAAATAAATGAAAAACTCACCTGAATTGGATAAATAGTTTAACTTTAGCACCACGTGGGATATTTTTCAAAAGAAAAAAGCAAACGAATAAATATTACGACATCGCACAAACACAACGGAGGCACTGCTGGAGATCACGAGTTTGAAAAGATTAATGTCGCATTTCACTCCATGTTTTGGGAATATAACACTGTTTATTTCACCAATTAAACGTCTCATAAGCGTTTTATTGAAAAACACTGGGGCAGCGCCATTTCTTTGTTGTATTTTTTTACGAAAATCATGACAGTTGTGCAGTCAGCTGTTTTTGTAAACACGCACTGGGCTTTTGACAGATTGGACTGGGCTGGCAAAAAATGAACATTTCAATGCAACGTTGCCAGATCAGCCTAAATAAGCGGTCCGACACTACTCGGACAAACACCTCATATATTTTATATTCAGCGGCAACAGAATTTTAGTAGGTTATTCATATATGCTGATGACACTTGTCAATTTTCAAAGTTGTCAAAAAACTTAAATGACAAGTTTTGATTTTTCACAAATTGTATATTTAAAAACGTAAAATACAACTGGATATTTTTCGTATAATTATAGAAGATCTTATTGAAGTAAAGGAATGATACGAAATAACTAACTCAAAGAAACTATTTACATAAGTCACAATACTTACAGCCATATTCACAGTCGATACTTAAGTACACTATAACTAAAAGAACCCACATTCGAGTAACTCAAGTATCACCCTCAAAATTGCTATTCATATTTGCTACAGTGCTATAGAATCTTCATTGTCTTCATCAAAATGATTGTGCTCAATGGTAGGAAAAACCCCGCCTGTTCGCTGTCTGTGACCGACGTTGGCTTGTCGGTCGCCGTTTCAAGGGGTTTGTTAAAAGCTTGCATTATCAGTGAGGATTTCTCTAATTTCTCACGTAACGACGCGGTACATTCACGACGGAATAATCACGTGGATCGTGTTTAATGTGTAGTAGCAATTTTATAATATCGGCCAATCATTATAAGTCATAATGTTAACGAAATTGCAGTCATAATGCAGTCGAAAGTCATAATTTAATTCACAAAAAAACGGAAGAGTTAGCGGAATGCCCATCTCACACTCGACAAAGTGAGCTTGAGAGCACACTTAAATTTGATAGCTTAAAACTAAGAAATGTCGGCCATTTTTATTCCCCAACACTCAAGTATTTCCTATGAATACAAAAATACATGTATGGAAGATGTCTCCCTTAAGGCCACATCGAGTGACTAATAAGTATGGTCTCTGAGTAATCGGCCAAGTTGGCTCTAAGGGTAGATTACTCCGAAACCATACTTAAGTATCCACTTGAGATGAGGTAGGTACCCCTTAAGTGTCGACTGTGAATATAAAATATCTAGGAACCAACTATTTAAGAAATAAGGAAACTATTATACTGTGATAAGGAGCGTACCTCAGAAAATGACAAACTTAAATTATTTCGGACATTCAAAATAATTTTTCAAAGAAAAATATTTTTTTAACTTTTACCTACTATTGACTAAATATTAAAAATACGGATAATTGTAATTAATGAATAAACAAAGAAAAATCTACAGCTGTACAAAAAATGGATGATGTTATGAATACTGGCCATTTCCAACTAAGTGTCTGGTTTATATTTTTAATTGTTTTGGTTTCAATTCATGAATTATCCGTGAATCTATATGTTTGGACAGCATGCATCTAGTTTCTGTTCTGTCCACTGCATGCATTTGAAAATATTGACATCTCTAACTGCTGACATGAAAGTACCTAAGTGCAAAGTTGAAATGTAACTAACAGTAGTTATTAGATCCATTAAAAATTACCTAAATATTGTTTTTAATAAAAGTATACTACACGTTGTGGGATCTTCTTCTATGGCCGATAGACGATGTTTTTCTGCCAGGTCGTTTTCTTAGGTCAGCCTATGTTAGTTTGTTAACAATTTATAAGGTGGCAAATACAAAACAACAGAACAAAGGAATCAACGTAGTTATACAAATATAGGTATGTTGACATAGTGTTATAGTGTAGTATGTAGACACGTTCTCGTGAAACATGGTTACGGGAAAGTATGCAAATGGGGAGAGAATATGAATGTACTAATACAATATACAGAAATATTATTAAGGGAAATAAATTTACCTACATATTACTTTATATATTTTGGGAGAGTTGAGGGATAACAAGTGGAGAATACATAGAGGGAGTTGGATTTTATAGCTGTTGATAAGGTCTGGGATGAAATTCGGATACTTATTGAAAATGGGGCAGTTTAAAAAATAGATGGTCAAGCGTGCAATTCCCGCGTCCACAATTGGACGAAGAAGGCACGAGGACGGCGATACGATGGAGGAGCAAAGGGGTGGTACAAGGTCCGATCCTCATGCGGCAGGTTTCCGACTAAATGGCTGGCGCTGGTAGCACGGTTTCGAAAGAATTTCAAGCTGGATAAGTGAGTACCGCTTGCCTTTTGTGTTAGAGGAAATAAGCCATCGATGAGTTTGTTTTTGATCGAGGGAAAAGGTTAGTAGGATAATAGTTTTCTTTCAAATGAACGTTTGTTGGCAACACTGAACAATGTCAGCCCCGAGGCGCCTGTCAAATTGTACGCCAGGGGTTGAAATCCCGGATTCCTCTTTTAAAATGGATTTAAAACCAGATTTTTACAAAGAGCACGACGTCGACATTACGACTGATCCGAAAACTTTGATCGAAATCGTAAGTTCGCCATTTTATATACAAAGAAACATTTTTAGGTTATGTTATTTAAGACATGTTTGTGTCGTTTTAGATCAGTGCCGTATTAATTTATGTATATGCCACTTGACTTTGTACAGTCTTTTCCTCATACCTAGCTTAATCACTTGTATTTATTTGGTATTATTTTGCAGTATAGGATTCTCTTCTAGATTTTTGATTTTTTAACGTCCCCCGACTATATTCACCACTCTGATTCCGAATCTGCAATAATCTTTATTCGGTCTCAATAAATAAGCGAGATATAGGCATTCAAAGAAGCGTCAAACCCATACAATTGGATGGGTTATGTTAGTTTATTTTTTTAATAATACATAAACACCTATTTGGCGTTAGGTTAGATTAGTTTTTTTGGTATAACTGCAGTATATGAACCTCTCCTGGATTGTTGATTTTTAAATGTCACCCAACTATATTCGCCACGCAGATTCCAAATCTGCAATAATCTTTTGTCGGTCTCAATAAATAAGCGAGATACAGGCATTCAAAGTTTTCATTTAGTGTGTCAACAACACGGCCATTTTGTTTCGGAGGAAGTGTCGTGAATATAGTCGACATATCGCGAGTTCTCTAATATCGATAACAATTTGCGATAATACACAAATTATGACATTGTCGTGAAAAAACATGTCTGCGGCATTTAAAAAACATGTCTGTGGTTTTTTTTTAAGGTATCCTGAAACAATAGAAAATTCCTAAATATGAAAATATCACCGCAAGCAAAAAATGTTTTTCAAATTTTGCGCAAAATTCGAAAAAATAAAAAAAGCCTGCGGCGTTATTGATGTTAACATGACGTGTTAGCGATAATTCGGATTTTTTTGGAGGTTTTTAAATAATTACTGGGTATTTATCACAAAATGTAGCTTGAAAGAAACAAGTTTTTTTCAATATCAAACTAACACTGCAGGCAAAAAGTTTTTTTCGAATTTCGCGCTTATAATATTACCATGTGTTAGCGATAATCTAAAAGAATTGGTCTATTTTACGAAATGACTGTTTTACATTTTGGACACACAATTGGACCGTTTTTACGAAATGACTCCATATTGGTGACAAAAGGTAACCTGAAACAAACGAAATTTTAGGATACCTTTTATCATCAATACCTTGTCATTAAAAAAACCTCAAAAATAGTCCCCTTTTTAAATATCGCGGAGATATGTATTTTTCCGATCGTTTTTTTTCTTCAAAATATTTCATTTGATCTAAAAATTGCAAAATGTCATCACTTCTGTAATATCGCTAATTGTTACCGATATTACGATATGCTCGACTATAGTCTCTACACTTATCAAATGGTTCCCAGGCGGGATGTAAAAACATAATTCAACCTTCAACCCTCCCTCTCACTGATTCCCCCTTCTCTCCTCAATCTCTCCTCTTCCTAACCCCCTTTCCAACTCCCCCCTAGCCCTCCCTCCCTCTCTCTCTCCCCCTTCTCCCCCACCCCCTCTCCCTACACCGCAACTGCCCCTCTCGCCCACCCTTCACTCCCTCTCCCCACCATTCCCCCACCCCAGCACAGAAGTCCAGCAGATGCACTGTCATTTTTTATTTTTCTCTTTTGATGACATATCTACAGACCGAGAGCTTTTTTAGACACCTCAACCAAATGTTTACACCTAGTATTTCTCTCAATTTGGCAGTTACAGGCAAAACACGTTAAAAAAAATATTTTTCTCTTTTGATGACACATCTACAGACTGAGAGCTTTTTTCAGACACTTTAACCAAATTTATACACCTAGCTGTTCGCTTAATATGGCGGTTACAGGAGAAACACATTTTATATTAATATATAGATGAATAGGTTTAAGTAAAACACATTTTTCTTTAAACACAACTTTTAATTTAAAAAACAAAACAACTTTTTCATCAACTTATAATCTATTAAGTCTTTACTTAGGAACTCATAGAAGAAAGCCATACAAGCTGGGGTGAGTGATACCCAAGCGCACTTTAAGCACAAGTCGCGTGCTCTGAGGCTGATGCTGGACTGAATAAGTTGCGCTAATCGGAACGGCAACATCGCATTTGCAGCTACTGAGAAAACAAACTTGCGCGGCTTTATTTTTTAAGAATTATTACAAGTTTTTATAACTGCTGGGGTGTGTTATACCCCACCTCGTACGTGGAGGGTTAAGCATTTACCCAAATGAGATTTATCATTTAATGGATAGAAAACTCTATCCACAAGTGACTTGCTTGGTTATTATTATTATTATTATTTGTTGATGAACTAGCAGCTTAACGCTGATGTGTTCATATCTATGAAATTCACTGGTGTTGCTGTTTCCTTTTTTTTCTTTTATATATCATTTTTAAAATATATATCAAGCCTATTTTTGAATGCGTTTATGGTTGGTACTTCGGTAACTTCCTCGGGCAATTTATCCTAGGTGTTCACGATTCTGTTTGTCAGGAGTTTCAGGCTGCGACCTCTTAAGTGATGGTTTGAATTGAACACAAACATGCTTTCCAACTCTGGGTAGTCATAGTGTTGCCTCAGTATTTTGTATGTGTCTATGAGATCTCCTCTGTGTCTCCGTTGCTCCAGAGTTGTCAATTTGAGGATTTTAAATTTTATGTTCGTAGGGTGTTTTTCTTACGGTTTTTGGCAGTTTTGACGCTCTACATTGTATATTTTCAAGCAGGTTGATGTCCTTGGCAAAATAAGGATTCCAGATTTGAAAACCATACTCGATCAGAGGACGAATGTAGGTTTTGTTAATTTTTAGAAATGTTGGTATCGTCAATACTTGATAAGCTTTCTTTACCAAATATAGAAGTGAGTTTGCCTGTTTTATGATGTTTTCAATATGGTTTGCCCATTTCAAGTTGTCCGTTATCGTTATACCAAGGTCTTTCTGTGCATTTGTGGTGGTTAAGCTGATCGATCCAAGTTGGTAGTCATTTTTAGGGTTGTTTTTAGCAAGGTGCCATTCTTAGGGTTGGTTTTAATAACCCAGTCTTGAGTCCATTTTGTGATTTCATCTAAAGCTTCTCTTAACGTTCCACAACTCAGAACAGCGTCTGCAGTAAGCTTAACATCATCAGCGAAGAGGCTCGTTGATATTCCGGCGAGTTGGGGAAGATCAGAGATGAAGATCCCGAACAGGGTCAGAGCCAGAACGGAACCTTGAGGTACGCCGCTGACCGCTTCACGGACATCCGATAATAGGCCCCCCACTCTCACTTGGTATGTACGTCCCGTTAGGTAATTTTCCAGCCATGTCAGCAGTCTACCACGTATTCCGAGATGCTCTAGTTTTGCAAGAAGCCGACTGTGTGGCACCGTATCAAATGCTTTCTCGAAGTCCAGATAAATAACATCAACGGGAGTTTTAGAGCCGAAATGTTTTGTCTAATAGTCAAGGCAAAGCAAGAGGTTAGAGATAGTTGAGCGATTAGACACAAATCCGTGTTGTTGGCATGGTATAATGTTTTCCGATCTTAGGAAGCCTTGCAGTTTCTTTGCGATGATTCTTTCCATACATTTGCACACTATACTGGTCAGGCTTATGGGTCGGTAGTTAGTTGCCACCATCTTGTCACCGTTCTTGTATATCGGGGTTACGATTGAGCGCTTCCAATCCATCGATACAATGCCAGATTCAAATGAAGACGTCATGATGTTATGTATGGCTGGTAGAATGATATCCGAGCACTGCTTTAATATAGCGCCTGGTAGACCATCAGGGCCAGAGGATGATTCTAGATTTATGTTATTACCTTCTCAATCGCGGACGAAGTTGACAGCTTCTACTACACTAAAGCGGGCGCCTTCCGAAATCTGCCGCCCCCTGAAGCCTGCCGCTCCTAGGCGCAGCCTACGGTCTATTGACAAATCCGGCACTGTTTCAGATAAACCTGCAAGGCGCGCAGATACGCTGTCTGCTGAACTTATTGGAGGAAGCTGAGGAGCGCATCGCTAATTTCGAGTTTAAATTGAAGCATTATTCCGAGAGCAGTCCGGAAGCGACAGCAATTGAGTTGAAAAATGAAGGCGACCATTTTGAAGCGGTTGCTGTGAAGGAGGAAGAGGATGCTGCAGTGGAATATGAAAATAATGCTGTTGTAAGTTTTTTGGAAATTTATACAGTTTATGTGCGTAGACTATTTAAAAAATACGTGTGGCACTCGGGGACTGCCGCGGTAAAGCTATTGCATAGCATTTTTAACAACTTATGCAATTATAATTATTTATTTAATTTATTTTTTCTGATATCAGATAACTGCGCTCTATCGGGAAACGTTGAAATTATTCCGAATCATTTGCGGCTGCGGTAGCAAATGATTCAGAATAATTTAAACGTCTTCTGATAGAGCGCCGTGCACGAATTTTTTATTCGGTAAAGCAAAAAAACCGTATTATTCGAAAAAAATCGTAGATAAAAAGATAGATAATTAAATTTATTTTTAAAATGGTGCAGGTTTCATAATAATACGCCAGATAGTATTTGCGTAGTAGTCGTTTTTGTGTTCGGTTAGACCTAATTTCACAAATTAATTACACTATGTAATATAAACAAAATCTAAAATATTCAAAGCTAAGAATATTAGGAAAATGTTCTTGTTTAACATATATTTTTTCGAATCGTAAGCAGTACTCGTTTAGACGTAATTATCAGTTTAAAATCATTAATTTTTGTTAAGAAATTTCTTCATTCGGTCGCTGCGCTGGCCTAGGCCCGCGATAAAAGCTATGCAATAGCTTAAAAATAAAATACACTACTAAAGGGCAATGAGCAAAAATTTATAACTCTCCAATAACAATATCGATTTTACCACTGGAAAGATCCTTTTATCTAGAATATTGCCATTACTTACGTACTTACATTACATTACATTACGAATCGCAAGCAGTACTCGTTATATATATTGCCATTACTAAAGTTAATTCTTAATATTATTACATACTATTTTTTTTTAAAAGATGTAGTTTGAAGTCACTGTTTACTTAGTATGCTTGCCTAACTAGGCCTAGGCCTAGTTAGGCGGCGTTGATCTGTAGAATTTATCCAATATTTTATTTTCTCTCTGATAATCGATTGTATTTTCAATTTGTAGGACCACATATGTCATGACAATCCAATTGATATTTTTTACGTCAAGGTATTTCAATGCCAGAATGATTGGACAAAAATTGGAGACTTTTGCATTCCTCCTCCAATGCACTGGAAAGTAATGTTGTATGACTGGACGCCAGAGATGCTGAAATTTTATTTAAATGCCTTTCAGCATACACTTCCAGACCCCAGTAACCTCGCTCGTTGGAGCTACGCCGAGGATAGTTCATGTCCCCTTTGTAGCAACACCCCTGCACAGCTAGACATATTCTAGCTGGCTGCAAGGTGGCCTTGGATCAAGGACGGTACACTTACCGCCACGACAAAGTCCTTGCTGTTATTCGCGAGGTACTTAGCCTCTCAGTGGCTCGTGCCAACAAGGGTTTGACAGTATCCTCCAAACCCCCAATACAGTTTGTGCGGGTTGGCTCTAAAGGCAAAAAACATCTCACTGCAAAACCTTTCTCAATAATCGAGAAAAATTCAGATTGGATTATGGAGGTCGATTCGGTCTCTAAGCAGTATAAATTCCCTGAAAGTCTCGGATGCACAGCCCTGCGTCCAGATATAACTCTTTACTCTCTATCTCGGAAGATGGTCCTTATTGTAGAATTAGCTGTTCCATGGCAAACAAATATCCCAAAAGACCACGAGTACAAATTAAATAAATACCATGACCTCGCAAATGCCGTCACCCGGAGCGGCTTCACTGTTCACCTTCACTCGGTGGAAGTTGGCGCTCGTGGCCTGCCAGCTAAATCTCTATTTCACCTCTTTAAAGATCTTGGCCTTTCCAGAAAAAAAATACGTGTGGCACTCGGGGACTGCCGCGGTAAAGCTATTGCATAGCATTTTTAATAACTTATGCAATTATAATTATTTATATATATTTTTTTTATTTTTTCTGATATCAGATAACTGCGCTCTATCGGAAAACGTTGAAATTATTCCGAATCATCTGCGGCTTCGGAATAATTTAAACGTCTTCCGATAGAGCGCCGCACACGAATTTTTTATTCGATAAAGCAAAAAAAAGGGATTATTAAAAAAAAATCGTAGATAAAAAGATAGATAATTAAATTATCTTTAAAATGGTGCCGGTTTCATAATAATACGCCAGATAGTATTTGCGTAGTAGTCGTTTTTGTGTTCGGTTAGACCTAATTTCACAAATTAATTACACTATGTAATATAAACAAAATATTAAATATTCAAAGCTAAGAATATTAGGAAAATGTTTTTGTTTAACATATATTTTTTTCGAATCGTGAGAAGTACTCGTTTAGACGTAATTATCAGTTTAAAATAATTAATTTTCGTTAAGAAATTTCTTCTTTCGGTCGCCGCGCTGGCCTAGGCCCGCGATAAAAGCTATGCAATAGCTTAAAAATAATCAACTCTTTCTTAGAAAAACTATCTAAAACTGCGATTTGCGCATCTCAAATTCTATGGCTTCGAAGGGGGAGTGAATGGGTGGTAAGGTGAACGCTCACATGTGGCAAGACAGCTGTCCTAAACCTACCACAGCCGGTTCGTAAGTCCGGAATCCACTGCTCACCCCCCAGAAGTGTAAAAAAATAGTATTATGATGGGCCCGACTCCGGTCGGTGAATTCCATGGCAGCTCCGTTTGTATTTATTTATTGCACTGGTGACACTGGTGACAGCTAGTTTAAAATCCTGGTTGTCCTTAGCCAAACCAGATGACCCTTCGACTCTCTTCAGGTCCAAACATAATTTTGGGCTAGCTCTAAAACTGCCCTCTCTGCTCTACGCCAACTCCAGAATAACCAAAAATTCGATTCTAAGCAATTCCAAGGATCCGGCAATATCGAAGCACGTAATAAGTGGCCGTAGTGAGTCAAATGATCTACAAGTCCGCGTAGACTTCCGCAAAAAGTTCCTTGCTGGAATCAGCCAGAACGGCAATGGTCTGGGGTATGGCAGTACAACCATGAGCGATGTGGACTTGAAGAAGTCTCTCTTGCGTAGAGATTACGACAGCAATAGTATGGCTCACGCTATTGGCCTTCATCGCTTCAGATTGGATTCTGGAGATCGATCCGGGCTCTAAGCAGTATAAATTCCCTGAAAGTCTCGGAAGCACAGTCCTGCGTCCAGATATAACTCTTTAGTCTCTATCTCGGAAGATGGCCCTTATCGTAGAATTAACTGTTCCGTGGGAATCAAATATCACAAAAGACCACGAGTACAAATTAATAAATACCATGATCTCGCAAATGCCGTCACCCGGAACGGCTTCACTGTTCACCTTCACGTGGTGGAAATTGGCGCTCGTGGCCTGCCAGCTAATTCTCTTTTTCACCTTTTTAAAGATCTTGGTCTCTCCAGGAAATTAATCAACTCCTTTGTAGAAAAATTATCTAAAACCGCGATTTTCGCATCTCAAATTCTATGGCTTCGAAGGGGGGAGTGAATGGGTGGTAAGGTGAACGCTCACATGTGGCAAGACAGCTGTCCTAAACCTACCACAGCCGGTCGTTAGTCCGGAATCCACTGCTCACCCCCTATAAATGTAATAATAGTATATGATGGGTCCGATTTCGGTCGGTGAATTCCATGGCAGCTCCGTTTGTATTTTATTTTTTTAATTTTAGGAATATGATTACGAATTAAAAATCCCCATTGAAGTAGAATCGCATGCAACACCAGTCACTTGTGTAAACATCTACGAATGCTCGAACTGTACAGCCTCATTTAAAAAACGCCACAAGATTGTGAACCATTTGAAAGAGTGCGGCATTAAAGAAACGGATGATGTCCCGAGAGAAAAAATAAGTAAATCCCGCAGAAAATTTTGGAGAAAATCAGTGGGTGCGAGCGCGAACGTACGCTACAATTGCACGCTCTGCGCGCTGACGTTTAAGCACGAGCGCGCACTTGCGGCGCACTTTACGGTCCACTCGCGGCCGTACGTCTGTGATAAGTGCGAGCGAACGTTCGCAAACGAGACCTCTTTGAAGATACACAAGGCGAATCGACACGGCGGAGCGAAGCTGTTCCACTGTGACAGATGTGGGAAATCGTACGCCACTCTGCGGCTTCTCAAGAGACACCTAGTCAATAGTCACACTGTGCTGAATGAAGAAAAATTGGAGAGACAAAAATGCGGTGAATGCGGATTTCGATTTCGGCATCTCTCCAGCCTTAAGACGCACCTTATCTTACATAGCGGTGAGTAAGAGTATTGTTTAGTATTTATTTAATAATAAGTCCTCTAATAAGGACATGTTTAGGATGATCAAATATTTATTTTATTTAATACAGGTTAAGCCACATTTATATTACACTAGCTGACCCGTGCCCACTTCGTTGGGCGGTAAACATTTTTACTTGTGATGAAATTATGAGTGTGGTACGGTTAGTATTGTGTGCTATAATTTATTTCCTGACTGCCAAAAGGAAGGTTATATTTTTACTGCATATGTATGTATATGCATGCCAAATGCATGCCGATTTGGCTATATTACCGGGTTTCTAATGAGTGATTGAAATGGTTATGATTGAATAAATTATGTTTATTTCAATTGTTCAAAACTACTCTGTATACTATATTAGATGTAATGTTATTATTTGGTACCATTCTTTCAGGAGTTCCAACCCGAGATACGGTCGCGGTTCCATACCTATGTCGTATTATCTCTTTAACCATTTATGCAGTAAAAGGGAAATTATATGCAGTAAAAGGAAAAAGTCTTTTGTTTTAAAAAATACTTGAGACGATAAATTTACTTATTTTGATAAGAATTCATAATTGTTGATAATATGACCAATAAACATAACCTAACGATTTAAATTATTTTTTTAATATAAAAAATTACTTTTTGTGACTTAAATATAAAAGTTAGACATATGCTGTCGCTGACATTTTTGTAGGCATTATGAAGCTCTACAGCTTTTCTCTGAAACTCAATCATATATCTCTCATCGTTAAGGCAGCGTTCGTAAGAAACGTTTTCATTCAACCGTTTTTTCTCCAACTTACTTTGCAAATCCGACTACTACGAAAAAGTCTTTTCATTTATTGGATTAATATATAGCCTATGCCACTCACAAATAACGTGGCTTTCTATTGGTATAAGAATTGTCAAAATCGGTTCAGTAGATCCACAGATTACTTCCTACAACCTCACAAACTTTACCTCATTATAATATTAGTATAGGTTACATTTACGCTGTGTCCAATTGGCGGTTAGAAACCGCTCTTGGACATGTTAAAATATTTGTATGCAGTAGTAAGTCTCATTACTACTTTAATCTTTACTTAACATACATATCGCACATTGAAAACAAAGGCGACACTAAAAGAAAACCCCACTTTCTCAGTATGGCCATTTAAAGTTTTTGTCATTTTTAATACTTCAATAACTCGTTTATGAATTGGAATAGATGTGCTGTTGTTGTTTTAAATAGTACTTCAGGTATTATTCTAACATAATCTGTTAGATTATTATTAGATTAGCAGGTAGGTTTGGCAAAAAAATCATTTAAAAAAAAGTTCAGCATAGTGTCACATTAGTTCTCACATTGTCTATAGTATATTTATGCTTAGTGCCTTTAAGTTTTAAAAAAGTTCAGCATAGTACCACTTTTGTTTTTAAATTGTAAGTATTTATTTGCTTAGTGCCGTATATTATTATTATTATTATTATGGCGAAAACTGTCACGTTTACATCTGAGGAAGTATGACCATGTTTCCGAGTACCGATCAAAATTGCAATGGCTTCGTATACGGGACCGGAGAAATTTGCATATCCTTTCACTTCTATATAATGTCCTACACAACCCTACATCTTCCTCCTACCTCAACGAGGCTTTTACCGGGTTAGGAAGTTATGGTCTCCCACTTCGTTCAAGTCAGAATAATATCCTACGTATCCCAAAACACAATACCACTTTTTTTCCTACTCCTCCGTACATGCAGCTCGACTGTGGAATCAGCTTCCTTTAACTATTCGAGGCGCTAGCTCGCTGTTCACCTTTAAGCAATCATTGAAAGAGAACTTCCTTTCACAATAAATATTAATCATAAATTCTAACCTTTCCGTTATCCCCTCTCTTTCCTTACCTTATTTTGGCAGTTTATTTATTTACTTATTTATTTCTTCATTTATTTGTTATTATATCAAAATATGTATGTATATACATATACATACATATAATATGTCCAACTCAAAAAATTATTTATATATTTACTTTTTACTTTAGATACACACACTATGTTTATTATATGCTATAATTTCAAATTTAATTTTAAGCTATAATTTTGTTGCCTACTCTTCTTTTCACACCGGCATGTTGGTTGACTGGAAGATATTGCTGTAGTGTAGCAATAAGTCCGCCATTGTACCTTATTTTTATTGTGCAATAAAGAGATTTTCATTCATTCATTCATTCATTCATTCACTTTTTCATTTAATTATTTATAATTACTTCATGAAAAGTTACGACATAACTTACACTAAACAAACTATGACCCTTTTTCACTTACCCAATGAACAGTTGTCGATGACGACCGGACGCAAACCGGCTTAGTGTCGGTTTTTGTTGAACGATCAAGCACAAAACCTAAAAGTATAAAGTGACACAATAGGGCATCTAGCGATATCAACCGCCAAATTTCGTTTAGTGTCGCTTTTGTTTTCAGTGTGCGATATGTTATCAAGAATTTAGCTATTAGATTGTTAAAAAAAAATAGTATCTAAGAAACTTTGTAACCTACTAAACGTTATTCGTCGTAAAATCTTATTACAAAACAAATAATGATATTAACCCTTGGAGTAAATGGGTATTTTCATGGATGCATCTGTCTCTTTTGCAGGATTTTCGGCGACATCGACCTTAAAGTACTATAACTACAAAACTACTACACCAATCATAAAAAGAACAACTGCACAATGATTGCATTGAAATTTCGAATATAGAATATTGAAATATCATTTTGTAAAACAATTAGATAATTATGAATAAATATGAGAACGTCAAAGAAGTGAAAAAAACGCGGAACCAGATCTGGTCGTATCATACTCAACGGATAATTGTTTCAGAACCAGATTTGGTCGTATCATACTCAACGGGTTAAATAAAATACTTAATAATTGTAATGGCTACCTACTAAAAGCCACAACACAATAATTAAAATAGTCAGATAAAAAATTGAATAATCATAGAATAATCAAATATATATGGTAATAGTGATATTATCCGGCATTACTCAAACTAAGACTTAGGTGGAGAAGCCTAGTTAGTTAGTTAGTTAGTTATACTGGGCGTTCCTCCGCAAGTCGACATCCAGTGTGCCTATTTTGCGTGTAACGGGGGTAGCTCTATTCCACCCACCCCAGTTCCTCTACGAAAGCCAGCAGGGCTTTCAGGTTTCCTGCTGCCTCGCGCAGGGTGCCTGGAGTCCCAAGGTGTTTTGTCCTGTATACTTCTACCTGTTTACAATCTAGCAGAATGTGTTTTGTGGTTTCTTCCGCCTCCATGCATGCTCTGCACATAGGGAGGTGGGGAAGCCTAACTGACGTAGGTACTCATATAGATATATATACACACACACATACATATACATACATACACAAATATATAAATATAACGATCTAAATATATTATAGTATTATTCTTTTGCATTATATTACAATATAGTACATTTTGTTTAATATCTTATATCATATTATATAGTATAATAGTAAAGTTATGCAGAAATATATATATTTTTTTTTAAGATATGACTTGCAGAAGTTCGTTCTCTGTCCTTGAACGAGCTATGTCGTCAAGACCTATGTCGTAAATACCTATGTATACCAATTTTCATGGCGATTGGTTGAACGGTATGAAAGTATATGTGCTGCAGCGCCATCTAGTGGCAAGTTACAACAAAGTGGATAGTGCCAAAATATTATCCGTGGTCAAATACTTATATATACCAATTTTCATGGCAAACGGTCTAGCGATATAGAAGTTGATGTGCTGCAGCGCCATTTAGTGGCAAGTTACAGTTGGGCAGATTGCTGGGTTTGAGAAAGGCTCGTTCCAGTAAACTTTGTCTTTTTGTGGCGAGGCTTGGGCAGCACACCCACGATGTGTATGCTGTCTTCAGGTTCTTCGCCCCAAATTCGGCAGTCCTTGCTCTTGGTTAAGCCAAGGTTGAACAGATGTGCTCTAAGCGTCGTGTGAATTATATAGATAGCCCTGTAATCAAAAATACCCACAAATTGGCAAGTGGATCTTCTCCTTAACCCCTAGAGCCCCAATTGGCCGATATCGGCCACAACACGATTCAGCGTGACTTTAATTTTATTTTAATTTAATTTGTTTTATTTTATTATGTTTTATTATGTTAATATGTTTTATTTTAATTATGGGTACAATGGTTTGGCAACTTGCGGTGTCAACTACAACGGGCGAGCCCGTCACCACAGGACGTTTTACCGATTTTCTCGTTCTATCGCCCTGCAGTGAACGTAGAAGACTTTGGACAGAACAAATCCAAAGTCCAGCTACGTCACAACCCGCAAGAAGCCAACGCCTTACCGCGAGATAGCCAGTGTTACCTGGCGGGCCGACCCTCGCGCCCTTGCTTCCAATTGTGACCAGATTTCTCCGGTCTCTCGATTGGTTCCGAGTTCGAGGTCGCTTGCGCGGTCCTCTTCCTTACGAAGCGGTGAAACGGTGTGCACCGAATCTATCGCGGACCAAGGCGTCCTTTGTCCGACTCTGAACCGGGATCGGATGGCCAATGGTCATTTCAAGAGCAGTCGCCGTAAGGTAGGCAACCACCCCCGCTCTATAGGAAACAATACAGTTCCCAGACTCCCCCGACTGTTAGTCGGAGAGCACAGTCGATTGGCTTGCGCCGCTCGGTGCGCAGACCGTCCAGGAGCGCCAGAGGTTTGATTCCCAGGGGAGACTGGTTGACCCAGTGTCCTACCCAGGTTCGCACTCCACGCGTGGAGTCCATCGGATGGGTGTTGACCCGTGAGTGTGATCGACCCTGAACACATGGGTCATCGTGGCCACCTCATCATGGGCCCATTACCTCCCAAAACATTAATTACTGCCAAACAATGGTTTGGCAGTAATTAATGTTTTGGTGAGACAGTGTCATAATTCCATTTTTTTACTATTTTTTTTGCGACATCAACTTGTCAATCGACTGAGGGGCCGAGGCCTGAAGGATTAACCAAATCCTTTTCTTTTGTTACAGGGGTGAAAAAACACCAATGTGACAACTGTGGAAAAGCATTTGTAACGAGTTCGGCGTTAAACCTACACATGACAAGTCATAGCGACTTGCGACCTCACAAATGCAATATTTGCGAGAGAAGTTTCAAAAAAGTCGAACATCTTAAACGGCATTTCGTCTCGCATACTAATCAAAGAAGGTAATTTTATCACCTTATTTAATTACTAGCTGACCCGTGCCCACTTCGTTAGGCGGTAAAACTTTTTACTTGTGATGAAATTATGAGTGTGGTTCGGTTAGTACTGAGGCTATGATTTATTTCCTGACTGCCAAAAGAAAGGTTATATTTTTACTGCATATGTATGTATGTATTTGCATGCCAATTTGACTATATTACCGTTATTTATGAGTGTCTTCTTGTGAGTGTCTTATTTGTGAGTGTCTTATCTCTTTAACCATTTATGCAGTAAAAGTGAAATTATATGCAGTAAAAGGGAAAAGTCTTTTGTTTTAAACGCTTGAGACGATAAATTTACTTATTTTAATAAGAATTTATAATTGTTGATGATATGACCAATAAACATGACCTAACGATTTAAATTATTTTTTTTAATATAAAATACTCTTTTTTGTGACTTAAATATAAAAATTAGACATATTCTGTCGCTGACATTTTTGTAGGCATTATCAAGCTCTACAACTTTTCTCTAGAACTTAATCATATATCTCTCATCGTTAAGGCAGCGTTAGTTAGAAACGTTTTCGTTCGACCGCTTACTCTCCGACTTACTTTGCAAATCCGACTACCACGAAAAAGTCTTTTAATTTTTCGGATTAATATATAGCCTATGACAATCACAAATAACGCGGCTTTCTATTGGTAAAAGAATTTAAAAAATCGGTTCAGTAGATCCAGAGATTACTTCCTACAACATCACAAACTTTACCTCTTTATAATATTAGTATATAACCCTTTGTACTCTAGTGCTGTACTTTGTACAGCAGCGCCGCTCAAGTGGACGCAATAAACTGCCTGGGCGCCGCAGCGGCACCGCCCAGTACAAAGGGCTAAGTTTGTTCGAGTATTTAGAGGTTTATCAGACGATTGATGATGATGTTTTGAGACAAAGAAAACCACTCTATAACCTATTCTTTGAATGACTGTCTGTCTCCATGTGGATGCGATGGTAAAAGTGAAAGTCAAAAGTACCAAACTGAGTTTTTTTGTTCGAATCCTTTATTCAAATGTGGTACAAAGTGCAGTGCACGGGCATACTCACGATGCGATTACAAAATTATTTATACAGACAGAAATTATTTATATTTGTACGAGTGGTATTACCCGGCGTTGCCCGTGTTATATCTGTTCTCAAATACCAATGTATACCAATTTTCATGGCGATCGGTTGAGCAGTATAGAAGTTGGTGTGCTGCAGCGCCGTCTAGTTGAAAGTTGCAACAAAGCGGATATATATAAAAACCTTAACCATGAAAAAATACATATATATGCTAACTTTCATGGTGATCGGTCAAACGGTTTCGGAGTCTATTAAACTCGGACAGACGGGCATACAGATATACCAACATCCATTTTTATATTATATTATTTTGGCCTGTTTTTAAATTTTAAACTTTGAATGCCTATATCTCGCTTATTTATAGCGACCGACACAATTTTCTTCCAGATTTAGCATTAAAATGAAAAAAATTGGAGAGAGGTTCCTATACTGCAGTTATTCCACTTTTATAACTATGTGATAATACTTACATGTATATATTTTAATTAAAGAGTTTTGAACAATGAAGCACAAATAATTAAAAAGCAGGAATAATTTCACTGTATTACCTTCACAATATTTTGAATTTAGAATAACGCTCGGCCGACTATGACGTTTGTAGGTTTAACATAGCAGCGCCATCTATGGATTACTCAATAGATAACGCCATCTGTTAAAATCGTTTGGAACTAACAGATAATTGCGAATGTCAAATAATAGACATTGCAATAAAATAATATCGCGACTATAAATTAAGACGTAAGCTATCCTATCTTTCAAGTTGGATCAAACTGCACATTGTGTGCAAATTTGATTCAAATCGGTTAAGTAGTTTAGGAGTCCATCGCGGACAAACAACGTGACACGTAATTTATATATATTAAGATTATATTATACAGGGTACGGCAGTGAGGACGGACGGTTTTAAAAAAATCATATAATAGTTAATTTTTACTCAAAAACATATTTATTGATGGAATCAGGTTCACAAGGAAATAGCATTTGAGACAGTCAAGTGTGGAAAATCACATCAGGCATGTGGTGGCCGAAATCGTTGATGGAGTGCTGGAGGCGTTCTTGGAAATTCGCGTAGACTCTCTCCAACATCGCTCTTTCAAATTGGGCGACTTCCACGCGAATTGCGTCCTTTAATTCGTCCAGAGTTCGGGGCTTGTTCTCGTATACTCTAGCCTTGAGGTGTCCCCATAAGAAAAAATCATTTTACGCAATTCGCGTGGAAGTCGCCCAAGTTGAAAGAGCGATGTTGGAGAGAGTCTACGCGAATTTCCAAGAACGCCTCCAGCACTCCATCAACGATTTCGGCCACCACATGCCTGATGTAATTTTCCACACTTGAATGTCTCAAATGCTATTTCCTTGTGAACCTGATTCCATCAATAAATATGTTTTTGAGTAAAAATTAACTTTTTTATGATTTTTTTAAAACCGTCCGTCCTCACTGCCGCACCCTGTATTTATTATATTATATTAGATTTATATTATAGACAGAAATTATTTCTGTGCGCGCTTGTCGATTCCACGGAGGAATTGTAATGACTGGTGGCGCTGGCAGAGTGTTAGGGCGGGGGTGGGGGGGTTGTCTGCTTGTCGGGAAAGTCTTGGGGTGACACAATAAATTTTATGTACTCGTGGTGTTCAGTATTCAGTATTCAATTCATTCATTCAGAATATACAATAAAAGCATGAATTATCAGTTAAAGCTAATTATCGCATATTAGAATTCGTCAGTTGCTAGTAATATATTAATATATGTAGATATAAAACTATTAAAGCAGATAATAAATACAAACGGAGCTGCCATGGAATTCACCGACCGGAGTCGGGCCCATCATCGTACTATTTTTTTACACTTCTGGGGGGTGAGCAGTGGATTCCGGACTTACGACCGGCTGTGGTAGGTTTAGGACAGCTGTCTTGCCACATGTGAGCGTTCACCTTACCACCCATTCACTCCCCCTTCGAAGCCATAGAATTTGAGATGCGCAAATCGCAGTTTTAAATAATTTTTCTAAGAAAGAGTTGGTTATTTTTCTGGAAAGGCCAAGATCTTTAAAGAGGTGAAATAGAGATTTAGCTGGCAGGCCACGAGCGCCAACTTCCACCGCGTGAAGATGAACAGTGAAGCCGTTCCGGGTTACGGCATTTGCAAGATCATGGTATTTATTTAATTTGTACTCGTGGTCTTTTGGGATATTTGATTCCCATGGAACAGTTAATTCTACAATAAGGGCCACCTTCCGAGATAGAGAGTAAAGAGTTATATCTGGATGGAGGGCTGTGCATCCGAGACTTTCAGGGAATTTATACTGCTTAGAGACCGAATCAACCTCCAGAATCCAATCTGTAGCTTTCTCAATTATTGAGAAAGGTTTTGTAGTTAAATGTTTTTTGCCTTTAGAGCCATCCCGCACAAACTGTATTGGGGGTTTGGAGGATACTGTCAAACCCTTGTTGGCACGAGCCACTGAGAGACTAATTACCTCGCGAATAACAGCGAGAACTTTGTCATGGCGGTAAGTGTACCGTCCTTGATCTAAGGCCACCTTGCAGCCAGCTAGAATGTGTCTAGCTGTGCAAGGGGTATTGCTACAGAGGGGACAAGAACTGTCCTCGGCAAAGCTCCAACGAGCGAGGTTACTGGGGTCTGGAAGTGTATGCTGAAAGGCATTCAAATAAAATTTCAGCATCTCTGGCGTCCAGTCATAGAGCAATACCTTCCAGTGCATTGGAGGCGGAATGCAAATTAATTTGACAATAGCGTTAACTAAAGTCGGCTTTACACGACAGACATGAGTATACATTTAAAATAAATAATTAATATAAGAATATTAATAGTCATCTTAGGCACTCTATACAAAAAATAATCACACAATAGAAAGTATCAAATCAAATTTGGAAAAAAAACATTCTATGGATATAGTCAGGTATGTTACGTTAAACATTGTAATCTACATATTAAATATTAAAATCATAATATTATTAAACAATAAAAACTAAAATGAGGTACCTGAAAGTTACATATTAATGTTATTCCCATTTGAAAGAATTGGCATGCTCAAAAAAATCACCCAGATTATAGAAAGCATGTGTGGATTGCAGCTTTTGTTTAATAAATCTTTTAAACGCTTTTGTTTCCATCTTTCTTACGGAGAGTGGTTGCTGGTTAAAGAGCTTATAGCTCAAATATCCAAAGGTCTTTTGTGTCTGCTTAAGGCGTACTTTAGCCAGGATAACATCACGTCTGCGTGTATTGTGGTATTTTGCGATGTTTGATTCCCTTGGAACAGTTAATTCTAAAATGAGGGATATCTTCCGATGTAGGAAGTAAAGAGTTATATTTGGACGGAGGGCTGTGCATTCGAGATTTTCAGGGAATTGATTCTGTTTAGAGACCGAATCAACTTCAAGAATCCAATCTGAAACTTTCTTGATTATTAAGAAAGGTTTTGTAGTGGAATGTTTTTTGCCTTTAGAGTACTAGCCAACTATATTGGGGGATTGGTGGGTACTGCCAGACCATTAATGGCACAGGCACTGTGAGGCTAGTTAGTTTGTCTGGGCTTTTTTCTCGCACTTGGCCTCTTGATTGGGCCGTTGTGCGTGGCTCATGTTTCTATATGTGTTTATGTTACTCCAGCCAACCCAGGCTGTCCCAGAAGGTTAGCAGCCTGTTTGGGTTGCTACAGGCCTCCGGGACAGATGCTGGAGATTGTAGTATTCTTGCCCGTTGCTCTGCCACGCTCCTGCATTCCGTGAGCGCATGCTGTGGCGTTTCTTCTTCCTCCATGCATCCTCTGCATAGAGGGCTGTCTGTCACACCTATGGTAAACAGGTGTTTGTTTAGGGGACAGTGGCCTGTCATAGTACCTATGACTTTACGGATTTTGTCCCTTTTTAGTCTGGTGAGGTTGCGGGCAAGTTTTTTAGACCCTTCCGGAACCGCGTTCTTTGTTTGCCTGCATCCTGCGTTGTTTTTCCATTGCTTACTTGCAGCTAGAATATGTCTTATCTGTGCAAGGGGTATTGCTACAAAGGGGACATGAACTATTCTCAGAATAGCTCTAACGAGCGAGGTTACTGGGTGCTGGAAGAGTATGCTGAAAGCGTTTAAATAAAATTTTACCTTCTCTGGCGTTCAGACATACAAAATTACCTTCCAGTGCATCGGAGGAGGAATGCAAAAGTCCTTAACCCTTGGAGTAAATGGGTATTTTCATGGATGCATCTGTGTCTTTTGCAGGATTTTCGGCGACATCGACTTAAAGTACTATAACTACGAAACTACTACACCAATCATAAAAAGAACAACTGCACAATGATTGCATTGAAATTTCGAATATAGAATATTGAAATATCATTTTGTAAAACAATTAGATAATTATGAATAAATATGAGAACGTCAAAGAAGTGAAAAAAAACGCGCGACCAGATCTGGTCGTATCATACTCAACGGTAATTGGTTTTCGTTGTACGATCCATCTTATAGAGCCGTTTTCAGCAAAAAGACCATTAAACACTTGTATATAGTCTAGCATACATTAAACACTTTCTAGACATGCCTCATAGTAAGTCTAATTAATGTAAGGACGTTGTTTTCTTTTGCAGTCACAGGTGCGAAACGTGCTCGAAAGCCTTCAAATCGCCGGAACATCTCAGGGGGCATCTGAAGGTACACAAAGAGCCGGCGATCCCCTGCCTGGTCTGCCCGCGGGTCTTCCGCACGCGCGCCCTCCTCGGCCAGCACATGCTGTTCCACAACGGCCACCGCAACTTCTGCTGCGAGCACTGCCACAAGCGCTTCTACACCAAGTCCAACCTCAAGGAGCACATCCGCCTGCACCTGGGCCTCAAGGACTACCGCTGCGACTCCTGCCAGAGGACGTTCACTCTGCTGAGCAATATGAAAAAGCACAAAGCGCACTGTCGAAATGCCTATAACAAAACACCTAAAGACGGCTAATACAAGCGATCGAAACTGCAAAGGCATTGTTTTATTTTTACCAAGCTGCGGGGTCCGTTTCCGCATTTCCGATGACAATAGTAATGAAACAAAATTTGAACGAATCGGTGTCACTTATCTCTCGATGATGGTGATATAGCTTCTACTTTATGGTTTCTTTTAACCCGCTCGATTTGAGTTAACCATTTTTGGTTAGACGCTTACAAATGCTAAAATTGTATCTAACCAATATTGGTTAGGGCGCTCCGCGCTGCGTAAAATGCCAATTTTGTAATATTTATTCATTATTATCTTAATTGTTGACCTATCGGTCTCCTCACCGGACACACGACCCTTAGAGCTCATCTATTCAACCTTGGTTTGACTGAGAGCAAGGATTGCCGAATATGTGGCGAGGAACCTGAAGACAGCATACACATTGTTGGTCGCTGTCCAGGGCTCGCCGTCAAAAGACACAGTTTACTCGGACGAGCCTTTCTCGAACCCAGCGATCTGCCCAACTTGAAGGTCAGTGACCTGCTTGGACTGGTAAGAAGTACCGGGCTACTAGCTGACCACTGACCTAATCACACAGTGGGTAGTTACAAAAGACCTTACAGATCTAGGTGACATCAAGGGCTGGAAACAAGCCCCCCACTCCATCTACTACTACTACTACTTAATTGTTTGACGAGATAAGGTTATAATGTTTTATGTGTCAAATTTCAATGCGATCATTTTACAGTTATTCTTTTTACGATCCGTATAGTAGTTTAAAAGTTATGGTCGTTTTTCTCAAGGCCATCGACTTCACGCGCGAAACTGTTCCGCGCACAAGTGACGGCTAAATTTTTACCCCGCGATAGGAGGGGAACGAAATGTATGCTCTCTGGGCAATTAGTTACTTATGTTTTTTTAATAATTCACACAATAAAGAACTTTAACTTGAACTTGATAAGGGGGGGGGGGGGGGTTAGTTCTTTGTAAAGGCTATTTTTATTTATTTTTTTATTTTAAAATTGTTAAGAAAACAAACAGCTTTTACAAAACATTGCGTACAAAATTATTAAGTTTCAAAGATAATGCTAATAACATGTTTCCACTTAAATATTACTAATTTAAACACTTAGCAGTTTTCTATGAAGAATACACTCACATGAAAGGAGGTGGAAATTGGGAAGGGGGGAGTCATATAAGTAAATACAATTTTATGTGAATACACGTTCCATAATATATACGTATTATTGTCATACATATTACTAAAACTGCAATTTGCGCATCTTAAATTCTATGGCTTCGAAGGGGGAGTGAATGGGTGGTAAGGTGACCGCTCACATGTGGCAAGACAGCTGTCCTAAACCTACCACAGCCAGTTCGTAAGTCCAGAATCCACTGCTCACCCCCCAGAAGTGTAAAAAAATAGTATTATGATGGGCCCGACTCCTATGACCCCAAAATTACAAAATTTACATCCTATGACCCCAAATTGGTCTAAAAGGGCTCTAATATCTCCCGTATAGACCCAAATAATCATTTCAAATTCCTCGGCAGAAAAATCACCCATCAGGGAAAAGACGTCTCGGGCGATCATGTTATAGAGCATTTCAAAAGTTGCCTGGCAAAAATAGATGCCTTGCTAATTTCTGGCCCTCGTAAGGCCTGGATCTATGACAATTATCTAACGTCACATTTGTCATGGCCCTTTCTTATTTACGATTTTACCAAAACCCAACTGTTAGATGCCATGATGAGGGGGCTAATGGGCCCATGATGAGGTGGCCACGATGACCCATGTGTTCCGGGTCGGTCACACTCACGGGTCAACACCCATCCGATGGCCTCCACGCATGGGGTGCAAGCCTGGGTAGGACACTGGGTCAACCAGTCTCCCCTGAGAATCAATCCTCTGGCGCTCCTGGACGGTCTGCGCACCGAGCGGCGCAAGCCAATCGACTGTGCTCTCCGACTAACAATCGGGGGAGTCTGGGAACTGTATTGTTTCCTATAGAGCGGGGGTAGTTGTCTACCTTACGGCGACTGCTCTTGAAATGACCATTGGCCATCCGATCCCGGTTCAGAGTCGGGCAAAGGACGCCTCGGTCCGCGATAGATTCGGTGCACTCCGTTTCACCGCTTCGTAAGGGAGAGGACCGCGCAAGCGACCTCGAACTCGGAACCAATCGAGAGACCGGAGAAATCTGGTCACAATTGGAAGTGAGGGCGCGAGTATCTCGAGCCCGCCGGGTTTATTCCTGGCTCACTCGCGGTAAGGCGTTGGACTCTCACGGGTTGTGGCGTAGCTGGACGTAGGATTGTACTGTCCAAAGTCTTCTACGTTCACTGCAGGGCGACAGAACGACTAATCGTTAAAACGTCCTGTGGTGACGGGCTCGCCCGTTGTAGTCGACACCGCAAGATGTTAGATGCCGTCTAGATGCGCTGGTGACGGCTAGTTTAAAATCCTGGCTGTCCTTAGCCAAACCAGCTGACCCCTCGACTCTCTTCAGGTCCAAACAAAATTTTGGGCTAGCGCTAAAACTGCCCTCTCTGCTCTACGCCAACTCCAGAATAACCAAAAATTCGATTCTGTGCAATTCCAAAGACCCGGCAATATCGAAGCACGTAATAAGTGGCCGTAGTGATTCAAATGATCTACAAGCCCGCGTAGACTTCCACAAAAATGGAATCAGCCAGAATGGCACTGGTCTGGGGTATGGCAGTACAACCACGAGCGACGTGGACTTGAAGAAGTCTCTTTTGCGGGGAGATTACGACAGCAACAGTATGGCTCATGCTATTGGCCTTCAATGCCAGAATGATTGGACAACAATTGGGGACTTCAATGCACTGGAAGGTAATGCTCTATGACTGGACGCCAGAGATGCTGAGATTTTATTTGAATGCCTTTCAGCATACACTTCCAGACCCCAGTAACTTCGCTCGTTGGAGCTTTGCCGAGGATAGTTCTTGTCCCCTCTGTAGCAATACCCCTTGCACAGCTAGACACATTCTAGCTGGCTGCAAAGTGGCCTTAGATCAAGGACGGTACACTTACCGCCATGACAAAGTTCTCGCTGTTATTCGCGAAGTAATTAGTCTCTCAGTGGCTCGTGCCAACAAGGGTTTGACAGTATCCTCCAAAACCCCAATACAGTTTGTGCGGGATGGCTCTAAAGGCAAAAACATTTAACTACAAAACCTTTCTCAATAATTGAGAAAGCTACAGATTAAATTCTGGAGGTTGATTCGGTCTCTAAGCAGTATAAATTCCCTGAAAGTCTCGGATGCACAGCCCTCCGTCCAGATATAACTCTTTACTCTCTATCTCGGAAGGTGGCCCTTTTTGTAGAATTAACTGTTCCATGGGAATCAAATATCCCAAAAGACCATGAGTACAAATTAAATAAATACCATGATCTTGCAAATGCCGTAACCCGGAATGGCTTCACTGTTCACCTTCACGCGGTGGAAGTTGGCGCTTGTGGCCTGCCAGCTAAATCTCTATTTCACCTCTTTAAAGATCTTGGCCTTTCCAGAAAAATAATCAACTCTTTCTTAGAAAAATTATCTAAAACTGTGATTTGCGTATCTCAAATTCTATGGCTTCGAAGGGGGAGTGAATGGGTGGTAAGGTGAACGCTCACATGTGGCAAGACAGCTGTCCTAAACCTACCACAGCCGGTTCGTAAGTCCGGAATCCACTGCTCACCCCCCAGAAGTGTAAAAAAATAGTATTATGATGGGCCCGACTCCGGTCGGTGAATTCCATGGCAGCTCCGTTTGTATTTATTTATATATAAATATATTCTTGAACACATATTATTAATATTATATTATATAGTGCGATTACAATGATACGTCAACAGCGTCATTAATTATTGCTTTTTTAAGAGCGATAGATGACGAATTGAAGACGTCAATATCGCCGAGCTGCGTATTATAAATTTTACATACTCTATAAATAAAACAGTTTTGTGCATAATTAGTGGCAGTTTTTTGCTCCTTCTAGGTTACCCACATAACGGTCAATACTCCCAACCTACAGATCCTGCAGCCGGTCTACCTGATACTATGGGAGAGCCCGCCACTCCAGGGAGTTATAACGACATCAGGCCACATCAGGGTACGACATCAGGGTACAGCGCTAATGTTAAGGTTCGGTCCGGTTTTGTCGTGAGACTGCTAAGTTTATTGGCTGTTCATGCGAAGGTGCTGGGTGATTAACCTGCTTCGGTGGACACCGGATCACCGCTACACAAGGTAGAAGAATGCCTAAGCAATCTCAAACCCGTAACCAGTCGGAAGGCCGAAGAAATCTGGCCGAAACTGGAAGTAAGGGCGCGAGGTCGGCCCGCTGGGTGCATCCCAGTGTCTCGCAATAAGGAGTTGGCTTCTTACGGGCGAGTAGCGTAACTAGACAGTGGATATTTTCGTCCCGAGTCTTCTAGGCTCACCTCACAGACAGAACGATCAAATATCGTTAAACCCGTTGTAGTTGACAGCTCTAGTTGTTCATGCGAAAGCTCCGTAAGAGACAGAGCAGTTTCCGGAAAGTTGACGTGTCCACGCAACGGTAAAGAAGTGTTGACCACCGAAGTCTCAGCAATCCTACAGGGCAATAAGCTGCATGGAAGTCCAAGCTGGACTCCGCTGCCACTGGAAGGCAAAGAGACACCTCCGAGGCCCACCGAATGGGATGGTAGATCGATCCTTACATTAAGAATTTTCTGAATCTTTTTATTCCAATCACTACCCGACAGGCACTCCATTTTTCCCCAGTTTGTCCCTGTGCTATCAATTCCCAGTTTTCCCATATTAAATTGCATTGAGTGGCAACCAACCGCATTGTCACTTTTAATTTAAAATAAAATAAACTTTATTTGCACTTAACCCTTGGAGTAAATGGGTATTTTCATGGATGCATCTGTCTCTTTTGCAGGATTTTCGGCGACATCGACCTTAAAGTACTATAACTACGAAACTACTACACCAATCATAAAAAGAACAACTGCACAATGATTGCATTGAAATTTCGAATATAGAATATTGAAATATCATTTTGTAAAACAATTAGATAATTATGAATAAATATGAGAACGTCAAAGAAGTGAAAAAAACGCGGAACCAGATCTGGTCGTATCATACTCAACGGATAATTGTTTCAGAACCAGATTTGGTCATATCATACTCAAGGGGTTAAAATATATATATATATATATATATATATATATATATATATATATATATATATATATATATATATATATATATATATATATATATATATATATATATATATATATATATATATATATATATATATATATATATATATATATATTTTAAGTGATTATATATGTATATAATAATGTCATATTTTAAATGTTGGAAACGTTCGAAATTTTGAATTATATCGAAACGTCATCCTCCATTTATGAAACGGCCTTTGCCGATGTGATCAAAGTGTTTTATTTTAGTTTTTTCGCTTTAATTAGCCTCAATTGGAGGCATTTTGTGTTGCAAAAAGGAAAAAGCTCGATTTTTGAGATATATGGATGATGAGTGATCGTTCGTCGACGGTAAAGGGACCCATAAACTAACATGCACAATCGAAAGTCGTGCACATCCGTAAGTATATCTCATTCAAACATAAGCGTTTCCCAATCCAAGCTGGGATTTCCTTCGCTGCTATTCAAGTGGCGTTTACTAATTTTATTTTACTGCGA